>OU343219.1:77853824-78008608 GCA_910596185.1 Chrysanthemum makinoi | reverse complement strand
ATGTCACACCCCAATTTACTTTTTCGGAATGGAATTCACTGGGGATTGACTGTCATAGCACCACATCACAGTTATATTGAGCGACCTAAAGTGTCGTTTTAAAAACACATCGTTGGATATTTCATAAAACATTGAGTACAACATCGGTCCCAAAAGGTTTACAAAGTTTGCGGAAATACAAATATGTTACAAATCCAAGCGATGTTTTGAAATAAAGTGCCATAATGTACATAATGTAAGTCGACGCCGCGACTCAAAATGTAGGTCCCTAAACCATGTTATGATGATAATGCCTCGATTACACGAAAATACATTGCTAAAAGCGGTCAACAATAATGTTGGTGAGAAATCATAGGTTTATGTAAATGTTTTATACGACTACACAAGTATCTATCATGCATGACCATCAAGTCACGTAAAAATAATGTTACAATTGCTCTAAGCCCATGACCCTGAAACTAGACTGTTCAATCATGTATGCCCTGCGAGTGTTTGCGGACAACTCGTAATGTGATCAAATGAAATGCATCCGTTTTCCTGGTTGGGATTCACCAAACCGGATGGAGGCGTCACCCTCGATAGATCTATCCACTCATCCTCGCTTCAAAGATTAGCGGTTCATGTTCAAGTAATGGGGACTTTCAAATTGGCAAATGCGGTAACTTAAGCAATGTAATGAATTTAACATACTTGGTATCGTACAAAAAAATGTAGTGCAATGTATTCTCCCCTGTGGGTTTGAAAATAATCGAAAGCATGTAAGCGGGGCTATGAAAACTCACTTGGATAAAGCTGGAATAATGGCAAAAGTGAGTACACGAGGTTTAATGTGATCGTTAACGGGACCTATTATCAATGATATGATATGTCATGAGTTGCAATGTAATGTTATGCATGCACTTGATATGTTATTTATACCATTTACGAGTTTTGAAAATATTACTCGACGTCGAAAAATACTCTTTTGGCGTCTTGACCAATCAAAAATCACTTTACATGTTTTTACGTCAAAATGTCATCCTACAATGGTTTTATAATGATTTTGAGAGAAATTACCACTTTTAAATTAGCAAAACAATGTCGTTGGAAAAATCATGAAATTAACAAAATGGCTTTGGAAAACTAGTCGTAAAACGGTGTACGTCGATCGTTAGAGAACGAACTTCGACTGTTTTGGAAAGTTTGTATCGATATCTAAAAGTTTCAGTTCAGGAGTTTTAGTCCAAAAGGTCTCGAACATAAAGATAATAAGGGTTAAAGATGGTGGTTTTGGCTAATTGTGTGGAGAAAATTAGTTACGGCAAGTTTATGAAAAAGTGCATATCTTTGTCGTTTCAAATCCGTTTTCTACGTTTAATATGTCCTTAGCTTCGTATCGAAGTAAACTAATATATTTTTGAGAAGTCGAAATAATTTGTGAAGCTTAAGGCTCGTTTTTGACTCGGACAAAATAAATATAGTATGCTGAAATTTCTGAAAATAATAATTTTCGTCGTCAAACTTCAAAAATCCATAACTTCTTCGTTATAAGTCTGTTTTTATCCGTTCAAGCTGACCCGCAGTTAGTTTTAAAGTATATTTTCTAAAAATCAAGGCCAAAAGTCGTGCCTACTGTCGGATTTTCCAGAAAAGCAAAACAAGGACAGAACACAAAATATAGTTATCGAAAATAGTTTTCTCGGACAAAACCTATTCTAATCCCTTCAAATCAACTCCAAAACTAATCTAATCCTACCATACACCTTCTTAGGGTGTCATGGGTTCCTAATCACCATCAAGACCAACCAATACCAAGGGGATAATTATAGGATGACCATATATATATATATACTCTAAAATCATGAAATAAATGGTATAAATCACATATCATGCATAATATCTCCAAAAATGAAAAGAAACATATGAAAATGAAAAGGAAATATGAAAATGATAAAAACAAGCTTACTAGTGATAATGAAGAGGTGAAAGTAACAAGGATTAACTTAAATATCCTTGGTTTTTATTTCAAAACCATATAAAGAGTATATACTAGATTGTAAATACACTTGATCTTGCAAAATTTTGATCCCTTTGAACCTTGATGTTGGCGGTTTTGAGAAGAAAAAGAGAGAAAAATTTCTAACACTTGGTGAATAATGAGAAATGAATGAGATAAAAAAAGAAGTAAGACTTTTATGTAGTGTAAATTTATTACAATCAAACCATACACATTTAATGATACCCTCCCCTTGGTGCGGCCAAGGGGGAGGGTCAAATATATATTTTTTTTTTTTTAAAAACTTGTATATAATTTGTATAATTTGTAAGAAAATGTAAGTAATTGTGTAGAAATTGTAACTTGTAAAGGTAAATGGAAATTTTGGTACAAGTGAGTTTTTAATAGTTCAAAATAGAATGTAATGAGATAATAAAAATTGTAAAAATACTTTCCTTGTGAAATTCGGGTGATAAAATAATTATCGTACAATTTTTAAGAAAAGCGGCGTAATAATTAACTTTAACGATTAATATACCAAATAAATTTGAAACACTAGGAAAACTAAAAATATAGTTTTTATAAACTAAATATAAGTTTAAAAATACATCGGGATCATTTTTGAAAGTAGCGGATTAAATATTCAAAATAATAACTCACGCGATAAAGATTATTAAATATAAAAATTACGCGTTGAATGTGAAATGAAATGTCGTGAATGTACTAATGAGATGCAAATGATGTCAATGAAATGTAGACTAATCATAGTCCATATGAAATATACGTGATGTCATGATCATGAATTAGCCGCTAAACCTCCAAGGTTACGCGAATTTGAAACAAGTAAACCAAGTTTACAATAAATGTTGAAATAATGAGACATGAATTGTGTAGAAATGACACGAAAGTGCGGGTTGTCACATTAAGCCCATCCAAAAGGAATTCAGTCCACGAATTCAATCGTTGTTAGGTCTAGCGATTGTCGGTGAAAAGATGAGGATACTTGCGTGCATCGGTCTTCCGTTCCCAAGTAAACTCGGGACCTCGTCGAGAATTCCAACGAACTTTCACAATAGGAATACGACTCTGTTTCAACTGCTTGACCTCTCGGTCCATGATTTCTCTGAGGTTCTTCCACAAAATTGAGTTTGTCGTCAATTTGAACCGTCCAATGGAATAACGGCGATTAGTCCGAAAGACACTTCTTCAAGTTTGAAGCGTGAAGCGTGTTGTGCACATGACTAAGTTACGGTGGAAGATCAAGTCGATAAGCTACCGGACCAACTCTGCTCAAAATCTTGAATGGTCCAATGTATCTCGGGTTCAATTTCCCCCGCTTTCCAAATCGTACCACGCCCTTCCAAGGCGATACTTTCAACATAACTTTGTCTCCCACTTGAAATTCCAAATTCTTGCGTCTAACATCCCATAACTTTTACGTCGACTCCTTGCGATTACGAGTCTATCACGAATTTGAACAATCTTTTCCGTGGTTTCCGTACCATTTACGGACCCGATAAGTTGTGCGTCTCCTACCTCGGCCCAACAAGCGGTGATCGGCACTTACGACCATAGAGTGCCTCAAATGGTGCCATCTTGATCTTGGTGTGATAACTATTGTTGTGCGAGAATTCTATCAATGGCAAATGGTTAGCCCAACCATTTCCAAAATCAATCACACATGCCCTTAGCATATCTTCTAACGTTTGAATGGTCCTTTCACTTTGACCGTCGGTTTGTGGGTGATATCTTTGTGCTCATCTCTAATCACGGTTCGAATGAATCTTGCAATGAATTCCAAAAGTTTGAAGTGAATCGACTATCTCTGTTGGAAATGATAGAAATTGGTGCTCCGTGCCTCGAGACTATTTCCTTGACATAAAGTCTAGTGAGTTGCTCCATGGAATAAGTCTCTCTAATCGGTATGAAATGGGTTGACTTGGTAAGGCGATCAACAATTACCCAAATAGCGTCGTAACCTCCCGATGTCTTAGGAAGTTTAGTAACAAAGTCCATTGTAATACGTTCCCATTTCCATTGAGGAATTTCCGGTTGTTGGAGTAAACACGAAGGCTTACGATATTCAACTTTTACCTTAGAGGTAAGGCATTTGCTAACGTGCGTGGCAATCTCGCTTTCATGTTAGGCCACCAATAAAGCTTCTTAAGATCTTGATACATCTTATCCGATCCCGGATGAATAGAATACTTTGACTTATGCGACTCATGCATAATCAATTCTCGTATTCCGCCATACAATGGAACCCACATTCTATCCTTAAAACATAATACTCCATCGCTCTCTTTACAAAACCATTTGCGCTTTCGGGCATACCATAAAGCTTTTCACTTGGTCGATTTTCCTCCTTAAGTGCTTCGACTTGTGCTTCGTGGATTTTCGATGGTAAAGGAGAAATAATCGTCATTCCCAATGATCGAACTCTTAAAGGTTTAGGCCTCTCTTTCCGACTAAGAGCATCGGCCACAACATTGGCTTTTCCCGGGTGATACTTGATTTCACAATCATAGTCGTTGAGTAACTCCAACCAACGACGTTGCCTCATATTAAGCTCCTTCCGATCAAGAATATATTGCAAACTCTTGTGGTCGGTAAACACTGTGCACTTTGTACCATAGAGATAATGTCTCCAAATCTTGGTGCAAAACTACGGCTCCTAATTCGAGATCATGAGTTGTGTAGTTCTTCTCATGAGTCTTAAGTTGTCGAGAAGCATCACGCTATCACCTTCTCGTTTTGCATTAAAACAGCCCCAAGTCCTTTATGCGATGCGTCGCAATATACAACAAAGTTCTCAATGCCTTCGGGTAGTGCCAAAATTGGCGCCTTTGCAAAGCTTTTGCTTCAACAGCTGAAAAGCAACTTCTTGTTTCTTTCCCCACTCGTACTTCTTGTTTTTCTGTGTCATCTTGGTCAAAGGTCTGCTATCTTGAAAAACCCGATGAACCTTCGGTAATATCCTGCTAGTCCTAGAAATTGTCGAATTTACGTAGGATTAGTTGGAGTAGCCCAATCTTTCCGGCTTCAATCTTTGCGGGATCAACTTGTAGTCCATGACTATCAATGACATGACCAAGAAATTGCACTTTGTGGTTCCAAAAATCACACTTTGAAAATTTGGCATACAACTTCTCATTCTTGAGTAGCCTTAAAATCATCCTTAAATGCTCTTTGTGCTCTTCTTTGCTCTTGGAGTAGATCAATATGTCGTCGATGAACACTATAACAAACTTGTCCAAATACGGTTTACAAACTCTATTCATGAGATCCATGAATACAGCCGGTGCATTAGTCAATCAAGCGGCATCACTTGAAACTTCGTAATGACCGTAGCGTGTTCTAAATTTGTTTTGAATATCCTCTTCGAACTTCGAAGTGATGATAACCCGAGCGAAGATCAATCTTGGAATAAATACTAGAACCTTGCAAGCTGATCGAACAAGTCATCAATGCGGGGAGTGGGTAGCGATTCTTCACCGTTAACTTGTTCAATTCTCTATAATCTATGCACATTCGGAAGGATCCATCCTTCTTCTTCACAAACAAGACCGGTGCTCCCCCAGGCGAGGAACTTCGGCCTAATGAATCCTTTGTCTAGAAGCTCTTGCAATTGATTAGACAACTCTTGCCTTTCGGATGGTGCTAGGCGATGCGGTGCTCGCGTCGGTGCGACTCAGGGCACTAAGTCAATATGAAATTCTACTTGGCGTGCGGTGGAAGTCGGTAAATCCTCGGGAAATACTTTAGAAAATTCACGAACAATAGGAACATCTTCAAGTCGCTTCTCCTCCGACTTTTTCCCGGTTACATGAGCTAAGAAAGCAAGACAACCTTTCTTAATGTACTTCTCCGTTTTGATACACGATATGATACTAATTCGGTTCCGCCGTTCCCCACGAATAATCAAAGTTTAGCCGTTATAGGGAAGATGAACAACTTTCTCATCACAAATGATCTTTGCGCGATGCTTAGATACCCAGTCCATGCCGATGGCGGACGTCGAAACTACCAAATCTCACGGGCATGAGGTCTATGTTGAAGGGATGATTAAGAAAATTGAATGTGCAACCGCGGACAATGGTGTTGGTGTTAACTACGCTACCATTAGCTAATTCGACGTTGTATGATATATCTAATGTAGTTGGTTTAATGTTGAGCAAAGGTGCAAATGCATTGGACACAAAACTTTTATCGGCACCCGAATCAAATAAAGCTGAAGCGTAACGATTATTGAGAAGAAACGTACCCGTTATGACATTGGGTCCTCCTATCTTCTCGCCTCCAATGGCGTAAACCCTTCCTCGTGCCAAACCTCCTTGATTCGGATTTGCTTGATTCTTTCCTTTCTTACACTCCCTCTTGTAGTGTCGGGTTCCCCAAGCAAAACATGTAACTTGTGGCCACTTGCAATCCCTAGTACGGTGACCAACTTTCTTGCAATTTTCACACGGATCGGGACATCGACCGGTTGTGATGACTCAAACACTTATTACACTTGGCAAAACCCCGTATATCCTTTTCCTTCCTTGGACCCCATAACATAAACCTTAGCAACCTCTTGCCTTTTGGGTGGTTGTTGAGTAGCATTCCTACCCCTAGTGTTGTCCCACTTGCGCTTGTTGCTATTGTTGTTGTAGTTGCCTCGGTTATTGTTGAAATTGTAGCGGTTGTTGGGGTTGTTGTTGTTTTGGTTGGTGGTGGTGTACTTACCTCGCTTCACCACTTGTGCCATCAACTTCTGAGTCACTCGAATAGCTTCCTCAATTGTTTGTGGATCAGACGAAGTCACATCTCCTTGAATAACCTCGGAAGTCCCCAGATAAAGCCTCTAGCAACTTTTCATTATCCGATACCATCGGCGGGCATAAGCGGCTAATTCACGGAATCTCGAATGTAAGTGTCGATATCATACCCAATAGTGACCAATTCATAGAACTCCGTCTCCAACTTTTTGATTTCCGTTCGAGGACAAAACTTCTTAGTCACCAAGCCCTTGAATTCCTCCCAAGTAAGCTTAAAAGCATTCTCCATTCCAATCGGTTGAGCGTATGAATTCCACCATGACAACGCTCCATCGAGTAAAGTACTTGTAGCAAATTTGACCTTCTTGTCATCCGGACGGTTACAAAGCAAAACACCGATTCCAATTTCTCAAACCATCGTACCATTGCGGTAGCTCCCTCGGTACCTCGAAACTTAGTGGGTTCACCACTCTTGAAATCTTTATGCGAACATTTCTTAACCCCGGATCCTCCGGCATTACCGTAGCATTAGCTAGCCTAGCGGCCGGCGGCGACCTTGTTTCCCTTTCGACTCTTAGTGCATTAGCAATGCTATCATTCACCAACTTTTGAATTCTTTACGCTTGGGTCATTTCGGTGTAGCTTTCTTAGAGCCATAACTCTTCAAAATCACAAGATGAAACAATCATGAGAATTCGTAAGTAGAAACAACCATCATACAAATATATCCACAACCACAACATGTACAAAGATAAATGGAATCTAGCGGAACAATAGCGAAATATCACAAATATAATCACAACACACGTGGATAATATACATGAAAATTTAGGCCTACATGGACCGATATCATAGATAATAATAACCATTCCTACATAGTAGAGTCAATACTTGATACATTTGTTTGTACAACAACCAAAATACCACAAGTTCTTTAAACTCGTCACACACCTTGTGACTAGGATAATAATGGTCAAAACTATACAATGACAAAAGTCTACATAAGTCACCTCATGGTGCTCCATGACCCTATCACGAAGATCGCGAACACGAGTCGACAAACTATCCACCAAACTCCTCAACTCATCAATCGACCACGCAAAGCAATACTCTCCTGTCCTCTAGCGCCTATCGAATACTCGATGTGACAAATCAATAGAAACCACGCCTAACACTAGGCCCTCGACCTCCTCATGCAATGGGCTCAATCCTATCTACCGCAGTTCCTCCAAGCTGTCGTGACAATCTATCAATCTGGATCTGCTGACTATCAATACGGGCTCCTAAGCGCCTCGGTAGAAGGTTGTCGGCGGCTGCCTTAGAACTCTCTCCTAACTCGAACCTAACGGGTGGCTCGGGCTCGATAGATGGTGGTGTAGGGATATCAAAGCGAGCAGCTTTTTGGGCAAGTGCATGCGTAGGTAAAGGATCTCTAAGAAAATATGATGAAGATGGTGATGATGGTGGTGCTAGTAGTGGTCTTTGGTGGATCGTGGTGGGCTAAGCGTGAGGAGTGGGTGCAACCTCGCCCTCCTCGAAGGGTTAGGTCTCGGTGTCGGTCATGATAGGTGGAAAGACTGGAGTAGATCCAATGGAAGATACGATCTCGGTGGAATGTGATGCAACCTCATCCATGATGGGGTTAGGCTGGACATCATCGAGCTAGAGTCGATGATATGGTGATGGGATGTGAATCGAAGACATATGCGTGACAACCGATGTGAAATAAAAGTAAATAATCTCGAATAAAGTGTAAGTGAATCCTCATGATAAACATGAATATGTACTATGATGAAATGATGAGATGCTATGATAATGTAGCTATAGTCTAGGGTCAATGATGCAACCTAGTTCTCTATAACTTGTAGCTCTGGTACCAATCATCACACCCCAATTTACTGTTTTGCGGAATGGAATTCACGGGGATTGGTGTCATAGCACCACATCACAGTTATATTGAGCGACCTAAAGTGTCGTTTTAAAAACACATCGTTGGATATTTCATAAAAACATTGAGTACAACATCGGTCCCAAAAGGTTTACAAAGTTTGCGGAAATACAAATATGTTACAAATCCAAGCGATGTTTTGAAATAAAGTGCCATAATGTACATAATGTAAGTCGACGCCGCGACTCAAAATGTAGGTCCCTAAACCATGTCGTGATGATAATGCCTCGATTACACGAAAATACATTGCTAAAAGCGGTCAACAATAATGTTGGTGAGAAATCATAGGTTTATGTAAATGTTTTATACGACTACACAAGTATCTATCATGCATGACCATCAAGTCACGTAAAAATAATGTTACAATTGCTCTAAGCCCATGACCCCGAAACTAGGCTGTTCAATCATGTATGCCCCTGCGAGTGTTTGCGGACAACTCCGTAATGTGATCAAATGAAATGCATCCGTTTTCCTGGTTGGGATTCACCAAACCGGATGGAGGCGTCACCCTCGATAGATCTATCCACTCATCCTCGCTTCAAAGATTAGCGGTTCATGTTCAAGTAATGGGGACTTTCAAATTGGCAAATACGGTAACTTAAGCAATGTAAATGAATTTAACATACTTGGTATCGTACAAAAATGTAGTGCAATGTATTCTCCCCCGTGGGTTTGAAAATAATCGAAAGCATGTAAAGCGGGGCTATGAAAACTCACTTGGATAAACTGGAATAATGGCAAAAGTGAGTACACTGAGGTTTAATGTGATCGTTAACGGGACCTATTATCAATGATATGATATGTCATGAGTTGCAATGTAATGTTATGCATGCACTTGATATGTTATTTATACCATTTACGAGTTTTGAAAATATTACTCGACGTCGAAAAATACTCTTTTGGCGTCTTGACCAATCAAAAATCACTTTACATGTTTTTACGTCAAAATGTCATCCTACAATGGTTTTATAATGATTTTTGGTGAAATTACCACTTTTAAGTAAAAACAATGTCGTTCGGAAAAATCATGAAATTAACAAAAATGGCTTTGGAAAACTAGTGTAAAAGCGATGGTGCGTCGATCGTTAGAGAACGAACTCGACTGTTTTGGAAAGTTTGTATCGATATCTAAAAGTTTGAGTTCAGGAGTTTTCGTCCAAAAGGTCTCGAACATAAAGATAATAAGGGTTAAAGATGGTGGTTTTGGCTAATTGTGTGGAGAAAATTAGTTACGGCAAGTTTATGAAAAAGTGCATATCTTTGTCGTTTCAAATCCGTTTTCTACATATAATATGTCCTTAGCCGTATGAAGTAAACTAATATATTTTTGACAAGTCGAAATAATTTGTGAAGCTTAAGGCTCGTTTTGACTCGGACAAAATAAATATAGTATGCTGAAATTTCTGAAAAATAATATTTTCGTCGTCAAACTTGTAAAATCCATAACTTCTTCGTTATAAGTCCGTATTTATCCGTTCAAGCGGCCCGCGGATTAGTTTTAAAGTATATTTTCTAAAAATCAAGGCCAAAAGTCGTGCCTACTGTCGGATTTTCCAGAAAAGCAAAACAAGGACAGAACACAAAATATAGTTATCGAAAATAGTTTTCTCGGACAAAACCTATTCTAATCCCTTCAAATCAACTCCAAAACTAATCTAATCCTACCATACACCTTCTTAGGGTGTCATGGGTTCCTAATCACCATCAAGACCAACCAATACCAAGGGGATAATTATAGGATGACCATATATATATATATACTCTAAAATCATGAAATAAATGGTATAAATCACATATCATGCATAATATCTCCAAAAATGAAAAGAAACATATGAAAATGAAAAGGAAATATGAAAATGATAAAAACATGCTTACTAGTGATAATGAAGAGGTGAAAGTAACAAGGATTAACCTAAATACTCTTGGTTTTTATTTCAAAACCATATAAAGAGTATAACTAGATTGTAAATACACTTGATTTGCAAAAATTTGATCCCTTGCACCTTGATGTGTGGCGGTTTTGAGAAGCAAAAGAAAGAGAAAAGTTTTACTAACACTTGGTGAATAATTGAGAAATGAATGAGATAAAAAATGAAGTAAGACTTTTATGTTGTGTAAACCTATTAACAATCAAAGAAACCATAACACATTTAATACCCTCCCCTTGGCGGCCAAGGGGAGGGAATGTCAAGATATATATTTTTTTTTTTTTTTTTAAACTTGTATAAAATTTGTATAATTTGTAAGGAAAATGTAAGTAATTGTGTAGGAAATGTAACTTGTAAAGGTAAATGGAAATTTTTGGTACAAGTAAGTTTTTAATAAATCAAAATAGAATGTAATGAGATAATAAAAATTGTAAAAATACATTTCCTTGTGAAATTTGGGTGATAAAATAATTATCGTATAATTTTTAAGAAAAACGACGTAATAATTAAACTTTAACGATTAATATACCAAATAAATTTGAAACACTAGGAAAACTAAAAATATAGTTTTTATAAACTAAATGTAAGTTTAAAATACATCGGGATCATTTTTGAAAGTAATGGGTTAAATATTAAAATAATAACTCACGCGATAAAGATTATTAAATATAAAAATTACGCGTTTAATGTGAAATGAAATGTAGTGAATGAATACTAATGAGATGCAAATGATGTCAATGAAATGTAGACTAATCATAGTCCATATGAAATATACGTGATGTCATGATCATGAATTAGCCGCTAAACCTCAAGGTTACGCGAATTTGAAACAAGTAAACCAAGTTTACTATAAATGTTGAAATAAGGAGACATGAATTGTGTAGAAATGACACGAAAATGCGGGTTGTCACATTTAAAGTCTTAAAATCCGATCATTATCAGGTTAAAAGCGCTTTCATAATCAGTCACAATTCTCCTTAAAGCTTTCAAAATCAATTTAAATCTATAAGAGATCACAAATCTCAAATGATTTGATAATTGTGATAGGGGAGAATGTGTGATTTAAATTGGATTTAAAGCGATAATTCGTAAATGGTTTTATAAGGATGTACAAGCTCCCCTTCCACATATGACAAAAGCGATTTCAAATTTTCCATGCATGTTGAGGAGCATCTATCTTAAACCTATGATTTGAAAGCGTGATAACTTATCTCAAGGTCTTGTGAGGTTCCCTCAGTATGTGCAAAACTCTTTTCAAATCTCGAGGCACATATTGAGGGAGCAAAATCATGAAAACCTCATCCTTCCCCAAAATGCTTTATATACTTGATTCGATTAGGGAAGTGATGTTGAAATTTTTTTAAAATGGTAATCAAAGAAGTTAATTCTTTCTCTTGCCTCCGTGTGGAAAACTATTTCAAATACTTGATTCACATGTTGAGGGGAGTTCTTCTTCTAAAAATATCAAAAACAATTCAGGCACAAAATGCTTTGATAAAATATCATAAGTATCTGAATTGATTTTCAAATGGTTTTCAATTGGTTCCTATGGCAGATGAACAATACCAAAAGACCGACCAACTTTACATTATGTATGGTGATATAAGGACGATAAGGTTAGGTTTGTGTTCCCATGATCCCTTGAACTGGAGGGATCTACCGGGGACTATCCACTAGTTAGTGTAGAGTTCTTAGGTATGATGATAAAAGGAGAAAAAGGAGATATGGGAAGAGTCGGACTAAGAGTGAGCTAGTCTTTGGAATAAACCCAACAAGGTTCTTGCTATGAAGTCTCGGTAAGCGAAGGGGTTTAAAATTAAAAAGAATTGAATGAGAAAAGGTTGAAAACAAATAGCCCTCCAAATTATTCAACCTTAGGGCGAAAGCCGTGTTCAATTCATATGCTCTTGATGGTAACATCGGTATTGAAGACAAGACGTCATGGACCCAGGTGGCGCATCTGCACTTCAACTTTCCAAACTACTCAAGTTCCTCTTAAAAGGACTTGTTTCATTCTCACGGGGGAACCGACATTATCTATCGACTTTCTCTTAGAGATTGTTGATATTGAAGGAGGAGACCCTCTCACTAGTCTCCGATATAGGATCCAAATATGCACAAATTGAGTCTAGAGCCACGAGATCATCAATAAATCTCATTAGGACACTTTCAATGAAGACTCTCTGTTTCACACAATGTGGAAAGAGAGATCATATCTTGAGTCCTACGCATTATCCTTGTGGTATTGCGGAACATCGAGTGATGTGTTTTACATATTCACTGTGAAGATGGAAAGCCTTCCGGAGCCAACATCTAACAAGCTCCTGGTAGGTGGCATGTGAGATCTATTATTTAGATCAACCATGTGACAAGCTGAGCGAAACAATGGGCGATTCAATCTTTTGAATCAATCACAGTTCGGGTTATGGATTGCGGATACCTTTGAAAAATCGGTCTTTGTGCTTTAAAACTCTTTTCATTAGCATGTCGACCGTGTACTAATTTTTCAAATCAAAAGGTGTTTTATGATTGATAATTGATTTTCATTAAAACCTTCGTTATATTGCAAAAACAATTTCTATTGAGCAATACATGATTGTTTTTCAAATCTCTTTTCATCATCGTGGGCGTAAATTATTTGGTTCACTCACTCCGTGTTGTCTTCTTTGAGGCGTTCGGTTTGAGAGCAGTAGAGCAGTTCGAAACCCTGTCAAGGAAATTCTTTGGAATTATACGATCCTGAGCGTAGTACTTGTATCGATCAAGGGGGGAAGCCGTGGGCGTGTACCTCAATTCATCGAAAGTGATCAAAGACACTTTACGCTTTTATTGCTAACTGTTCTTATGCAGGTACATCCGGCGTTGTAGGTGATCGAATGAAGCGGTCAATCCATAGCCGCATGCTCACTTTAACACATTCATCTCAAAAGAAATCACGATTAGTGCATCAATGACTTCGATATTTTCACTCCATGCTTACGCTCTGGCTACGCCAATATCATGAATCACGAATGCTTCGCTATTACGATGAGAAGATATCATGATCGAGAATGTGAGCATGTCGGTCCGAAAGTCACATCATCACATAATACCAACACCACTATGGATGTATCAGAGATTTTCTATTAGTTGATGATCTCAAAAGCTGGCTCAACATTATTATCCGTGGATCGAAAGACCTCCACTTGGATTAACCAAACATGCAATGAGTGGAATCAATGACTACGAGCTTCGGAGCAATGTACTACACCAAGAATGCAAGATCAATTGTTAATGTAATATCCGATTGTATTCAATGTCATTTTAGTATATGGTTGAGGTGACCTCCCTTAGGGGAGATTGTTAGGAATTAGAAATTTTCGGTATTAAAGAGTCGGTCACCTCAAGTATATGTAATCGTTAGAATGCTCGTAGTCATAGTTATATTTAGTTAAGTAGTATTTTGTTTTGTAACACCGTGGAGGACGGACGGGTCTTTACCCACTGTATGCCTGATCCACAGCCCGTTGGGTGGTGATTTATGTAAGACTATAAATACTCTCTACCTCCTAAGGTAGAGAGTTGGAGCTCATAATAATATCTTTCACTTTCTCTCACTAAGTTCCCTAAACCTCTAACTTTCTCTCTCTAGAATTCCACTTATACGCCCACTTGTGTTAATGGTTTGATGTGTTTGTGAAATCCAATATCCAACAAAATCCAATTTAAATCACAAATTCTCCCCCGATCACAATTATCAAATCATTTGAGATTTGTGATCTCTGTAGATTTAAATTGACTTTGAAAGCTTTTAAGGAGAATTTTGACTTGATTATGAAAACGTTTTAGCGATAAGGATCAATTTTGAGACTTTAGACTCCAAAGATTAAACATGCTTGAATATCTTTTGAAAACATAGTAGTAACCAAGGTCTGGTACCATTGTTTGAAAAATACACTTTTTGATTAAATTAAAAAAATCATTCTCCCCCTCAATCAATGACATAAGATGTTGATTGTGAGATAGATATTTTTTGACAACCTTTAGGTACAGATGATTTTCAAAAATAGAGTCCGAGTAATTTTTCAAAACAATTAGTTTTCATTAGATAGTTAGAAATTGTTTTTTTATAGAATCAGAGCATGAGATTTGAAAAACAAGATAAAGCATGGCTCTGTTATTTTTTTGAAAAGCGGGTTACTGCCTGAAATGACAATAAACCATTGTTTTTCTTTCTCTCAAAATTATTATTATTTTTTTTTATTTTTTTTTTTATTTTTTTTAAACATTCAAACAACATCTAAAGTCCCGTATCATTCTTTAAAAGACAGAATTAAGACCGTAGATGTTATTGAATCGAGAAAAACATGACAAAAATGAAATATTTTTGAGGATTTTTCGAATTTTTCACATTTTTATGGATTTTGAAAGTTTTATAATTTTCTATTTGATTTTCGAATAAATATATACAAGAGATAGATGAAGAAATACCTTCACTCCTCGTCTTCCTCCTGAAGACGTTTGAGTGTTTCTGGTTGAAGGCTTTTCAAGCCAAGTCATTGAAGAATAAACTCAAAACGTTCTCTTGGAAGAGCTTTGGTGAAGATAATACGCTAACTGGTATTATCCTCACAAAATAGAGTTCCACCACACCTTTTTCCACTTGTTCCCTGATGAAATGATGTCGGATGTCGATATGCTTTGCCCTTGAGTGTTGAACGTTATTGCAAGAAAGAGCAATAGAACTTTTATTATCACAGATGCAGAGGGATTTTGTTAAATACAAAGCCATGGTCAAGATTAATTGAGATCTCATCCATAGGATTTGAGCACAACAAGATGACATGGCTATGTATTCGACCTCTGTAGAGGAAATAGAAGTACTCATTTGCTTCTTTGACGACCGGCTTTACAAGCTTATCACCCAAGCTGAGCACCTCGGTGTGCCGCGAGTATCTTGACATCCTGCATGATCAGCATCTGCATAGGCTGTTAGTGACATACCGGTGTCTTTCGGGTGCCAAAGTCCCATATTGATTGTTCCTTGGAGATACCGCAGTCTTCATTCATGGCGGTTTTAATGTCTTTTGGTTCGACCTTAGATAGTAAGGAGTTGAAGAAACACCATAAGGCATCGGTTGCAAGTTGTTTCCGTGTGGATACTGGGCGAGAGGGGTTTCCAATGATGTTGTCCAATGGGTGATCATGTGTCCATTTTCTAAGGTTTTCATGTGGTTGTTGTTGTGGAACTAAAGTTAGCGAGTCAATGTCTCCGGATGAAGATGGTTCTGATGATGATTCAGGAGCAAAGATATTTTCAAATGGAGCTTCTTCGAGAGTAGCAAAGGGATTAACTTCATCATTGATGCGAGAAACAGTTCCATGATGTACATTCGAAGATTGATGATTTGTTGATGAGGCCCGTGATCGGCGGAGCTTCTTGGTGAATGATATTGAGACTGAAGGGTTGACTTCATTCACAGGGATAGGAGCAGCCTCTGTTGATGGGGTGACATTTCATCAACATTAGGTTCATAGTGTTCATCAAACATTTGATCAAACAATTTCTTTAAATCATCTTCAGATGGAGGTACATATGGAGTTCTTTGGAGATGAGTTTGGTACAAGAGATGAACCAATGGGATTGTTTTGAAGTGCGGGTCCAGAACTGGATTGTCCAGGAGCCATTTGACGGTTCACTCATCAAGCGTGGCGTGAATTGTTTCCATGATATTTCGGGTTCTCTTGTTATAGATTCGGTAACCTTTTCTGTTTGGTGCATAGCCTACAAAAACTCCAATGTCCGCTTTAGCTCTCAGTTTTCCTAAATGTTGACCATCATTAGTTGGATAACATAAAGCACCAAACACACGAAGGTATGATAGATCAGGTTTTCTATTGTGGACAAGTTCATAAGGAGTCTTTCTGTGAGAAGTGTGAATTAGAGATCGATTTTGAGTGTAACAAGCAGTGGCATTAGCTTCATCCCATAGAAACATTGGAACCTTTGAGTAAATCAGCATTGTCTTTGCAGCTTCTACAAGAGTTCGATTTCGTCTTTCAACTACACCGTTACGTTGAAGAGTTAGAGGACACTTCTTTGGGGACTGATTCCAACATTTCCATAAAATTCATTGAGTTCTTTATTAACAAAATCAGTTCCATTGTCGATGCGGACGATCCAAAGCTGTTTTGTTGAGTTGAATCTGAAGTTGTTTAATGAGTTTAATGATGACATCTGGAGTTTCATCCTTCGTCCTCAAAAACTTAACCCAAGTGAATCTGGAGTAGTCATCAACCACTACTAACACATATCTCTTCCCATTAATATTATGCACTCTCATTGGGCGCATATGATCCATATGAAGGGTATGAAGGACTTCTATTACTGAGTTTGTGGGTTTTGGTTTGTGGGCATATTTCGTGCTTTTCAGTTGGCGGGTGAACAAAGATGATCTTTTCATATTTTAATGCAGGGTAAGCCTCTAACAAGATCCTTTACGGAAGGTTGTTTATGGTGCCGAAGTTCAAGTGATTGAGACGATGATGCCATAACCATGACTTTGTTTTAGAAGCCTTTGACAGCAAGCAGATTGGAGAAGACTTCATCATGTCTTCGATAGAAATGGTGTATAGGTTAGAACCTCGAGTACCTCTTAATAATTCCACACCATCAAGTTGTCTAACGAAGCAAGTATGTTTTCTAAAGGCCACCTCTAGATAGGAATCACAGAATTGACCAACAGAGAACAAATTATGACCAAGACATTCCACATAATATACCACTGGAGATTACACTTTTGCCAACTACATAGTCACCATAACCCATAATTGCTCCAAAATGGTCATTCTCGAATCTAACAGTCCCGATGAATTTGCTCACGAAGTTCATGAGCCACGACCGATGTCCAGATTATATGCTTGGAACGACAGTCCAAGTACCACGAACGATTTGAACGATCTGCGGTTAAACCAGACAAGAATGGATAAGCTGGATAATTGGGATCCCCATGCAAGAATGGGTTCCACTTGGTTAGTAATAGTAATTGGAACACCCATATCGAAATAGAAACATCCATATCAGAAGTAGAAGCAATGGAATCATTGGGAATAGATGCAATTTTGGTGTCTGTATTTGACCTATTCAAAGTATGTTCACTTCTTAAGGGAATAGTTCTACCAGTAGGCATCCATTTTCTAGTGGGCATAGTCTTAGCAGTTTGAGGGCAAAACCGATTATTCTTATGGCCAAAAGGTATCCAATAATAACCTACTTTATAAATGTTCTTCCTGTGGGTTTCCACTATTTTCTAACAATCTTTCGTCTTTGCCTTTTAGCCTTCTTTGCACGATTATTAGCATTAACAATTTTAGCTGGGCATTTGACAGCATTAGACAAAGCATTCACACCACATTCATGATTAGCAACGAAATTCAAGCAGACATCATTACAAGGTTTGCAAATAGTATCCGAATTCGAATTAATTACAGTACGCCTATGGCTAATACTAGAATCAACACGATTCATTTTATTCGACTCAAACTTAAAGTTCCTAGATTGGTCTTCTACTCTTTTCCAATGCACATTTTAGCTTGCGAGGTCCTATCATTCGTTGTATTGTCTTGAGACTTTGACCTACTCGCTTTAATGTCACTGATTACTCTGTAGGGAATTATGGGAACATTAGTTGGTTGATCTACTTTTTCAATTCCTGAACTAGACGTGCAAGGATTTGTATTACTAGACGACACATTGATGTTCACTTTCTTAAAACTGGGCCTAGAATGGTTTGAATGCTTGGCACTAGGCATAGAACAAGGCATCACAGCTTTGCCTTTTGCACCTAAGGATTTAGGACATGTTGCGATTACACATTCTAGCAGCTCTTGAGATCGTTTGGCCTGGAGGCAAGCAAACCTAATTTCTCTATCAAGAGGTTTGTTAATGAAATCCTCTTCGACAATCTCACGGAGACATTCTAGACTATCCTTAAGGTAAGCACAATAGTCATGAAACGCAGGTTCATTTTTCCTAAGATGAGGAGGGATATATTTAACCGTCACAGTGTATTTGCAGTATAAGGGTGACTTTGAAACAACATTCTTATTAAAAACAAGTGGCAGTTTCCCATTTCCCTGACTTCTCAGATTCTCAATTTCCTTTTGTAAAGACGTTATTTTTTCGTTGTTTTGGTCACGGGTGACTTTTATTGAATCATATAACTCTTTAAAGTGTCGTTTAACTTTTTCATTTTCTTCTAGAAAACTCTCATTTTCCTTTTGTAAGGCATTAACTAAGTTTTGAAGATGAAAAGTTTGAGAGTACTCAGAATCTAAAGGAGGAGGCATTTGGGATCCAGTCACATTGTTCTTTTCACCCTTCAATTGAGAGATTTGGGCTTTCAACTTTTTGATCGTGTTACAATTAGCTCGAATCTGTTCATCACGTTTGCTAATTTAAAAAACTGCATCAAATTCAGGAGCATCCAAGGATGTTTTTATATTTGAGGTTTTAACATTTTCTTTTAGATGTTGATATTTTAGTTGTAAATCAAAATGTTCAACTTCTAGTTTAGAAAGATGCTTTACCAAATTATCGTGATCATCCTGATCAATTTTCTCATTAAGTTTTGAATTAATCTTTTCAAGCTCAATGACACGATCATGAGAGACTTTTAGAGCAACAGATAATTCATGAAATTGAGAAGCATTAATGGAGCAATTTGTAGCAGTGTAAAACACATCTTGAGCAATACATTCAGAAATAAGATTCTCATTCAAGGTATGCAAGTTCTTCCTCTCAATCTCATTATATTTTAATGCTCGCTCATAGTCACTAACCTCAACTATCATTGCATCAAATTCCTTTTCCATTCCTTCAATATCTGAATCTATCCCCTTTTTAAGACTCTCAAAATGATCTTTTAGTAGTTTAAAGAAAGGCATGACCTTAGTTAGATAGCATTATTTTGTTTGCTCAAAGCCCCTTTCCCCTTCAGTTATCCCAGTGGGTGTCATCTTTTTCTTACAAGTTTTCTCAAAATCGACAAATAGTTGAAGAATAACATATTGACTGATTAAGGTCTTGGTTTTAGTGGCAATAGTCCTAGGAACTAAATACATTGGTGTATTGGGAGGATACACAGCCGCTGAAGGCATTTTCCTAAATGGGGGGTTCGTTTCAACAAGATTCTCTGCTTTTTGCTTATCCAAATCCTTTTTCCAGAACACTTGTTCGGGTGTTAACAATGTCTGAGGCTTAAACATGTTGAAGGAAATCCAATTCTTCTTCTTGTAATCATGGGGTGTGATATTTATTTTCTTCTCTTTACATTTAGGATCATCTAACTTCTTGTTCATCTTTTCCCTAGTGACTTCATCAGATTTCTTATCTTCCTCAGTGCACTCAACGCAACTAGGTTTCTGTCTAGGTTTAAGGATTTCATTGCCATCATAAATTACCTTATGAGCATTTCTGGCCTTCTTAATGACCTCTGGATTTGGTTCCTCAACAAGGGGAATGCTATGCTTATCGCTAAAGACTCTATGCTTAGTGATCATGTGGGCAGTCTGAATGGTGTTCCCTTGTACGTACAACTTATTTTCAAGCTTGTTCTTCAAAGTTTTTAGATTAGAAAAATCATTTAAAAGTTTTGATTCCTTAGCATGAAATTCCTGCTTAAGCACTTTAACATTTTCTTGAAGTTCTTGTTTTTGCTTAGCAGTTTTTGAAAGCTTTTCTTGTAAGGAGTTTAACTCTTGTTTTAACACTTCTTCTCTAAAATTACTTTTTCTAATAATTGTACGCATTTGGTTATCCAACTCCTGCTCACGAGTAGTTAGCTCAAACTTAGCACGTTGTTCATAAATGGCAACTCGTTCTTTATAGGCATTAAGTTCAGAGATAACAGAATCATCAGGGGCACATGCAGTGTATTCATCAAAAACATAGTCATTGTTAACTGCAGAAGATGCATCACTTGGTACAACTTCACTTTCACTTTGTTTCACATATTTATCATATGGGACAACATTGATATTACCCATATCTTCAATATTTGACTCAATAGTTTCAGTTGATTGTACTTCGTCATGCATCTTTTGCATATCAGCATCATCGTATAGTTTTAGTACCTCAGAAATGAGTTTGTCTTTGGATGGACCAGCTTGTGGTGATGAAGAGACTTTAGGAGAGACCATTGGAGAAATGCTAGCCATGAAAATGGTTTGTGCAGTAGGTTCATCATCAACATCAGAGTCGTATGCATCACAATCAGCTACTTGATAGGGATTCTGATGATTATGGCCTATCTCCTGAATTGGTTGCTCATCCACATCTGCATCATATGTCTCGGCATTTCCCTCTGCAAGAAATAACAACTCTTCTTCATCCAAAGCTACACCATTATCCTGGGCTTGAACAAGCAACATCTTATCCCTGAAGTATTCAGCATTTTGAGGGCGTTTTGGCGATGTGCAGTTCCTTGCAATGTGTCCCTCACCTCCACAGTTGTAGCACTTGATCGTCTTAACTTCTCCTTGATTTCCATTTCTTCCCCTATTTTGATTTGTCACAAAGCCTCTACCAACTCCACCTCTTCCTTGTTCATACTGCCTTTCTTGAACTGGTTGTACTATAACCTTTCCATCTCTGAAAGTGGCTTGATTGTGTAGATTAGACGCTGTTCTGAGGTTATTGTTGGTGTGTGGGAGAGAGTTCATGTTTTGACTAATCAGGAGAGCCAGTTGATTAATGAAGTTACCCACGTGTGCATCAGCATCAGCTTGTTTGAACATTGGATCGGGAATGAGTTTGTGAGTTCCATCACCCATGGGTATAACTTGTGAAGCTTTAGTAGTAATCCTAATGTTTGAGTAGAAGGCAATTGAATCATTTGATGAGCTTGTCTCTCCTGGATTTGTTTTGAATTGTTCAAGAATCCTCTTTTCAAACATGGCATGTCTCTCATTCTGAAGAAGGAAGGCATAGAGTTGCTCATAGTTTGTATTCTTCAATCCTTTGGTTAGCTTCATAGAGGTGACAAACTTGTGCCATTCAGGGTTCATGTTGTTCACAAACTTTGAGTTCAACTGAATGTTTGGCACAGTCATTATGATGTTCCTCATGTCATTCACAAGCTTATGGAATCTCACATAATACTCATAGACACTCTCATCTGGTTTCATCTTGAAATGCTCAAATTCATCATATAATTGAGATTCTCTGTGGTCAACCGTTAATTCAGAACCTGAGAGAAGCATCTTGACATTATCCCATACAGCCTTTGCTTCAGTGTTGTGATTGATAAGCTTGTAGATGTCTTTTGGAAGACCTTGTAATATAATGTTAGAAGCCCTGATATCCGCATCGAATCTCTTCTTCTCCTTATCATTGAGCTCATCATACGTTTTTGGTCTGTCTATTCCATAGATCATTGTTCCATCTTCAGCTGTATCAATTATGTCTCTAGTAGTCTCAACCCTATACGGTCCTTCATCAATGGATTTGAGAATGTTGACTCCATTTTCCTTTCCAAGACAGTACAATCTGATTTGTTAAGCCCAAGAGTCGTAGTCAGTTCTGTCAAGCATGGGTGGACGAGTATCTGAACCAGCTGCTTGAACATCCTCGGCAACAGTGGAGATGATTGTAGGAACGTTGGTAGACATGTTGACAGATTAAACGGGATTTTATAACTCTATGATTAAACCGGGAAATAGATTCTTTCACGGGATTTTACTAAATCAAGAGAAAACCGTATTACAGACAGAGTCAACCAAGTCGCTAAGAAAAACTGAACCAAGTCGCTAAGCACCAAGTCGCTAAGACACAGTCAAGTCGCTAAATAACAACTCGCTAAGCACCAAGTCGCTAAGTTGTCAAGTCGCTAAATAGCAACTCGCTAATCACCAAATCGCTAAGTTGTCAAGTCGCTAAAGAGCAACTCGCTAAGCACCAAATCGCTAACACCAAGTCGCTAACAAACTTAACTACAAGTCGCTAACTTTCACCGAGTCGCTACCCGTAGTGGAGAATCCACTAAGTGTACTGTTTGTCGGCTTGTTTCAATAGAGAAGTCGCTACGCCTAAATCGCTAACAACATCAACTACAACTCGCTACCAATTTTCAAAGCTAGTCGCTACCAAGATAACTTTTCCGTGGGTTAAGTCGCTAGGTAGAAAAATCACATAAACACCAATTTTCAATCCAAAAACAACCCAACCACGATGATTCAAGCTTATCAAATCAAAACCCAAGCACATACAATGATTCTAAACACAAAACTACACCCAAGATTCAAACTTTAACACTAGAAATGATCCAAATGATGCCAAAACCACTAAACTTTTTCAAACTCTAAAACCACCTAAATGTCACTAGAAATCCAAAGATATGTAAGAGATGATCAAACCATGGCTCTTGATACCATTTGTAGCATATTGGATTTCACATACACATCAAATCAAACACAAAGTAGGCGTACAAAGAGTTCTAGAGAGAGAAAGTTAGAGGTTTAGGGAACTTTAGTGAGAGAAAGAAAAATCTTATTATGAGCTCCAACTCTCTACCTTGGAAGGTAGAGAGTATTTATAGTCTTACAATAAAACGCCACACAACGGGCTGTGGATCAGGCATACAGTGGGTAAAGTCCCGTCCGTCCTCCACGGTGTTACAAAACTAAATACTACTTAACATAAAATAACTACGACTACGAGCTTTCTAACGATTACATATACTTGAGGTGACCGACTTTTTAATACCTGGAATTTCTAATTCCTAACACTATCTATCATATGCATGATTAGAACGCTTTGAAATATCAATATGAAAGCAGTACCTATCTGAATATTGAAGCAGTACTTTCGTCCAAGTAGCAGTACTTTTCGTCCAAGCAGTACTTTCGTATCGTAGACCAGTGGTAACTGATTGCATCTTTTAAACGTATTGCTTCGTCTCGTAATCTTTTCTACAAGTTTTTCTACCACTCTTTTTCTGTTACTCTCGTGGTATGCAACGACTCTCAATATATATTGCAACCAAATCAGGTTCTATCCAAAAACTTTAACTCAGCCAAATACTAGTTCATGTTCTGTCCAATGAACTTTAACCCTCGACAAAAATCAACCAATCAAGCAATTTCACAGCTCCATGTAGAATCGACAAACTTGTTTTTATGTCAACCAATCAATATACTACTATCTGATGAGTCGGTTTACTTGCAAATACCACAAACGATAATAATATTCAAACCCCATAAACCATTCTCGAACAATAATATTCTGCTTGACTCAAATATAAGCAAACATCCATCAATCAGAAAAATATTACACCATGCAATAGTCAAATAAATTGAGCTTGTATCAATTGACCAATCATGGCGTAGCAGTACTAATCAACTTCGAAACATAACCGTATATTCATACGAGTAGTACATAATAACTAAGACCTCATTGATCAATTAAACTAATCAATCCATGGTCTAGACTTGTAGTTCCATACGATTATTTATGATATAATATCAACAGAAGTTAATTTTGCATGCATTAAAACTCAAAAATTCGAAATTTAAACCTTTGTCTGCAGCCAAATTCGACACCTTATAACTTACACATGAAAGCTCCGATCAAGGATCCCTCCGGTGGAAAGTTAGATGTCTATATAGAGAACGTCCACCTAAAATTTCGTCACGATCCAACGGTTAACGAACAAGTTATGATCGTTTCAAAACAGTGCTGTAGTAACCTTACGAAACTTTTTCAGTTTCTGCAGCAGACTTCGACAACTTATAAATTTTGATTGAGAGCTGTAATTGACAATCCCCTTTGGTGAAACGTTAGACGGATATACTGAGATGCACCAGAAAAAATTATAGCTTGATCCAACGGTTCACTAAAAAGTTATGCCCTCTTGAAAACAGTGCTGCAGAAGTATTACGAAAATTTGTAACAGCTTCGAATTTTGCATCTTTTCTTCGACAAACCTTGTAGATCCCTGTATCAAGAGCTCCCCGCTCTGATACCAATTGTGAAGATCGTTTACGAGCTCTAGGGGATAACAATAACGATGATAAATAACATGAATGCACAGCGGAATAATAAGAACATCAATGTTATTGCTAAAGGTTCTTCGCCATCATCTCTACCAACTAATACTAATCGACTAACTACTAATCCCTAATATTACCCTAGGCGTCCCCTAAACGCCTGTACACACACACACTGTTTTGGTGTTCAAATCTTGACACACTAAAACCTAATTCCCTGTATCTCTTTATATAATAGAGATACTAGGGTTACAAATACTACTAGGGACTATATAATAAATACTTCTTTAGCAAGTAGGTCCCTTATCTTTCTTTGTCTTCATAAGTCCTTCATCTTTCATATTTTGTCATAATCAACTCAAATATAATTCCAAACATATATGCTTTGATTTCTTTATATTTCGTTTCCAGGTTCTAAATGAGCATAGGAACAAGTGACGCGAAATTGGAAAAGAACTTACAAAGGTACACAATTTAGTATGCTGAATGCGAGGAGGTTACGACGTAGTTCCACTCTCCATTTACGCCGTAACTATGAATTAAAAACATGAAGACCAAGTCAACGCTACTCAAGGATTACAGCGTAACTATCACCATAGGTTACGCTATAATATTCCAGGGACTTAGAAGAATTTCATGACAATGAAGGTTATGTCATACCCAATGTATGAGGTTACAGTGTGATATGTGAATAGAAGGGGACTCAAGTTATTGACGAGATTATAGCGTAACCACGTGTGAAGGTTACGACGTATATGAAACCCGAAGGAGGCTATGGTGTAAATATCCATATAAGTTACACCGTAAATATTTATTAATGGATAAGATCGTTGAAGATTACACTAGTTAATACATAACCACAACTTAAGGTTACGTCGTAGCTGTGTCGGGCCTATAAATACCAACCCTATTTTCTACATTTGGGACATCTTTCTCACCACAACTCATCAAAGGACGAAGTAGGGTTCCACAAGGATGATCTCCAACAGCATACAGAGAATTTTCCATGGGAGTAATCATATCACAACATCAATAAGATTTAGCGATTCATATTTCTTTTACATTTACGATTCCATGTTATTCATTACAATGAAATTCATTGAATCTAGTGTACTTTCTAATATGATCGGCTAAGCACCTTTGGTGCTAGCCTAGTTATGACTTCTTTCATGTCTATATTATGTTTTCGTGCTTTTATTATTGCTTCTAGTGTGTTCATGTTTAGTTTTTCATTAGATCCTCTAGTTTCGGTAGTTTTGAAGATCGGTTATACTTCTTGCACTAGGAGAATTGACCATAGGACTCTAGTGTGATTGGTTGCGAGGGTTGGTAAGAATTGACCATAGGACTACCAATTTCTTGTGTGCTAATTGACCATAGGATCACCATCCGGGTTGGATGAACTTAAGAAGTTAGATGTGTGGTCTAAGATCTGAGAGGCCGGGATACACAAAGAATAAATCTAGCATGTAGCGGTACTTAATGACTCAAACTAGTCTACCTATAAGCTTTGACGATCATAAGGATGTAGACCTTTGGCGTCCTAATAGGATTCTAGGGAGATAGGCTAGGCGAATTGACATAGGAGTCTAGTGAATATTATGCCCCACTTGAAGCAATAGAAAGCTTAATTAAAGAACATAATCATTGCATGATAGGATGAACAACTAGGCTAGTACACTTTCTCCCTATTGTTTTCATCTTTATTTAAAATTGATATTTCATTTATGTTATTTATTTTAATCAAGGTTGCAAAAATCATGAGATGGTAGCTTGACGGCTGGGTACCGCCTAGCGATTAATCGGTTAGACGGGGATTACTCAGGGATTGATCGGATTGAATTTTTTATATATAAATTATAAAATTTTGAAACTATGTGGCCGATTTATAGCTAATTTTGTTTTCCAATTTGGCCGATTTATGCTTGATTTGGTCGATTTTTATCCGTAACCGAGTTGGCTGATTTATCTGATTTTTGTCCGATTTGGCCGATTTATGCCTGATTTGGCTAATTTTTATCCGATTAATCGATATGCTGGCCGATTTTTGAGCAAACCGATTAATTAGGCCGATTATTGAAAATCAGGGCGGTTAAGCCCCACCTAGCAATTAATCACCGATTAATCGGCCGCCTAGGCCGATTTTTGCTACAACGATTTTAATTAATCAGAAAATTCAAACCCCCTTTAAAACGTGACAAAGAATTAAATTAGGATCCATTCACATAGCTCTTGGGACGACCTTAGATTTACCAAATACTAAAGTATACACGATCGGGTTCTCTGCCCGTTAGTTCATAAGATAGATAGGTAGACGAGTATCATTATAAGTACTGAAACCTGGTCAGAAACCCTGCATCAATCAAAAACATAGTTTTTAAAATAGTTTTGAACCTGTCAATTTGATCTAAATTGTTACCTATGATAATGATATCATCGACATAAACAAGTAAAACAATAAAAACACCAGACTGAGACTTAGTATACAGTGAATAATCACTTTTACTTTGCTAAAAACCATTTTCAAGCAAAGAAAGGGTCAATTTAGCATTCCATTGTTTGGCTACTTGTTTCAACCCATACAAGGATTTTTTAAGTTTACTAGCTCTTTAATCATTAGAGTCAACAACGTATCCTTGAGGAAAAGACATAAAAATAGTTTCATTAAGATTACCATAAAAAAAGTCATTGTTAATGTCATGTTGAAACAGAGGCCGCTATTTTTGAACAACAAGATTAATAAGACACCTGACAATAACAATTTTAACTATATGAGAAAAAGTCTTCTCATTATCAATTCCCTCCTTTTGGCTGTAACCTTTATCCACAAGTTTAGCCTTATACCCTTCAATCTCACCATTAGACTTATATTTACATTTATAGATCCAATCACAACATATAATTTTTCTATCCTTAGGCATATTAGTAAAATCCCAAGTATCATTTCTCTATTAGGCTTCAATTTCCTTGTTCATTGCCTTAACACAATGCCGCTCTCTGCTAGCTTGCCAATAATGTTTTGGCTCAACACCTTTTTTTTAACTCAGTTACAAAACAAAAGTTCTTAGAACCTAAATTTGAGTAATGTACAAGCTTTTCAAGACCAATATTTACTTTAGAATAAAAAAACAAAGTCGTTTTATTTGTTTGGAAAAACAGATGACCTTACTGTGACAACTCGTATTTTCAGGTCATATTTCAAAACATTATTCATGCTTCATCATTTATCATTTATCGTAAATTAAGGTTTACGAGCATCAAATTCACGTAACCGTATTGGTTTAGCTGTGAATTCATGAACATTTCATCAAGGACATTTCATATAGGCTAGATTTAGTCTAAATTTCATTGGCATCATTATCATCATATTAGTTCATGCATGGTTTTGCATTTTACCTTAAACGTTTATTTTCCTATTAAATAAACGCTATCGCATAATCATTTATTTTGAACATTTAATCCGACACTTCCAAAAATATTCCTAATATATTTTTATGCTCATTTTAAGACTATAAAAATTATATTATTAATTTACCCGGTGTTTTAAATTTATTTCGTATATAAATTGTTATATTTATATAATTACGACGGTTTTCTTAAAAACTACACGATAAATATTTATTTCACTCAACTCATGTAAGAAATGTATTTTTATAATTTTTATGACCTCAATATATTTTATCTTGACCCGTTAAAATTTATTTTTTATCTAACGCTACCCTAAATATTCAAATGTGTACACAACTTACCACAAGTCTTCAAGTAACTTACACTTAATCATACTTAAACATTTTAAAAAAATATATATATATCAAAGTAAATGATAACACCCCCTTGTCGACAAGGGGGTGAGTCATTTGAGGTGAATCACTTACTCTTGCAAAATATCTCATAAGTATATGGTATTATACTAATTAACCAAACTCATTCACTTCATTTGCAAAGTAAAAAGATCAAAGCATTCCTTTCTCTCTTTCTCTTCCAAGACCGGCAACCAAAGAGGACCAAGAAGATTTCATCCAAATTTTCAAGACAAAGTTTTAATACACTCTAGTATCACTTGTTGTATAGGTTTTGCAATAAAAACCTCAAGTGATTAGGAAAAACCCTTTGTCCTTAAACCTCATCATATTACTTGTAAGCATTCATATTCATGTGTTTATTTCATATTCATTGTTATGATCATATCATTTTATTTGAGAAACATGCAAGTCTCATGAGGTTTATACCACTTTTTATTTGATTTTTAAGAGTTATATATATATTTTGTCATCCTATAAATATTCCTTGTAATAAATCACACTTGGTGATGTCTAGGAACCCATGACACCCTAAGAAGGTGTATGGTAGGATTAGAATAGCTTCAGAGTTGTTTTGAATTGGTTGGAATAGGTTTGGCGCGTGAAAAACTCATTTCGACAAGTCTAATTAAGGGTCTGTCCTTATTTTGAAAATCTGGAAAATCCGACAGTAAGCAAAATATTTTGGGCTAGATATTTGGAAAATATATTTTAAAACGAAAACGTGGCCGCTTGAACGGGTTAAAACGGAGCTATAACGAAGAAGTTATGAATTTTTGAAGTTTGACGACGAAAACTAATAATTCCAGAAATTTCAGCATGAAAATATCACTGTTTACGAGTCAAAAATGAGTCTTAAGCGTTGTTAAATGTGTCGACTTATCAAAAATATATTAGTATATGTTATCACGATTCCGTGGATATAAAGAACGTAGAAAACGGAGTTATAACGACAAAGTTATTCACATTTTAAAAAGTTGCCGTAACTTTATTCTATTAGAAAAATTAATATAATCTCTATTAAACATATACTACGGCAACGAAGGACCATGTTGAGGGTCGTTTTTAACAATGACGAAGTACTTTTTATAAAGTGATGTCTTCTAGTAAAAGTAAGTTCGCCAAGCATATTTTTCAAAATGTCAAACCATTTGTCAAGCGGAGTTGTAATGAATAATATACGGTCACTTAAACTTTGCCGGAAAACCATCCTTAAACTATATTTTGGGACCTCTATGACGAAAACTTTAGCTATATTTTTCTCTATGATCGGAACCTCTATGACGAAAACTTGAACACTAAAACTTTGAGATAATGATACAAGCTTCCCAAAACCGTTGAGTTCGTTTCATAACACTCGACGTACACCATTTTACGACTAGCTTTTCGAGGCCGTTTAGTCACTTTCATGAAATATTTCAACGACATTATTTTACGACGAAAAGTTACAATTTCCTAATAAATCACTAAATGATTATCGTAGGATATCATTTCAACGTAGATACATTTGGAGTAATTTAAAAATGGTCAAGCCGTTAAAAGATTATTTCTCGACGAGAAATATTATTTTCACAAATTCACAAGTGGTATAGATATCATCCGAATTGCATGCGTAACATTACATCATGACTTATTACATATCATATCATTCATAATAGGTCAAGTTTAGAGATTCACGCTACTTTTCGGTGTATCCACTTTTGTCATTATAATCATTGCAACAGGAGAGTTTCCATAGCCCCATTTTCAATTGTTTTAATGCTTTTATTAAACTCTTTGGGGGAGATACATGCTCATCAACTTTTATGACAATCATGATTATTTGCAACTATATGTTTATCTGAACTGAATATTTAGTCATATTCTATATCATAAATCATGGAACTAAAGGTCTTGGGATTATTATTGAGCTAAAGGTCTTAGGATTATTATTGAGCTAAAGGTCTTGGGATTATTTGAAACAACACTCATATGTGTTATTTCAATTGGTTATTGATACATTAAGTTATGCGCTATTATGTGAATTCATTTGACATCATGTGTTTGAACATAAACTATACATATTTTGGCAATGGGTTGTAAACACACAGGTTACAAGTTTTGTATGGGCGGAACTTGGAACTGAGTGGATTTACAATGCCTTTGCTGCATAAACGATTTTGGAAAGGTTTTTCATTTCAACGCAAACTCTATGAACTCACTCAACCTTTGTGTTGACACTTTTTAGCATGTTTTATCTCAGGTATCTAAGGCATCCACTTCATGGCATGCATAAGGACATATCATAGAGTCGTGGTGACGACGCGTCACACATGGGATTTATTCATTTTAAAACATCGTTTGGCTTGTAACAAACTTATTTCCGCACAAGTTAATTTCATTTGGGAGCTACACTTTGTAAACTCTGATTATTTTATTAAATCAAACGATGTATTTTCCAAACGACACTTTAGGTCGTTCAATATATCTGTAACTATGATGCTATGACAGTCAATCCCCAGGAATTCCATTCCGCTGCAAAACAGGTAATTTGGGGGTGTGACACTTACAAAAGTTCTTAAAGGTTGAGTGGTGATGTTTTGTAAATTTTTTTCAACACTAGAATTATTTTAAACTTTCATTAATACCCTAAGAATTAATAATAGTGTCCTCATATGTTGCAGCCATCTCACTCTTACTAGTAGGACCATTGGAACCATGAGAATGCCCCAAATCATTCTCATTCTAGTCAATAGTGGGACTGCCAAAGTTAGAGGAGTTGCTACCATCACTCGTAGGACTAGAACTCCTTCTCATCATCATTAGATACACTAAGATCCTCATATAAAACTTAATCAAATAATTTCACATGATTAGGACCTTGATTAGGGTCACTAGCAACAAAAGCATCTTTAATCTTAAAGGAAACACAATTTCAAAAAAACATTACGTCATTGGAAAATATAAATTGATTCCCTTTAATACTACAAGTTTTATAGCCTTTTTTTAAACTAAAATATCCTACTTAAACACATTTCTCAGCTTTGTTACTGAATTTATCATGATTATTAATAATAGTAGCAAAACAAAGACAGACACAAGTTTTTAAATGAGACATAGCATGTTCTTATATTAAAGACGATCTGGTTGGGAGACTTTCCATTCAGCACTGATGAAGGCAACATGTTAATCATATAAAAAGGATTAATAATGCATTCAGACCACAACCTTAAAGGAATTTCCCCTGAAACAGAAGGGATCTTGAAACATTAAGCAAATGTGTAAGTTTTCTTTCTTCAATCCCATTTTGTTGTGGTGTGTAGGCACTAGATGTCTGATGTAAGATGCCATTATCTTCATAAAACTTAAAGAATCTATTATTCACAAATTTAGTGCCATTGTCACTTCTAAAAGTCTTTACAATTTTCCCAAAATTTATTTTGAATGAGATTGAAAAAGGCTGAGATACAATCAAACACATGGTAAAAAAGGCTCCTAAACCCTTCCTTACTAACAGCCTTGTAAGGAACTCAAAGATCACGATGAACCAATTCAGCAAGCATATTTGATTTGTATTCACCTAAAGGAAAAAGGTTCCCTAATATGTTTAACTTTTTGACATATTTCACAAAGATCAACATTATTTTTTTTTCAAAAGCAATATCATTTTTAAGAACACTCAAGACTTGCTCACAGAAATGACCAAGTTTGTACTGCCAAATACGTTTAGACAAACTACAAACAGACTTAACATTCTTAAATCCAAAGTCAATACGTTGATTTCCATCAAAGTAATATAAACCACGTCTTTGCTTATCAATCCCCAGCAGTTTCATTTTCCACAAATTTTGAGGTAAAAAATAACAATTTAAAGCATCAAAAGAAACAATGAATTTGCTATTTCAAGGAACTTTATGAACAAGCATTAGACTAACACAATACTTAAGGACAACAAGCACATCATAGAAAGTTAAGTGTTAAGTCAGAACCATATTTCCAACCTTTGTAATATAGGCTTATGTCCTATTAGGATGAAAAGCCTTTATTTCAATGTAGGAAGTATCAATTACATTGACTAAATCCTTTTCAGTGTATGTTAAATGCTGATTGGCACCTGAATCAATAATCAAACCAACATCTACAAGAGCATAATGGTAACTTATCAAAATTTTGAATAAAAACTTCGCTATTGTTGAAAATTATATTTACCATATTGGCATGTACTCTTTTACCAACAACATTAACAAAATTTTGTTTATTCAAGGAAATATGTTCATCAAAGGAAGAAGAAGTAGAACTATAGCTAACATAATAATAATTATTATTATTACAAAGCTCTTGTTAAAATTTTGAATACCCTGAATATTATTATTAGAATTCCTCTTTTCCCCCCAAATCAATAGGCTACCCAATCAATTTAAGACATCTGCCAATAGTATGCCCATTAAAACCACATTACTCATAGACCAAGAAAAGACCACTGCCAATTCCGTCTATTATCATTGGGTCTAGTCACATTGGGAGGTCAAGGAACATTTCCAAAAGTTTGGGGCTTCTAAAAAATTTCCTCTATTAGCAACACTGGAAGTAAATACACAAAAGACAAAGACCCTTGAGAAGTACTAGCATTACAAATAGATACAACAGCTCTATGAGATTCATCAGTAAAGATAATAGAATAAGCATTTCTAACATCAAGTGTTGGATATCTAGAAATAATATGACTTCTAATTTGCATATACACATCATCCAAACTCATTAATGACTGCATTAATTTCACCAATTGATTATGCTTTTTAAAAGATATTCAATATACACGTAAAGACTTTGACTAAGACCTTTGTTTTGTAGATTTTCAATATACACATGAAAACTTTGACACCCTTAGCTAGTGGGAGTTTCTTGTCAAAGCAAAACATTGCAAAATCATTTGCAATACCTTCACATAGGATTACATTACTTGACGTCCTCCTTGCAAAGGAGCACTCGTCAAGGGGGAGCATATTCGTCAAAAAGGACGAAACCATTTGCAAACATAATTGCATTGCACTTGCTTAGTATTCGTACTTACTTGACACCCTCACAAAGGGATGGACTCGTCAAGGGGGAGCTAAGACGAGAATACCTCTCTTCCCTTACTCTCTATTTTTCATATTTTTTCTTTTTACATGTTTTTCTTGAAACAATGTGTTAGTTTCCTTTCGACACTCTTTTTGTTTCGACAAAAAGGGGAGAAGAGAGTAAAAACTCCAATTAAAACTTTTACCAATTTTAGTTTTTCCTTAAAATAATCTTATGTTTTTTCATCAACAAAAAGAGGAAGATTGTTAATACAAATAAGCCGTAAAAATGTTTATTTATATTTTACGATCTCTAATGTTTTGTCGATAACAAACGTAAAATCATTTTAAACGAAACAAACAAAATATGTAAATTGTTTGAGCCAATAGTTTACTAACACACTTACATTTTCATATAAAACACTAAACAAGCAATAGTGTTCTCATGGTATAATAATGCATATGTACAACAACTAGTGTTTACATATTGGGTAGATATATACATATTTAGTATGTATTATAATGGGTAATAGAATGGGTAGAAGTATAAGTATTTGACCCATTGACTTAATACATTGAATGTAGTTGGGTAAAACCCAAAGTCCATGACCCATACCCGTGGAGCATAATCCATAACCCATGACCCATTGCATGACATCATGCATAAGTCATAATGGGTATTATCCATTACCCATGGAGCTAACCCATGACCCACTGACTAGATGCATTGCATCTTCTAGATACATTGTATCTTTTTGGATACCCATGGATCAAAAACTACAACCCATGATCCATGATCCATGACAACCCACTTTAGGGGCAGCGTCCCTCAAGCAAGGGATCCGTGGGATCCGTGGAACAGTAGCATGTTTTTGTCTATAAATAGCGAGCCATTTCATCATTGTAACTTGCCCCTTTCACATACGTTTTCTCTTATTGTTGTAAACTCTCTAACCTCAGATCCAACGGATCTTTCTATGTAGTTTTGTGTTTGTGTGATTCTCTAGGTTCCTCCTAAAGGCGAGATCACCACCTCTTGAAGTCGAGCAAGCTCAAGTCCATGGGTTGCCAAGCTTCGTCATCATCAAGACTACTGATGGTATCTTGTTGATAGTTCTTTCCTTTCTCATTAGAAGTGTTGTTTCAAAGACATAGGTGAAAGATGTCTAAAGGATCAAGACGAAGGCATTAGTGAAATGTGTCGTAGAGTCGTATCGAAGGCATTAGTGAAAGGTGCCAAAGATCCGTGTCAAAGGCATTAGTGAAGGGTGCCAAAAGTCCGTATTGAAGTTATTAGTGAAGGGTTCCTAGAAGTCGAGTCAAAGTCACTAGTGAAAGGTGCCTAGGGTGTACATTCGATATGGTGTGTCGATGTACAAGATAGATTAGTATTGGGTCAAAGGATATTGATATCCTTGTTGATGTTGTCATAAGGAGTGGATCTCCTTTGGGATAGGTGTTGTGTAGTGTTGGGTAGTAGTTCCTCCTTTGTAATGGAACTCAGTATCTAGCCTTGTACCGGATAAAGTGTAGGCGACGTTGTGATAGGTTTGGTTCTACCTCTTGGAAGAACCCGGTGTCTAGCCTTGTACCGGATAAAGAGTAGGCGTTGTTATGAAGGCTTCTCCGCCACAAGGAGTTTGTGTTGTGTAGTGATTACGAACTCTCGAGTAGGTGACTCGGGGAGTGGAGTAGGGCAAGGAAGGTGTCCTTGTAGCTGAACCACTATGATTACTCGCGTTGTGGTTTTGTGCTTCTTACTCTTTACTTTTACATTACTTACTTACATACTTATCTATCAACATCCAACGTACACATTTAATAGATTGACATAAGTCAATCTAAATAGTTTAAAACCAAGTTTTAATCGGTAAAACTCTTCGACCCCCCGCTTCTAGTTTTCCACACAAAGCAACAAACTGTTTTCACCGAGCTTTCAATTTATGATAGTAATCAGCAATAGATGAAATTTTTTGACACAAAGAGTTTATTTTATGATGTAGGTTAAACTTGACAGATTCATCAATTTATCATAAGTTTCCTTTTTTAAGAAAATCTGCACAGGATAAAGCTCCTCAGACACAAAGTTTAAAATCCAACCAAGCACAATAACATTAAATATATCCCACTGTTTACCCAAAACCTCATCAGTATTTGACCTTCTAGATGTGCCATCAATAAAACCAATTTTATATTTTTCTTCCAAAGCAAGCAATATAGTGCAAGACCAAACATTATAGTTTTCAGTTCTATTTAGTTTAATGGAAACAACAGTGACAAAAACAAAATCACTAGGAAGTAAATGCAATGGATGACTAACATCAAGTTTACTGATTCTTCTAGTTTTATCATATGCTTTAGTAATATACGTGGCATCTTTAGAAAACCTTCCCTTTATATGTGTTTCTCTTCCGTCTAAAATCTAGGTATATAAACATATATTATCCTAACCTAAAACACCAAACCTTTCTAATAATAAAACAAAACACAATTCTCAAAAATTCCTCTTTCCCCATAAAAACCCCTTCCGCTCGTCAACTCCACCAAAATCTCACTTTTCAAATCTTCCACTTTCAAAATACCTCTCATTCAAACTTCATCTTCCTCCTCCCATCATTTTGAAAAATCAAAACCAAGGAAGATCTTCATCATCATGGTTTACATTGCCTTCTTGATCATCGTCGTGTCACTCATCGCTCTCGTGTACCCCATGATCAAGTTTTCTCATGGAGACATGTATTTTGTGTTGTTAATTTGCATTGGTGTTGAATATCCAATCCTTTGTATCGCTCTTAGCATTGAAATGAAATATTACTAATGTCTTAGTTTATCTCGTTTATTTCTCATAATGTGTTTGTCATTTCTTTTATTCTTGTAATTCGTACCTTTGGTCTTGACATACCTTAGAAACCTACAATGCATGCTTAACTAGTAAATATTGGCTAAAATACGCCTCCTTTTATAAACCTAAAATTTGCAAAAATCTATTTTACGCCAAGATCATTTTTCTGTCACTGCAGATCCACGGATCCCTAAAGTTCAACTAGCCGGATCCCTCTTGGAAGGGAACCGTGAGAACCATGGAACTGGGAAACAGAATCTCATGCAACATAAAAACCTTTTCATAAAAATATACCATAAAAGGAAAAATCCCGATAGAATGTTAAGTACTAAGTAAGTTAATTTTCATTGTTAATAGAAATCAAGTAAAAATGTTAGGAGATCATTTTTCATCTATCAAATGTCCTCTCCTTTGATGCATCTCTTCATATTAACTTTTCTCTTCCATAGGTCTCGTCATGACTCACGAGTGTGAATTCGACTTTCAACTCACTTATGTCTACATTCCTAATATCTCCCTTGAGCCCAACACACCTGGCAATCATGTCCGTGGGTTCAATAATCTCGAAACTTGCCACTTCCATGAAGGACGTATTGTTGACACACCTCTACTATACGAAGAAGGTTTCAATACCTCTTTCCGAACCATAGGACTAGAAGGCATTCTTAGAATTAACGAGAAGATTTGTCCACGATTTGTGTTGGAATTATTCTGTCAAGTTGAACTCCTTCGTAAAGAGGATCGATATCTATCACTTTCGTTTTGGATCAAAAACCAAAAGTTTGTCTTAACCCTTGGCAATTTGCTCACATTCTCCGAATTCCAAGTCATGGACAATGTGCCTTCACTGAAGATTGGTCTCTTGATTCTCTCTTCAACCATCGTGAATAAAATAGTCCATATTGTTCACACATACCTTCCCCTCAAGAATTAACTCGCATGTTATGAAAACCCCGTCCCTATTACTCTAATCTAAACATAATCTATACACGTGATATCTGAGATGATTTTAAACCTCTCGCAGTCATTCTACGTGAAAATGTTTGGAGTCTTAGGGGAAATCGAGAAATTCTTCCCGCTTGTTGTGCTCACATAATGTATTATTTGCTAACCCAACAACCATACAATCTCGCCTATTTCTTCGCAAGACGAATTGTAAACCTTCAAGGCAATAAGAACAAGCTAATCCCTTATGGAATGTTCCTGACACGCCTTTATCATCATATCATGTACTTCCATCCTCAATTTCAAAGTTCGTTGTACGTACTTGTGCATAAGATGATGGAACCTCTAAACACATCTCACATCAGTCTTTCTTCGTCCCTGAATCGGCAAATACTCATCATTCATTAGACGATCCATCTAGCGAAAATGCTCAAGAAACTTAGTTTCCTTTCCAAATAGGTTCAATCCTTAGATTTCATCTTTTATTATTATAATATGATCATTCTCATGAAATAAAACATTTAACGTTTGATGTCTCGCTTATGTAGTTGTTCAAATTCCTTAGAAAATAGGGGCTTTGAAATACGATACGTTGTGCAATTTTGCATACCTTCTGTGAAGGTACTGTTTTGCAGGAGACGGATCCCTCACTTTGTACTAGACGGATCCCTCTACTTAGGAAATCGTGTGATCCGGGAAAATAGAAATGCAGTTGCAGATCTCCATTAACTTAGACCAGTTAATGCTAGCTAAACATAATGTCTTAGGACCACTTAAGCCTTCCTCAAGCTCAGTAGGTATCACACTCATTTATAGCCAACTTAGAATCACATTCAAAAGTGCTTTTTGATTTATCATTTCACCAAAGCTCATCATCCTTCCGCTCCAATACTCATACATCACTTCTCACATGTTAACAAATCTAGTCTTATAATTCTCTCAATTTTAGCAAATTGATTTTAGTCATCCTTACCTCAAAATGGGTAAAAAACTAGTTTTTCATTTCTTATAATTTTTAAGGAATTTTCAAAAATTATCTTAAGTTTCCATCTGATCTCTAAGATCTTTTACCACCACTTGACACTCTCAAATTTCCTAGTGTCATCTTTGATCATTCATTGGTACTCATAAAGTCCAATTTTCTTCCATAAAAGGCAATCATTAGCTACCATCACTCATTGCCCTTGATCATTTAAGTCCCCTTTCATTTAAGACACTTAGGAAGACTAAAACACTCAAGATGTATAGGTACTAGACCTTACAAAACATCATTTTCCTCTTTTCTTGGCTGCTGAGAGCCGGATCCCTAGGATTAGCCTAGACGGATCCCTCATTAGAGGGAACCGTGGGAATCGGCTGACAGATTCAGCTAACTCCAGCTAAAACAATCATTTCAATCTCTCCTTGCTAACTTGAACACTCCATCTTGTCTTAATTAACCTCCTTGATTAGTGCAACTCTAAAGTTGACTCTTGTACATGTAAATCATCACATTTCAAAGGATCTTAGTGGATTAAGTCTTGAATTCACTTGTCAAATCCTTCTTTTTATAAACCATCTTGTTAGGACTTCTTAGTCACCATCTACAACATAAATCTTAGCAACTAGAAGCATCTATCTCACTAACCTTTTGTCATCTCATCATGAGGAAAGCTCCCAGTGGTAATTCATCTACCAAATGACCACCCAAGAAACTTGCTCATGTTATTCATGAAATTTATTCGACCGAATCATCTCCCGTTAAATCCACAAATGCTAGAATTTCTCCTCCACCAATCAAACCAATCCCCAAAAGGATTGTTCCCACAAAACTTCCAATGCCAAACACCACCATACCTCCTAAACCAAACACCCCTATTTCTACTAAACCATCACCCTTAGTGCCTAGAGCCATATCATTCATCACTCCACTCTCATCACCACACCTCTACAATCTAGAGGACTTTCCTCCTAGGCCATCTCATCCTCCACCATTGCCAACATTCTCCTCAATAGAAAGAATAACGTAACAAATTCAAGGTGTTGAATCGACACTAGCACCGTCATCCTTTTCACCGTCACCCTGAAATAGTCCCTTTTGGATTATGAGAAATCATCAAAGTCAACAACCCGATCACATGGAAGTAGATACTTCTCTACCACCATCCTCAAGACATGTTCCACCACCACCACCATTGGTTCAATCACCTTCAAATATACCTCCACAAATCCCTCATTCTTTTGAGAATCCTCAACCCTCCTCACTTAACCATCCTTCTTTTGTGGAACCTTAACCAAACCTCCATCTCAAGCCATTCCATTTCTACCATCACCATTTCCGAGCCATGACAAAGATTGTTATCATTGTCAACATGTTGAAGGCTTGATACATGAATTACGTGAAGAGCAACGTTTCATGTTCTATCACCTCCTTGAACATTTCGATGAGGTCAACAAACCTAAACAAACTTGAGCTTAAGGATTCAAGTGGTGTCCTAGTCTTAAGCCTAACTTAGATAGTTTAGGAATCTTAATCCATGTAGTATTCATTTTCTTAGTTTTTAGAGTTATGTACATCATTTCTCTAGTTTTATTAAATGAAATTACATGTGATATATAATCTTGTGTATATGATTGGTGTCTTGATACACAACTCATTTTGATGATTAACATCATATTTACATCAACATTGCTGTATGTTAATACAAATCAGCCGTAAAAACGTTTATTTATATTTTACGATCTTCTAATGTTTTGTCGATAACAAACGTAAAATCATTTTAACAAAACAAATAAAATACGTAAATGGTTTGAGCCAATAGTTTTCTAACACACTAACATTTTCACATAAAACACTAAAACAAGTATAAGTGATTTTATGATTTAGTAATATATATGTACAACAACTAGTGTTTACATATTGGGCAATTATATACATAACTAGTATGTATTATAATGGGTAATATAAAATGGGTAGAAACTTAAGTATTTGACTCATTGAACAAATACATTGAATGTAGTCGGGTAAAAACCAAAGTCCATGACCCATAACCCACTGCATGACATCATGCATAAGTCATATATGGAAAATATCCATGGCCCATAGTTTTAATCCTTGACGCATGGTTTTAACCCATGAACCATGGACTAGATGCATTGCATCTTGTAGATACATTGTATCTACTTGGATACCCATGATCCATAACCCATGACCCATGACCCAAAACCTATGGGCAAAAGGGAGCGTCCCATGTTAGGATTTAGAAAATCCAGGTATTAAAGTGTCGGTCACCTCAAGTATATGTAATCATTAGAAAGCTCGTAGTCGTAGTTATTTTATGTTAAGTAGTATTTAGTTAAGTAACACCGTAGAGGACGGACGGGTCTTTACCCACTGTATGCCTGATCCACAGCCCGTTGTGTGGCGTTTTATTGTAAGACTATAAATACTCTCTACCTTCCAAGGTAGAGAGTTGGAGCTCATAATAAGATTTTTCTTTCTCTCACTAAAGTTCCCAAACCTCTAACTTTCTCTCTCTAAAACCTCTTGTACGCCTACTTTGTGTTATGGTTTGATGTGTATGTGAAATCCAATATGTTACAATTGGTATCAAGAGCCATGGTTTGATCATCTCTTACATATCTTTGTATTTCTAGTGACTTTTAGGTGGTTTTAGAGTTTGAAAAAGTTTAGTGGTTTTTGCATCATTTGGATCATTTCTAGTGTTAAAGTTTGAATCTTGGGTGTTGTTTTGTGTTTAGAATCATTGTATGTGCTTGGGTTTTAATTTGGTAAGCTAGAATCATCGTGGTTGGGTTGTTTTTGGATTGAAAAGTGTGTTTTAAAGTTTTTCTAGCTAGCGACTTAAGCCACGGATAAGTTGTCTTGTTAGTGACTTACTTTGTAATTTGGTAGCGAGTTGCAGTTGAAGTTCTTAGCGAGTTGAGCTAGCGACTTGTCTATTGAGACAAACCGACAAACAGTACACTTAGTGGATTCTCCACTACGAGTAGCGACTTGGTGAAAGTTAACGACTTGTACTTAAGTTTGTTAGCGACTTAGTGTTAGCGATTTGGTGCTTAGCGAGTTGCTCTTTAGCGACTTGGTGCTTAGCGACTTGCTGTCAAAATTTTGCTAGCGACTTGGTGCTTAGCGATTATTTATTTAGCGACTTGACTGTGGCTTAAGGACTTGGTGTTTAGCGACTTGGTTCAGTTTTCTTAGCGACTTGGTTGACTCTGTCTGTAATACGGTTTTCTCTTGATTTAGTAAAATCCCGTGAAAGAATTTATTTCCCGGTTTAATCATAGAGTTATAAAATCCCGTTTAATCTGTTAACATGTCTACCAACATTCCTACAATCATCTCCACTGTTGCCGAGGATGTTCAAGCAGCTGGTTCAGATACTCGTCCACCCATGCTTGACAGAACTGACTATGACTCTTGGGCTCAACGAATCAGATTGTATTGTCTTGGAAAGGAAAATGGGGTCAACATTCTCAAATCGATTGATGAAGGACCGTATCGAGTTGAGACTACTAGAGACATAATTGATACAGATGAAGATGGAACAATGATCTATGGAATAGACAGACCAAAGACATATGATGAGCTCAATGATAAGGAGAAGAAGAGATTCGAAGCGGATATCAGGGCTTCTAACATCATATTGCAAGGTCTACCTAAAGACATCTACAAGCTTATCAATCACAACACTGAAGCAAAGGCTGTATGGGATAATGTCAAGATGCTTCTCTCAGGTTCTCAATTAACTATTGAAGACAGAGAATCACAATTATATGATGAATTTGAACATTTCAAGATGAAACCAGATGAGAGTGTCTATGAGTACTATGTGAGATTCCATAAGCTTGTGAATGACATGAGGAACATCAGAATGACTATGCCAAGCATTCAGTTGAACTCAAAGTTTGTGAATAACATGAATCCCGAATGGCACAAGTTTGTCACCTCCGTGAAGCTAACCAAAGGATTGAAGAATACAAACTATGAGCAACTCTATGCCTTCCTTCTTCAGAATGAGAGACATGCCATGTTTGAAAAGAGGATTCTTGAACAATTCAAAACAAATCCAGGAGAGACAAGCTCATCAAATGATTCAACTGCCTTCTACTCAAACATTGGGATTACCACTAAAGCTTCACAAGTTATACCCATGGGTAATGGTAATCACAAACTCATTCCCGATCCAATGTTTAAACAAGCTAATGCTGATGCATCCGTTGGAAACTTCATTAGTCAATTAGCTCTCATGATCAGTCAAAACATGAACACTCTCCCACACACCAACAACAATCTCAGAACAGCATCCAATCCACATAATCAAGCCACTGTTAGAGATGGGAAGGTTATGGTGCAGCCAGTTCAAGAAAGGCAGCACGATCAGAGAAGGGGTGGAGCAGGTGGAGGCTATTGAGGAAATCAGAACCGAGGAAGGACTGGAAATCAAGGACAAGCAAATCCAGTCAAATGCTACAACTGTGGTGGTGAGGGACACATTGCTAGGAACTGTACATCTCCAAAACGTCCACAGAATGCAGAGTACTTCAGGGATAAGATGCTGCTAGTGCAAGCTCAGGACAATGGTGTTGCGTTAGACGAAGAGGAGTAGTTGTTTCTCGCTGAGGGCAATGCCAAGACCTATGACGCAGATGTGGATGAGCAGCCAATTCAGGAGATAGGTCACAATCATCAGAATGCCTTTCAAGTAGCTGACTGTGATGCATACGACTCTGATTTTGATGATGGACCTACTGCACAAACAATTTTCATGGCTAGCATTTCTCCAATGGTCTCTCCTAAGGTCTCATCTTCACCACAATCTGGACCATCCAAAGACAAAATCATCTCAGAGGTATTAAAACTATACGATGAAGTTGAGGTGCAAAAGATACATAATGAAATACAATCAACAGAAATCATTGAGTCGGATATTGAAAATATGGGTAATATCAATGTTGTCCCATATGATCAATATGTGAAACAAAGTGAAAGTGAGATTGTATCAAGTGATGTATCTTCTGCAGTCAATGATGATTATGTTTGTGATGAATACACTGCATGTGCCCCTAATGATTATGTTATATCTGAACTTAATGCCTATAAATAAAGAGTTGTCATTTATGAACAACGTGCTAAGTTTGAGTTAACCACTCGTGAGCAAGAAATGGATGACCAAATGCGTACAATCATTAGAAAAATTAATTTTAGAGAAGAAGTATTAAAACAAGAGTTAAACTCCTTACAAGAAAAGCTTTCTAAAACTGCTAAGCAAAAGCAAGAACTTCAAGAAAATGTCAAAAGGCTTAAGCAGGAATTTAGTACTAAGGAATCAAAACTTTTGAATGATTTTTCCAATCTAAAAACTTTGAAAAATAAACTAGAAAACAAGCTGTACGTACAAGGTAACACCATTCAGACTGCTCACTTGATCACTAAGCATAGAGTCTTAAGTGACAAGCACAGTATCCCCATTATTAAGGAATCCAATCCTGAGTATGTTAAGAAAGCTAAAGAAGCCCAAAAGGTAATCTATGATGGCAATGAAATCCTTAAGCCTAGACAAAAACCTAGTTGCGATGATAGCACTGAAGAAGATAAGCAATTAGAAGATGTCACTAAAAGGAAATTGGATGAAAAACTTAAGAGCCCTTCTTGCATAGAGAAAAGAATCAGTTTTAAAGCACCAAACTACTCTAAGGAAAATTGGATTGCTTTTAACAAGTTTAAGCCTCAAACGTTGTTAACACCTGAACAAGTGTACTGGAAAATGGACTTAGATAAGCAAAAAGCGGAAAATATTGTTGAAACAAACCCTCCCCTTAGGAAAATACCTAAAGCGACTGTGTATCCTCCAAATACACCAATGCATCTAGTTCCGAGAACTATTGCCACTAAAAGCAAGACCTTAATCAGTCAATATGTTATCTTTCAACTATTTGTCGATTTTGAGAAAACTTGTAAGAAAAGGATCACACTAACTGGTATAACTGAAGGGGAAAGGGGTTTTGAGCAAACTAAAGAATGTTATCTAACTGAAGTCATGCCTTTCTTTAATCAACTAAAAGATCAATTTGAGAGTCTTAAAAAGGGAATGAATTCTGACATTAAAGAAATGGAAAAGGAATTTGATGCAATGATAGTTGAGGTTAGTGATTATGAGCGAGCATTAAAATATAATGAGATTGAGAGGAAGAACTTGCATACCTTAAATTAGAATCTGATTTCTGAATGTATTGCTCAAGATGTGTTATTTACTGCTACAAATTGTTCCATTAATGCTTCTCAATTTCATGAATTAACTATTGCTCTGAAAGTCTCCCATGATCGTGTCATTGAGCTTGAAAAGATTAATTCGAAACTTAATGAGAAAATTGATCAGGATGATCACGACAATTTGGTAAAGCATCTTTCTAAACTAGAAGTTGAACATTTTAATTTACAACTAAAATATCAACATCTAAAAGAAAATGTTAAAACCTCAAATATCAAGACATCCTTGGATGCTCCTGAATTTGATGCAGTTTTTGAAATCAGCAAACGTGATGAACAGATTCGAGCTCATTGTAACACGATCAAAAGGTTGAAAGCCCAAATCTCTTAATTGAAGGGTGAAAAGAACAATGTGACTGGATCCCAAATGCCTCCTCCTTTAGATTCTCAGTACTCTCAAACTTTTCATCTTCAAAACTTCGTTAATGCCTTACAAAAGGAAAACGAGAGTTTTCTAGAAGAAAATGAAAAAGTTAAACGACACTTTAAAGAGTTATATGATTCAATGAAAGTCACCCGTGACCAAAACAACGAAAAATAACGTCTTTACAAAAGGAAATTGAGAATCTGAGGAGTCAGGAAAATGGGAAACGCCACTTGTTTTCAATAAGAATGTTGTCTCAAAGTCACCCTTAGACTGCAAATACACTGTGACAGTTAAATATATTCCTCCTCATCTTAGGAATAATGAACATGCTTTTCATGACTACTGTGCTTACCTTAAGGATAGTCTAGAATGTCTCCGTGAGATTGTCGAAGAGGATTTCATTAACAAACCTCTTGATAGAGAAATTAGGTCTGCTTGCCTCCAGGCCAAACAATCTCAAGAGCTGCTAGAATGTGTAATTGCAACATGTGCTAAATCCTTAGGTGCAAAAGGCAAAGCGGTGATGTCTTGTTCTATGCCTAGTGCCAAGCATGAAATCTGTTCTATGCCCAACGTCATGAATGTGAACCTTAGTGTGCCTTCAAGTAGTCCAGATTCCAGATATGTTAGTGCTAAGAATGCGAACTCTAGTGTGTCTTCTAGGAGTACAAATCCCAGTACTTCTGATGTTAAGAAAGTAAAGTCTAGTGTACCTACAAATAGCTCAAATCACAGTTTTAAGAAAGTGAACACTAATGTTCCCTCTAGTAGTTCAGATCCTTGCACATCAAGTTCAGGAATGCAAAAATTAGATCAACCAACTAATGTTCCCATAATTCCCTCTACAGGAGTAATCAGTGAAATTAAAGCGAGCAGGTCAAAGTCTCAAGACAATACAAGGAATGATATGACCTTGCAAGCTAGGAACTTTAAGTTGGGTCAAATAAAACGAATCGTGTTGATTCTAGTATTAGCCATAGGCGTACTGTAATTAATTCGAATTCTGATACTATTTGCAAACCTTGTAATGATGTCTGCTTGAATTCTGTTGCTAATCATGAATGTGGTATGAATGCTTTGTCTAATGCTGTCAAATGCCCAGTTAAAATTGTTAATGCTAATAATCGTGCAAAGAAGGCTAAAAGGCAAAGACGAATGATTGTTAGAAAACAGTGGAAACCCACAGGAAGAACATTTATAAGGATAGGTTATTATTGGATACCTTTTGGCCATAAGAATAATCAGTTTGCCCTCAAACTGCTAAGACTATGCCCACTAAAAAATGGATGCCTACTGGTAGAACTATTCCCTTAAGAAGTGAACATACTTTGAATAGGTCAAATACAGACACCAGTATTCCATCTATTCCCAATGATTCCATTGCTTCTAGTTCTGATATGAATGGTTCTATTTCTGATGTGGGTGTTCCAATCATTATCACTAACCAAGTGGAACCCATTCTTGCATGGGGATCCCAATTATCCAGTTATCCATTCTGTCGTGTTCAACTGCAGATCGTTCAAATCGTTATGTGGTACACTGGACTCAGTGTCCAAGCATATGACTAGAGACCGGTCGCGGCTCATGAACTTCGTGAGCAAATTCATCGGGATAGTTAGATTCGGAATGATCATTTCGGTGCAATTATGGGTTATGGAGACTATGTTGTTGGTAAAAGTGTTATCTCGGGGTATATTATGTGGAAGGTCTTGGTCATAACCGTTCTCTGTTGGTCAATTCTGGATTCGATCTAGAAGTAGCCTTCAGAAAACATACTTGTTTCGTTAGAGAACTTGATGGTAAGGAACTTTTAAGAGGTTCACGTGGTTCAAATCTATACACCATCTCTATCGAAGATATGATGAAGTCTTCTCCAATTTGCTTGTTGTCTAAGGCTTCTAAAACAAAGTCATGGTTATGGTATCGTCGTCTCAATCACTTGAACTTCGGCACCATCAATGATCTCTCCAGAAAGGACTTAGTTGTAGGTCTACCCAGACTTAAGTATGAAAAGGATCATCTTTGTTCAGCATGCCAATTGGGAAAAAGCAAGAAGTATGCCCATAAACCCAAACCTACAAACTCTGTCACAGAAGTTCTTCATACTAATCACATGGACTTATGTGGACCCATGAGAGTGCAGAATATCTTTGGGAAGAAATATGTGTTAGTTGTGGTTGATGATTTCTCTAGATTCACCTGGGTAAAGTTCTTAAAGACAAAGGATGAAACTCCAGATATCATCGTCAAACTCATCAAACACTGCAGTTCGTCTTAAAAAATGGTCGAATCATCCGAACAGACAATGGAACTGAGTTTGTTAACAAACAACTTGGTGAGTTTTATGAAAGTATTGGAATCAGTCATCAAAGAATTGTTCCTCGAACTCCTCAACAGAGCGGTGTAGTTGAAAGACGAAATCGAACTCTTGTGGAAGCCGCAAGAACAATGTTGATTTACTCAAAAGGTCCAATGTTTCTCGGGGTGAAGCCATCGCCACTGCATGCTACACCCAAAATCGATCCCTGATTCACACTGCTCATGGAAAAACACCATATGAACTTGTCACACGAGAAAACCTAATCTTTCATTCCTTCGTGTGTTCGATGTTTTATGTTATCCAACTAATGATGGTCAAGATTTAGGAAAACTGAGAGCTAAAGCGGATATTGGAGTTTTTGTAGGCTATGCACCAAACAGAAAAGGATACCGAATCTACAACAAGAGAACCCGAAATATCATGGAAACAATTCACGTCACATTTGATGAGCTGACCGGTCAAATGGCTCCTGGACAATCCAGTTCAGGACCCGCACTTCAAAACAGTCCCATTGGTTCATCCCTTCTACCAAACTCTTCTTCAGCAACTCCATATGTACCTCCATCTGAAGATGATTTAAAGAAATTGTTTGATCCTATGTTTGATGAACATTATGAGCCAAGTGCTAATGAAATGTCATTTCCTACAACAGAGGCTGCTCTTATCCCTGTGAACGAAGACAATCCTTCAGTCTCAATATCATTAAGTCAAGAAGCGCCTGCTGCTGATCACTCAGTCTCATCAACAAATCATCAATCTTCGAATGTACATCATGGAACTGTTTCCGGCATCAATGATGAAGTTAATCCCTTTGCTACTCCTGAAGATGCTCCATTTGAAAACGTCTTTGCTCCGAATCATCATCAGAACCATCTTCATCAGGAGACATCGACTCTGCTACTTCGGTTCCACAACAACAACCACATGAACACCTTAGAAAATGGACACATGATCACCCATTGGACAACATCATTGGAAACCCCTCTCGCCCAGTATCCACACGGAAACAACTTGCAACCGATGCCTTATGATGTTTCTTCAACTCCGTACTTTCCAAGGTCGAACCAAAAGACATTAAAACCGCCATGAATGAAGACTGTTGGTTCAATGCCATGCAAGAAGAAATTCATGAGTTTGATCGACTTGATGTATGGGAGTTAGTACCTGCTCCAGATTGTGCTATGATCATTGCTCTTAAATGGATTTTCAAAGTCAAACTTGATGAGCATGGTGATGTCCTAAAGAACAAGGCTCGATTGGTTGCCAAAGGATACCGTCAAGAAGAGGGTATTGACTTTGAAGAATCTTTTTCCCATGTTGCTCGAATAGAGGCAATCAGAATCTTCTTGGCTAATGCTGCAAGTAAGAACATGATAGTCTATCAAATGGATGTAAAGACGGCATTTCTGAACGGAGATCTCAAAGAAGTCGTCTACGTCAGCCAACCTGAAGGATTTGTGAATCTAGAGCATCCTACTCACGTATATCGCTTGAAGAAGGCGCTTTACGGATTAAAGCAAGCCCCAAGGGCATGGTATGATACGTTATCAAAGTTTCTCCTGTCTACCGGCTTCAGCAAAGGAGCAGTTGATCCTATATTGTTCACCCGGAAGTCAGGCAAACATTTAATTCACGTTCAAATTTATGTAGATTATATTATCTTTGCCTCGACTGACCCCAATGAATGTGATCGTTTTTCTAATGAAATGGGTTCCAAATTCCAAATGTCTATGATGGGACAAATGTCATTTTTCTTGGGATTACAAATTTCACAAAGTCCCGGAGGCATTTTTATAAATCAATCTAAATATGCAAATGAGATTCTAAAGAAATTTGGATTTGATTCTAGTGACCCTGTTGACACTCCCATGATTGAGCGTACAAAACTGGATGAGGACCACTCAGGGATTATGGTAGACCAAACTAAATATCGTAGCATGATCGGATCCCTGATGTACCTCACAGTAGACTGATATTCTGTTCACTGTATGCATGTGTGCTAGATACTAGGCTAAGCCTACCAAAAAGCACCTTGAAGCGGTTAAACGGGTTTTTCGGTATCTCCAAGGAACCATCAACATGGGACTTTGGTACCCGAAGGACACCGGTATGTCACTAATAGCATATGCAGATGCAGATCATGCAGGGTGTCAAGATACTCGTCGAAGTACGTCTGGAGGTGCCCAGTTTTTGGGTGATAAGCTTGTGAGCTGGTTGTCAAAGAAGCAAATGAGTACTTATATTTCCTTTGTAGAGGCTGAATACATAGCCATGTCATCTTGTTGTGCTCAAATCCTTTGGATGAGATCTCAATTAACTGACTATGGCTTTGTATTCAACAAAATCCCTCTGTACTGTGATAATAAAAGTGCTATTGCTCTTTCTTGCAATAATGTTCAACACTCAAGGGCAAAGAATATCGACATTCGACATCATTTCATCAGGGAACAAGTGGAAAAAGGTGTGGTGGAACTCTATTTTGTGAGGACTGAATACCAGTTAGCAGACATCTTCACCAAAGCTCTTCCAAGAGAACGTTTTGAGTTTATTCTTCCACGACTTGGCTTGAAAAGCCTTCAACCAAAAACACTCAAACGTCTTCAGGAGGAAGACGAGGAGTGAAGGTCTTTCTTCATCTATCTCTTTGTATATATTTATTCAAAAAGCAAAATACAAAATTACAAAACCTTCAAAAATCAAAAAGAAAATTATAAAACTTTCAAAAATCCTCAAAAATATTGTCATTTTGTCATGCTTTTCTCGATTCGATAACATCTACGGTCTTAATGCTGTCTTTCAAAGAATGATACGAGACTTTAGATGTTGTTCGAATGTTAAAAAAAAAAAAAAAAAAAAAATAGTTTTGGGAGATAGAGAAAAAATGGTTTATTCTCATTTCAAGCAGTAACCCGCTTTTCATAGAATGAACAGAGCCATGTTTTATCTTGTTTTTCAAATCTCATGCTCTGATTTTATAAACATTTTTCATTGAAAACTAATTGGTTTGTACAATAACTCGGACTCAAGTTTTGAAAATCATCCGGACTTATTTGTCAAAATATCTATCTCTCAATCAACAACCTATGTCATTGATTGAGGGGGAGAAAGATCTCAATTAATTCAAAAAGTTAGTTGTCATACAATTGTTTTCAAAAGATAATCATGCATGTTTAACCAATGGAGTTTAAAGTCTCAAAATCAGATCCTTATCACTTAAAACGCTTTCATAATCAAGTCACAATTCTCCTTAAAAGCTTTCAAAATCAATTTAAATCTATAGAGATCACAAATCTCAAATATTTTGATAATTGTGATCGGGGGAGAATTTGTGATTTAAATTGGATTTAAACTGATAATTCGATAAATGGTTTCATAAGTGATTAGTAGGCTTGCCTCCCTGCAAGTGACAAACGATTTCAAATTTTCCATGCACACGTTGAGGGGGAGCATCTATCTTAAACCACAAATATTTGAAACGTGATCAATTTATCTCAATGTGCAGTCTTTTCCTAATATGTGCAAAACATTCTCAAACATCTATGCACATATTGAGTGGGAGCAAACTTGTGAAAACCTCATCCTTCCTTAAAATGTTTTATCTACTCAAATTGATTAGGAAGTGATGATGATCATTTTAGAAAATGTTAATCAAAAGATTGGACCTTTCATTCTCAATCTAACGATTTCTAAGATCTCTTGCCTCCATGTGCTAAACAATTTCAAAATTTTTATGCATATGTTGAGGGGGAGCATTTCTAAAATATCAAAACAATTAAGATACAAAATGCTTTGATTCTATATCACAAGTATCTTGATTGATTTTCAAATGGTTTTCAATTGGTTCCAATGGCAGATGAACAATACCAAATAGACCGACCAACTTTACTTTATGTATGGTGATATAAGGATGATAAGGTTAGGTATTTTGTTCCCATGATCCGCCAAAACCGGAGGGATCTACCCAGGGACAATCCACTAGATAGTGTAGAGTCCTTAGGTATTTTGGAAAAAGGAGAAAAATGAGATATGGGAAGAGTGCGGACTGAGACTGAGCTAGTACTGGAATAATCCCAACAAGGTTCTAGTTATGAAGTCTCGGTAAGCACTGAAGGGGTTGAAGAATGAAAAAGAATTGAATGAGAAAAGGGTGAAAACAAATAGCCCTCCAAATTATTCAACCTTAGGGCAGATACCGGGTTCAATTCATATGCTACTGGTGGTTACCAAGGTAACATCGGTATTGAAGACATGACGTCATGGACCCAGTGGACGACCGCACTTCAAACTTCCCAAACCACTCAAGTTCCTCTTAAAAGGACTTGTTTCATTCTCACGGGAACCTACATAATCTATCGACTTTCTCTTAGAGATTGTTGATATTGAAGAAGGAGAGCCTCTCCCTAGTCTCCGGCATAGGAACCAAAATGTGTACAAATTGAGTCTAGAGCCATGAGATCATCAATAAATCTCCTTAGGACACTGTCAATGAAGACTCTCTGTTTCACACAATGTGGAAAAAGAGATAATATCTTGAGTCCTACGCATTATCCTTGTGGTATTGCCAGAACATCTGAGTGATATGCAAACATATTCACAATGAAGATGGAAAGCCTTCTCGAGCCATCATCAAACAAGCTCCTGGTGGGTGGCATGTGAGATCTATCCAATATATCAACCATGTGATAACCTAACGAAACAATGGGGCGATTCAATCTTTTGAATCAATCCTGGTTCAGGTTATGGATTGACGGATACTTTTGAAAAACCGGTCATTGTGCTTAAAAAACTCTTTTCATTAGCACATCGATCGTGTACGAATCTTTCAAACCTTCGTTGTATTGAAAAAACCTTCGTTGTATTGAAAAAACAATTTCTATTGAGCGATACACGATTGTTTTTCAAATCTCTTTTCATCACTCAGTGAATCTCTATTTTTGGTTCACTCACTCGTGTTGTCTTCTTTGAGTCGTTCGGTTTGAGAACGGCTAGAACAGCCGAAACCCTATCAAGGAGATTCTTCGAATCCTACCGATCACAAAGACTTTGTACCGATCAACGGGGAACCGTGGGCGTGTACCTCAATTCAACAAAAGTGATCAAAGACACTTTCGTGCGCTTTATTACTAACTGTCGTATGCGGTACACCCGACGTTTGCATCGAATGGAGCGGTCAATCCATAACCACATGCTCACACAACACATTCATATCTAAAGAAATCATGATTGGTGCATCAATGACTCTGATATATTCACTCCATGCTTCACGCTTACGCCGCCAATATCATGAATCAACGAAAGCTTCCGCTACTCTGATAAGAAGAAATCATGATCCAAAATGTGAGCATGTTGGTCCAAAAGTCACAACATCACTAATTAACAACACCACAAAGGTTGAGTCAGAGATTTAATGTGGCTGATGATCTCAAAGCTGGCTCAAAACTCAGTATCACGTAGATCAGTTAAAGACCTCCACTCAGATTATCCAAACATGCAATTTTGAAGAATCAAAGACTACGAGCTATAGAACAAAGAACATGGACAAGAACCCAAGAACAATCTCAATGTAATATCTGTTTGTATTCAATGTAATTTTTATGTGCGTTTGAGGTGACCTCAAGTATATGTAATCGTTAGAAAGCTCGTAGTCGTAGTTATTTTATGTTAAGTAGTATTTAGTTAAGTAACACCGTGGAGGACGGACGGGTCTTTACCCACTGTATGCCTGATCCACAGCCCGTTGTGTGGCGTTTTATTGTAAGACTATAAATACTCTCTACCTTCCAACGTAGAGAGTTGGAGCTCATAATAAGCTTTTTCTTTCTCTCACTAAAGTTCCCAAACCTCTAACTTTCTCACTCGAAAAACCTCTTGTACGCCTAATTTGTGTTATGGTTTGATGTGTATGTGAAATCCAATATGTTACATCCCACGGATCCCCAGTATTACACTGGACGGATCCCTCAAGTGAGGGATCTGTGGGAAACGTGGAACATTAGCTATATTTTTTCTATAAATAGTGAGACATTTCTTCCTTTTGGGTTGCCACTCCCACACATACTTTCCCCAAGTATTGTAACCTTCTAACCACAGATCCTAAGGATCTTTTCTATGTAGTTTGTTTTTTTGTTTTTGTGTGATTCTCTAGGTTCCTCTTAAAGGCGAGATCACCACTTCTTGAAGTCGAGCAAGCTCAAGTCTATGAGTTGCCATGCTTCGTCATCATCAAGACTACTGAGGTTCTCTTGATTGATACTTTTTTCTACCTCAATAGAAGTGTTGTATCCAAGGCATTAGTGAAGGATGCCGAAAGAGTCAAGATGAAAGCATTAGTGAAAGGTGCTTAACGTCCGTGTCAAAAGCGTTAGTGAAGAATGCTAAAGGAGTCAAGACGAAGACATTAGTGAAAGGTGCCAATCGTCCGTGTCAAGGACATTAGTGAAAGATGCCTAGAAGTCATGTCAAGTGACATTAGTGAAGAATGTCAAGGTTGTATACTCGATGAGGTGCATCGATATACAAATAGAGATAGGTTGTATCCAAGGATATTGATATCCTTAATGATGTTGTAATAAGGAGTTGGTATCCTTTGGGGTTAGCTGTTGTGTAGTGTTGGGTAGTAGTTCCTTCATCGTAATGGAACTTGGTACTTAGCCTAGTACCGGATAAAGTGTAGGCGACGTTGTGATAGGTGTGGTTCTCCCTTGTGAAAGAACCCGGTGGTTAACCTAGTACCGGGAAAAGAGTAGGCGGCGTTGTGAAGGCTTCTCCGCCATAAGGAGTTGGTGTTGTGTAGTGATTACGAACTCTCGAGTAGGTGACTCGGGGAGTGAAGTAGGGCAAGGAAGGTGTCCTTGTAGCCGAACCACTATAAATACTCGTTTCGTGGTTATGTGCTTCTTACTCTTTATCTTTCATTACACATTTATATATCTATCTATCAATGTTCAACATACACATCTAAATGGATTGACATAAGTCGATCTAAATATTTTAAAACGAAGTTTTTAATTGGTACAACTATTCAACCCCCCCCCCTTCTAGTTTTCCACAATTGGTATCAGAGCTTCGTTACTAAGTTTCTTAGAGTATATTGTACTTTAAAAACTTGATACGATCCGTGTATGTTTGAAAACTACAAAGAAGGAAATATTTTAAAAAAAATTATTTTGTTATGTTGGATATTGATAGATTATTCTAACATTTTCTTTTCAAGAAATCTTCATGCTAGGATCTCTCCAAAAGTCTTCATTTCTTTCAAAGAATAATGAAGTCAACTTTCAAGGAAGAACCTAAAAGTAATCGCAATCTACTTATTCTAAGTACAACTGATTACTTTAAAACCTCATGAAGTATTTTCGGTCTTATGGTCTCCTTAAACCATACCAAGAGCACAAAGGTATGTTCACTTTTCATTAGCTAGTTTACATCTACATGAATTTGTTTGTACGATCTTTTATCTTAGACGTTAGTAATTGCTAGTCTCTTAAAAGTCTCTTTTCGTCACTTTCCCGACTTACTCAGAATCGGGAATAGCATTCCTCTTGATATCGTCAAACTAACGCCGTCGTCACAAATGGATCCTTGATAGTTAAACTATCAAATCCCGTTGACCAAACATCTTTTCAATTAGAAACCTCAAAACTATTTTTGTTCCATAAGCTAGTTTATAACTTATTACAAAAATAATGCCAAACACCCTTTTTCTGTCTACAATTGCCGGATCCCTCTAGTTGTACTACCCGGATCCCTAATACCAGGGATCTGGGGGAACCGTGTGACAGAAACCAGCTATACGCCCTTCAAAATCAATTCTGCTCATTTTCCCTCTCCTCACAAAACACAAAACGACCCAAGAGCTATTTTCATCTCCATAGGACTCCATACCATCAAGCATCCATCTCTAGAACATCATTGTAAGTAATTACACTAACATGTTCTAATCTTCATCATCTTAATGCTAGGGTTTATGGTTTTTCAATTTTTCTTAATCAATTGATAAACTTAGGTTTTCCAAAATTAATCACTAAGAAAGGTTTTCACATAACTAAGATTACATTGTGCTTACAACATTGTTAATACAAACCAAAACCATAAGCCCATCTTAACAAATTTAACCTAATTGGAATATTTGTTTTTCTAGGACCTACCATGCCTAAAGCCACCCAACAAGACCACCATGATACCGTCCATTACCTCACCCAATACTATCGAAAAGAGGGTTTGTCAAAAATCGATCGCAAAGTCTTCAAAAGACTTGAAAAACGACTTATCCACGAAGGTCGTGTGGTCAAGGAATGTTTCCTTGAAGATACCGACATTCGTCAAATCTTCTCGGCAATCAACTGTCTTCTTGATATTGATGAACAAATTTGTCCGGTTTTCATCTTTGAATTCTACAAAAGTGTTAGGATCATTCGAAACACCGATGATACCATTTCAATCGCCTTTACCATCAATAATCAAAAATTCACGCTACCTCTCAAACCATTTTCTCAAATCCTTCGCATTCCTTGTGAAGGAATTTGTATGTACTCTCAAGATTGGGCAATATCCACTCAATATTTTGCTCTTGATCCCAAACCTATCTACAATACTCCTCTTGATGATCCCGCAATTGTTCGAGACACTATCTTCAAGGTTAGAGCCGACCAATCTCGTTTCAACGGCAACAAAGAGCTCATTCACCGTGATCTATTTCAAATGGAACTCTTCGAAATGCACCCCATTTTTAGAAAATGGGAAGAAATTCTTAGAGAAAATGTCATTAGCTTGGTCGGAAACAAAGACCATCCAAATGCATGTCTCGTGCAAATGATCTATTGTCTTATTCACCAAAGGCCATTTAATCTCGCCTATTATATGGTGAAAAGAATGGCCGGGGTATTCAAAGTTGCCAACATGGTACTTCCGTATGGTATGCTACTAACACGACTCCATGAGTATGTTAGTACAATGCAACCATCTCCAATCAATGATGATCATTTCCTCTCCGATCACGTCATGGTACCTCTTACCAAACAACCCTATAAATGATTCATGGTCAATGGAAGGAAACCTAAGGCTCTCCCAGACTCCTTGGACGAAAAAGAAGAAGTAAATGTAAAACCCGAAGCTAACATCGACTTGGACCCCATTGACTACTATTAACAACTTCCAACTCTTCCAAACGAGACCACGGAATTTAAACAATTAAAGGGTATTATCCAAAACCTAGCTAACTACGTCATGAAGTCGGGAAACAGGAAAAGAAAGGATTAACAAAAGAGACATTAGGATTATGCTTGTTTTTAGACATTTGGCTTATGTATGAATGCTTATGTTTTGTTTTAGCACACTAGTTTGTATTAGTTTGGATACTGTCATTACTACTCTTATCTATGATATGATTTATGTGATATCATGTTTGTGTTGCTTTTATTTGGAGTAGAATTTAATAGAAATTAGTGTATATAGTATAGTGCAAAATATGCATTTCTTTCTGTGATGTTTCTGATCTGCAGTTGCCGGATCCCTAAGATTATACTAGACGGATCCCTCCTTTGAGGGAACCGTGGGATCCGTGATAACAGATGAGCAGTACAGATTCCTACACATCAAAACAACTCACTAGATCACTTCACACTAGCTAAACATAAGACCTTAGAACCACCTAAGTCTTCTTCAAGCATTAGAAAGCTTCACACTCACCCATAGCTAATCAAGGATCAAATTCAAAGTGCTTTTGATTTATCAACTCATCAAAACTCACCATATTTCCGCTTCAATACTCACACATTGTTTCACACATCTCAATACAATTAGGTGGATATCTTTATCAATTTTAGGAAATTGTTTCTAGTCATCCTTATCTCAAAATGGGTCAAAAACTTATTTTTCAATTCTTTTATTTTTTAAGGATTTTTCAAATTTTATCTCAAGTTTACATCTGATCTCTAGGATCATTTATTTTGACTTGACACCATCAAAATTCCTAGTGCCATCCTTGAACACCCATTGGTGATCATAAAGTCTCATTTTCTTTCCATAAAAGGCAATCATTAGCTACATCACTCATTGCCCTTGATAATTTAAGTACTCTTTCATTTAAGACACTTGGGAAGACTGAAACACTCAAGGAAGTATATGTGTTAGACTTCACGAACATCATCTTTTCCTTTTCTTTGCTGCTGATAGCCGGATCCCTAGGATTAGCCTAGACGGATCACTCAAAGGAGGGAACCGTGGTATCCGGGTGACAGATTCATGTCAAGTCTAGCTTAAACAATCATTTCAAGCTCATCTTGCTAACTTGAACACTCCACCTCATCTTAATTAAGTCCCTAGATCAGTACAACTCTGAAGTTGACTCTTGTGCATGCTAACCATCACATTCTAAAGGATCTTAGTGGCTTAACTCTTGAATGCACTTGCCAAATCCTTCCCTTTATAAGTCATCTTGTTAGAATCTCTTAGTCATCAACCACAACATAATTCTCAGCATTTAGAAACATTTTCTTTAGTCATTTCATCATGAGGAAAGCTCCTAGTGCTAACTCATCCACCTAAGAACCACTCAAGAAAATTGCTCGTGTTGTACACGAAACTTCCTCTGCCGAATCATCTCTAGTTAAATCTACAAATGCTAGGATTTCCCCTCCACCAACTCAACCAATCAAACCAATCCCCAAGAGGATTATTCCTACAAAAAATTTCATCACCAAACTCCACAATTCCTACTAAACCAAACACACTCTTTTTAACCCAACCAACATCATTGGTGCCTAGAGCCATATCATTTACCACTTCACAATCATATCGACATTCCTACAACTTTGAGGACTTACCCCCTAGGCCATCTCATCCTCCACCATTACCGACACACTCTTCACTAGAGAAGATTGTACAACAAAACCAAGGTGTTGAATCCACACTTGCACCGGTATCCATTTCTCCATTTCCCTCTAATGGTCAGTTTTGGATTATGAGGAAACATCAAAGTCAACCAGCCGACCACATAGAAGTTGACACTTCCCTACCTCCACCATCAACCCTTGTTGAGCCACCATTTAATGTGCCTCCACCAATCCCCCCTTCATTTGAGGATCCCCAAACTTCTTCACTTGAACCTCCACATCAAGCCGCTCCACCACCTTTTCAAAACCATGACAAAGATTGCTATCATTGTCAACATGTTGAAGGGTTGATACATGAACTACGTGAGGAGCAATGTTTCATGTTTTATCACCTCCTCGAACATTTCGATGAGGTCAACAAACTCAAACAACCATGAGCCTAAGGATTAAAATGGTATCCTAGTCTCAAACTTAACTTAGATCGCTTAGGAATCCCATTTCATGTTTAATCATCTTCTTGAAAGATTGGACCAAATCAAACAAATCTACTCATCCTTAGACTCAAGCACATGGTTGCTTCTTAAGTTTTGGTCACTTATTAGTATTAGTAGAATATGTATTACATGGCTAAATCATTCTCTTAGTTTTTAGAGATTTGTAAATCATCTCTTATGTTTTATTGAATGATAGTTTATATGCCATATTGCTTTGAGTATATGTTGGTTGCTTGAATACATATTTCACTTTGATGTTAACATTGTTTGTTACATCACCATTGCTAAAATCTGTTATCAGATAGACGGATCCCTGAGTTTTGCCTAGACGGATCCCTCCAAGGAGGGAACCATGGGATCCGTGCAATAGAAGACATGTTTTCCACTAACTTGAGTCTTATTTAAAGGAAATTATGCATTAAATACTTGCTTTCTAAACTTTGTTTTGTAGATTTTCAAAATACACATGAAGACTTTGACACCCTAAGCTAGGGGGAGCTTTGTGTCAAACAATACATTGCAAAACCATTTGCAATATAATCCTTATTTGGATTACATCTCATGATGTCCCTATTGCAAAGTTGCAATCATCAAGGGGGAGCATTATTGTCACTAAGACGAAACCATTTGCAAACATAATTGCAATACATTAGCTTAGTAGTTTTTATTTACTTGACGCCCTCACAAGGGGATGGACTCGTCAAGGGGGAGTTAAGACGAGAACTATTCCCGTCACTTTCTCTCTATATTTTTTCTTTTACATGTTTTTCTTAAACCATTGTGTTAGTTTTGTTTCGACGCTCTTTTTGTTTCAACAAAAGGAGGAGAAGAGAGTAAAAACTCCAATTCGAACTTTTACGAATTTTAGTTTTTCCTTAAAATAATTTAATGTTTTGTCATCAACAAAAAGGGGGAGATTGTTAATACAAATAAGCCGTACAAATGTTTATTTATATTTTACGATCTTATAATGTTTTGTCGATAACAAACGTAAAATCATTTTAACGAAACAAATAAAATACGTAAATGGTTTGAGCCAATAGTTTTCTAACACACTTATGTTTTCACATAAAACACTAAAACAAGTATAAGTGATTTTATGATTTAGTAATACATATGTACAACAACTAGTGATTACATATTAGGCAAATATATACATAACTAGCATGTATTATAATGGGTAATATAAAATGGGTAGAAACTTAAGTATTTGACCCATTGACCAAATACATTGAATGTAGTTGGGTAAAACCCAAAGTCCATGACCCATAACCCATTGCATGACATCATGCATAAGTCATATATGGATAATATCCATGGCCCATAGTTTTAATCCATGACCCATGGTTTTAATCCAAGAACCATGGACTAGATGCATTGCATCTTGTAGATACATTGCATCTTGTAGATACATTGTATCTACTTGGATACCCATGATCCATAACCCATGACCCATGACCCAAAACCCATGGGAAAAAGGGAGCGTCCCACAGTATTACACTCGACGGATCCCTCAAGTGAGGGATCCGTGGGATCCGTGGAACAATAGCTATATTTCTTCTATAAATAGTGAGCCATTTCTTCCTTTTGGGTTGCCACTCCCACACATACTTTCCCCAAGTATTGTAACCTTCTAACCACAGATCCTAAGGATCTTTTCTATGTAGTTTGTTTTTTTTTGTGTGATTCTCTAGGTTCCTCTTAAAGGCGAGATCACCACTTCTTGAAGTCGAGCAAGCTCAAGTCCATGAGTTTCCATGCTTCATCATCATCAAGACTACTGGGGTTCTCTTGATTGATACTTCTTTCTTCCTCAATAGAAGTGTTGTAACCAAGGCATTAGTGAAGGATGCCGAAAGTTTCAAGACGAGAGCATTAGTGAAAGGTGCTTAACGTCCGTGTCAAAAGCATTAGTTAAGAATGCTAAAGGAGTCAAGGCGAAGGCATTAGTGAAAGGTGCCACGCGTTCGTGTCAATGGAATTAGTGAAAGATGCCTAGAAGTCATATCAAGTGATATTAGTGAAGAATGTCAAGGTTGTATACTTGATGAGGTGCATCGATATACAAATAGAGATAGGTTGTATCCAAGGATATTGATATCCTTGATGATGTTGTAATAAGGAGTTGGTCTCCTTTGGGGTTAGGTATTGTGTAGTGTTGGGTAGTAGTTCCTCCACCGTAATGGAACTCGGTACTTAGCCTAGTACCGGATACTGGGTAGGCGACGTTGTGATAGGTGTGGTTCTCCCTTGTGAAAGAACCCGGTGGTTAGCCTAGTACCGGAAAACGAGTAGGCGACGTTGTGATGGATTTTACGCCATAAGGAGTTGGTGTCGTGTAGTGATTACGAACTCTCGAGTAGGGGACTCGGGGAGTGGAGTAGGGCAAGGAAGGTGTCCTTGTAGCCGAACCACTATAAATACTCGTGTCGTGGTTATTTGCTTCTTACTCTTTATCTTTCATTACATATTTATATATCCATCCATAAATGTTCAACATACACATCTAAATGGATTGACATAAGTTGATCTAAGTATTTTAAAACGAAGTTTTTAATTGGTAAAACTATTCAACCCCCCTTCTAGTATTCCACACTGTCTTGAGTTTACAGGCAGACGGATCCCTCATGGTAACTTAGACGGATCCCTCCAAAGGAGGAACCATGGGATCCGTGCAACAGAAGACAATTTTATTACTAACTTATGTCTTGTTTGCAGGAAATTATGCATTATATACTTGTTTTATAACCTTTTGTTTTGTAGAATTTCAATATACACATGAAGACATTGACACCCTTAGCTAGGAGGAGTTTCTTGTCAAAGAAAAACATTGCAAAATCATTTGTAATACTTTCACATAGGATTATAATAACTACATGACGTCCTCCTTAAGGAGCACTCGTCAAGGGGGAGCATGTTCGTCAAAAAGACGAAACCATTTGCAAACATAATTGCAATGCACTTGCTTAGTATTCCTACTTACTTGAAGCCCTCACAAAGGGATGGACTCGTCAAGAGGGAGCTAAGACGAGAATACCTCTCTTCCCTTACTTTCTATTTTTCAAATTTTTTTTTTCAAATGTTTTTCTTAAAACAATATGTTAGTTTCTTTTCGACGCTCTTTTTGTTTCGACAAAAAGGGGAGAAGAGAGTAAAAACTCCAATTCAAACTTTTACGAATTTTAGTTTTTCCTTAAAATAATCTTATGTTTTGTCATCAATAAAAAAAGGGGAGATTGTTAATACAAATAAGTCGTAAAAACGTTTATTTGTATTTTACGTTCTTCAAATATTTTGACGATAACAAACGTAAAATAATTTTGAACGAAACAAATAAAATATGTAAATGGTTTGAGCCAATAGTTTACTAACACACTTACGTTTTCATATAAAACACTAAACAAGTAATAGTGTTCTCATGGTATAATAATGCATATGTACAACAACTAGTGTTTACATAATGGGTAGATATATACATAATTAGTATGTATTATAATGGGTAATAGAATGGGTAGAAGTATAAGTATTTGACCCATTGACTTAATACATTGAATGTAGTTGGGTAAAACCCAAAGTCCATGACCCATACCCATGGAGCATAATCCATAAACCATGACCCATTGCATGACATCAAGCATAAGTCATAATGGGTATTATCCATTACCCATGGAGCTAACCCATGACCCATCGACTAGATGCATTGCATCTTCTAAATACATTGTATCTATTTAGATATGCATGGATCAAAACCTATAACCCATGATCCATGATCCACGACCCATAACCCACTTTAGGGGGAGCGTCCTATGGATCCCTAGTAATACACTAGACAGATCCCTCAAGCAAGGGATCCGTGGGATCCGTGGAACAGTAGCATGTTTTTGTCTATAAATAGTGAGCCATTTCATCATTGTAACTTACCCCTTTCACATACATTTTCTCTTAATGTTGTAAACTCTCTAACCTCATATCCAAGGGATCTTTCTATGTAGTTTTGTGTTTGTGTGATTCTCTAGGTTCCTTCTAAAGACGAGATCACCACCTCTTGAAGTCGAGCACGCTCAAGTCCATGGGTTACCAAGCTTCGTCATCATCAAGACTACTGATGGTATCTTGTTGATAGTTCTTTCCTTTCTCATTAGAAGTGTTGTGTCGAAGACATAAGTGAAAGATGTCTAAAGGGTCAAGACGAAGGCATTAGTGAAAGGTGTCGAAGAGTCGTTTCGAAGGCATTAGTGAAAGGTGCCAAAGATCCGTGTCAAAGGCATTAGTGAAAGGTGCCAAAGATTCGTGTCAAAGGCAATAGTGAAGGGTGCCAAAATTCCGTATTGAAGGCATTAGTGAAGGGTGCCTATAAGTCGAGTCAAAGGCACTAGTGAAAGGTACCTAGGTGTACATTCGATATGGTGTGTCGATGTACAAGATAGATTAGTATTGGGTCAAAGGATATTGATATCCTTGTTGATGTTGTCATAAGGAGCGGATCTCCTTTGGGATAGGTGTTGTGTAGTTTTTTGTAGTAGTTCCTCATTTGTAATGGAACTCGGTATCTAGCCTTGTACCGGATAAAGTGTAGGCGACGTTGTGATAGGTTTGATTCTACCTCGTGGAAGAACCCGGTGTCGAGCCTTGTACCGAATAAAGAGTAGGCGACGTTGTGAAGGCTTCTCCGCCACAAGGAGTTTGTGTTGTGTAGTGATTACGAACTTTAGAGTACGTGACTCGGGGAGTGGAGTAGGGCAAAGAAGGTGTCCTTGTAGCCGAACCACTATGAATACTTGCGTTGTGGTTTTGTGCTTCTTACTCTTTACTTTTACATTACTTATTTGCATACTTATCTATCAACATCCAACGTACACATTTAATAGATTGACATAAGTCGATCTAAATAGTTTAAAACGAAGTTTTAATCGGTAAAACTATTCAACCCCCCTTCTAGTTTTCCACACAAAGCGTCAAACTGTTTTCACCGAGCTTTCAATTTATGATAGTAATAAGCAATATTTGAAATTTTTTGACACAAAGAGTTTATTTTATGATGTAGGTTAAACTTGACAGATTCATCAATTTATCATAAGTTTCCTTTTTTAAGAAAATCTGCACAAACTAAAGCTCCTCAGACACAAAGTTTAAAATCCAACCAAGCACAATAACATTAAATATATCCCACTGTTTACCCAAAACCTCGTCAGTATTTGACCTTCTACATGTGCCATCAATAAAACCAATTATATATTTTTCTTCCAAAGCAAGAAATATAGCGCAAGACCAAACATTATAGTTTTCAGTTCTGTTTAGTTTAATGGAAACAACAGTGAAAAAAACAAAATCACTAGTAAGTAAATGCAATGGATGACTAACATCGAGTTTACTGATTCTTGTAACATTTTCTTTATTAGAATCAAGGCCATTTCTTTCAAAATCATTACCATTTTCATAATGACCAAAATCATCTCCATGACCATACTCCATATTGACAAAAAAAAACAAACAAAGCAAAAAATAGGCCAAGGAAAATAACCAATAGATGGTAATCAAGAGACCGAGCCACAAAGTGATACGAAACACAAACCAAATCTAGACTAGAGCAGGATTCCTTGTTTCTCTAGAAATTAGGTCAAGGATAATATAGATTTATAGGGTCTTCAGATAACTAAGAATTTCTAACACGGGTCAAACAATCACCAACACCACAACCACAAGTTATCCACCAATCAATACTCCAAAACTCAATCAAATAACCTCAACCTATCCATCAATTTCTAAATAGAAAAATATATGACATAATTAGTAAAAAGACGTGAGAGGTGTTACAGAGCACGCAATTCCAACGGAAGCCAAACCTCACTGTATCTCTTGACTATTGTACTCTTGATTCACTTAGTCAAGAGATACAGTAACAAGCATAGTAGACCAGTCAAGAACCAATTAACCAATAGTCAATTAGCCACCAAATCTTGAAACTCTACTATTTAGAGGAAAAAAAGGTATTCTGATGCAAACTTCCCAAGAACAAAGAAGAATACTAGATATATCCACTAACACAAGTTAATTGATCAATAGATTCTTTTAGAAGTAAAATCTCCAAATTACCCAAACCCTAGTTTTCTAAAAATTTGGGCCTTTTAAAAAAAACATTAAATCTGATGAAATTAAACCACAATTTATTAACTAAAACAAGTTAATAGACAAAACAACTCTTAAAAATTTGATAAACCCCAAAAACTTATGATAAAGATCAAGATCGTTAAATCTACTCTGATACCGTGTAAAAACTTTATATCAACTAAAAATCAGATCTTGAATCTCAGTTCAAGAATCAAACAATCTCTCAAAACACAATAGATCACAACAACAGATCTAAATCAAAAAAAACCAAACCACAATGTATACTACAATTATTGAGTCGTATACTGATCTGTGCTAAACCGTCAAGTCAAATAGACTTAAAACAGCTTAAACACAAATGCAATGAAGATCAGAGAATACAATGAATTCCCGGGTCATTTAGTCCCAAGGAGACTCAATGGTGTGTTAAACAAACTCAGAGGATAGAATGATCACTAAGGATAGTGATCTGTAAAGGTTATGATTAGGAATATTACACTACTGATTGATTGGAATAGAATGGAGTACAGATTTGGAAAGCACAACAATCAGCTCAAAGAAACGTAAACGTAAGTTTTAAAAACTACGTATACGCACAAAATAAAAAGTGAAAACTAAGAAATAAAAGACCTAAAAATATAAAAATGACATTTTTGGAATCCTAAAAATAAAAGGAAATTATTAGAAAAAGAAAATTATTTTTAACACTATTTAATTAATTATTATTAATTAAAAACTATTTTAACTATTTAATAAATACTCTAAAATAGAAGAAAATAGGAAATAAGGCTAGAAAAATAAACTTATGATTCTGAAAAATCTAAAATACTATAAAACTAATTTTAAGACTGAAAATATATTTTTCACACTTTTTATTTAATTATTACTAATTAATAACTATTTTAAATACACTTAATTACTAGAAAATATAAAATAAACTTGGAAAAATAAAATTTTAACTTTGAAAAATCTAAAATATGATAAAACTAATTTTAAAACAGAAAAGATATTTTTTATGCTTTTTAATTATTTATTACTAATTAATTACTATTTTTAACTATTTAAAATTATAATAAATACTAAAAAGAGAGAGAAAAATCTGAAACTTTTTCTAAAAATCCTATATGATGACAGAAACCTAAGAAAAAGAGAAAAACAAGATTTGCTTATTAATAAGATGAAAAGAAAAATCAAAAAGCTAAAAATATTAAATAAACGCTATCACTGATTTTTATTTGGACTTTTCTGATTTTCTTTTGAAAACTACTTTAATACTGATTTGATGAAACTTTAATAAAGACAAAAAATTTACAAAACTCAAATAAGCTGATTTGATGAGCTTATGATCAAACAGATATGAAAATGAGCTTATTATGTGGAAATAAGCTCAAACAAGCTTGCACACTGAAACAAATGATGGAATAGGATACAATAAGCTGAAAACTACTCAAATGAAGCTAAAAGGTAAGAAAAATCAAACTGATAAGCTAGAGTGAAGACAATAAGCACTTGGCTTTTTCACGTAAGGGGACAAACTTTGAGCTTAATGCAGCCCTAGCAAACAAGTTCCAAAGTGAAAACTAAGACTTGACAATCCAAGAGGACCAGGTTGGCTTTCCAAAGAACTAGAGAACACAAGAATTGGACAACTAATAAGCTCAGTGTGAGCTTATCAATTTGGAACCAATAATCGTATGTGGCGTTTTAAGAACAGTAACCCACAAAAAGCAGAGAAATAAGCACTTAAACAGCTGAGAAACCAAGAACTAACATTTTTGTATTTTTCTTCACCAACTAGACTTTAATACCCCAAGAGATTATAAGCTAGATCCTATTAATAAACTCACAAGGAAATTCCAAACTTTATTCAAAAACGACCTTATGAGATTTTGACTTTTTGATATAAACCAAAAAGTTGACCAAAGTGACTTTTGATCTGATCTTAAGTACTTGATATGTTGTTTTAAGGTGTAATGAGACTAACTTGAGCAAGATTAACCACTTGCTAACACAAAACCAAGATCTGCTTATCCTAAAAATTCAACAAGAGCATCTAAGACATGATTAACTGAAACTTTGACTTTTGTGCTTATAAGAACTTGTTTCTTGAATGAGATGAGTTATTTAGACCTATTTAGACAGATTTCCAACAAAGCTAAGGACCAAAGAACCTTTGAACACAAAAAACCAAACACCCCTTAATGTTAACTGTTATGAAGTTTTTTAGAGCAAAACAAAATTTAAAACCATGAGATTGATTCCAGACTTTGTATTATCATAAATTAGAACTAAGAAAACACAAATCATCAACACTAACAACTGAGAACCAAGATTTGATGATGAAATGTTTTAATGTGAAAATAAAATTTTGCTAAATACAAATTTTCAAGAACAACTAACTAATTTATTGACTTAAACAAACTTAATTATATCTAAATAACAAACGTAAAGAAATTAAAGCTTATAAACACTATAACAAAGGAAATGCCAAATTAGTTAAAAATGCTTACAAGTAGTTTCCAAGGAACAAACTGAGAACTAGGATCTGAAACCAATTCCTATAGCTTCCCAAGAAGCACTATACCAAGGCCATCCAAGATAAACCCTCGCTCCACCGTGAACACTTCCATGGAACCCTTTTTTATTTTTCACTAATTATTTGGATTTTTGGTGAATTTTCTGTTTTTTCTTCTAAACTGAATTTTAGAGTTTCTAAAAGCTTGCTTAAGCTTTCTAGGAGCTTAAGTGACCTATTCTAGTCCATACAAACAACTGAAAACAACATTTGATCCAACATGAGATTTTGCATAAATATGAGAATTTGCATAAACTGAAATACAATATGATACTTGAATTAAAGTTTCACAAAAGCTTTCTTATAACAAAAGAACTTGAAATACAGAGTTTGAAGATAAAAACATACACTTAAACTTGAAAATGCTTAAAAACGACAAATAAAACTTAAATTTTACTAGATATCATGATACATTGCATCACTCTCCATTTTATAGACTTTTCAGCAATCCTCTTTGACCTCTGAAACTTTCCCACCACATTCTAGCCTTTGGATCACTCAAAATAATCAACGGCCCACCTTGCATATTGCCAAATATTCTATGATGAGCGTTTGAGCTTTAATGAATTTGGTTGAGTTAATTAAAGCTTTTGTTGTTTAGGGTGAGGAGGGACATAGTATGGGAGGAGTGAAGAAAATTGGTGAAACCAGGTCCGGTTTTGAATTTCGGTGGGGAAGAGATAGAGCTACAAGAGCTCGTATTGACGGCTCGGGTTTGACTTTCATTGACCGAGCTATTAATAACAAAGGGTCCAAATTGGTTGTGCGGGGGTTCAAAAGGAGTTATGGACTGGGGCTCAAGTGCAAGGGTCAGTTTGGATTGGGCTTGTATTTTGGGCTTTGATATATTTGGATCCGTTTGGTATAAGTAGTAACAACAAGGACTAAAAGTGCAATTTTGCCAAACTTCAAGGACTGATCTTGCAACTTTTTCAAACTTCTCACAAGGACCAATTATGACCAACATTGATAAAACAAGAACCCTTTTTTGCATAAAATCCATTTTCAAAGGTCCAAGGATTAAATTTGTAAATTTCCAAAGTTTGAGGACCTTTCTTGCCAATTGACCAAAGAATCATTCAAGGATCATTTTAAACAACTTAGAATACTTCAGGGACCTTGAATGATAAAATTCCACATTTTGAATTCCGTGGACTAGATTTGACAACTTTTAAACTTGGGGGACTAAAACTGCCAATTTTGCAAACTTGATACATTTTTCATCCGATTTTGATATTTTTGCATTTAAAACACATAAAACACTGATTTGTGATATTTTTATTATTTTGATGTGTTTCGAGTGTTTTCGATGATTTTGCAGTTTAGATTGTACAAAAATGATGAGTATTTAGACACTCATCAATCCCCATATCTGAGATATTGCTAGTCCCTAGCAATGATTTGAGAAAACTTGATGGATTTATTCTCTTTACCAAAAGCCATCACTTCTGGAGTAGCCAATTGTTTTGATTCAAGTAAGAACCTTGGTACAACGATAACCAAATGATTTATTGGCAAATCATAAACCATATAACGGTTTTGATGTGTCTTTACCGTAGCCGCACTTTCTCGACTAGCCAACTCTTAGATAAATTATCGATTATCTTTGGTGAGTCAATACCATTATGGATTTTCCACTGCCTTTACCACAAGCCATAACCTTGCGGGCTAGCCAACTCATTATCTTTTGAGGATGATGGGGAGTTGAGGAACCATACAATTTTGGGCAAATTGCAAGCCATATAAACGGATTTGAGAAATCTTTACCAAGAGCCGCTTGCTCTTGGATTAGCCAATCCTTTGTCTTACGCATAAGCGGATGATAACCAAGATGAGTAAGTGTAGAACACTTACTCCAAAAATTTTGGCCAAAAACGGGAATTGGTGTAATTATATGATAAAATTCGAGAATTCCCCACACTTAGAAATGAATATTGCCCTCAATATTCAAAGTACCTATAAGCGGTTATGCGACAAAGAACGAAAAGGGAAATATTACGCCATTTATTTGAAAGAAGATTTTTTTTTTTAAAAAGAAAGAATGAGAATATACAACAGCAGGGGAAACTCCCCCACACTAGGGTGGTAGAAAGGGGTAAGAAGACGTAATCATGGGTGAAAACCCATATGGTGCGTGCTAATGTTTTTGATTACCGAGTCACTAGCTTGACTCGATCCCCGCATTCATTGGTTCATGGGGAATGTTTGTAAATCTGGGACAACCACAGGGGAATGTCCTTCCAAAGTAATGCTTCACTCGATGACCATTCACTTTAAAATTAGGACCATCGGGTTGAGATAACTCAACGGTACCATAAGGATAAACCTTAGCAATAGTGAATGGACCAGACCAGCGGGACTTGAGTTTTCCCGAGAAAATCTTCAATCTTGAATTGAAAAGAAGGACTTGATCACCAACGTTGAAAACGCGGTTCTTGATCTTGGAGTCATGAATCTTCTTTGTCTTTTGCTTGTAGATCAAAGAGTTCTCGTAAGCTTGATCACGGAGTTCATTTAGTTCATTCATTTGAACTTTTCGTGATCACCGGCCTGCCTCAGATATCGAAGTTTGCATGCTTTAAGGCCCAAGATGCCTTGTGCTCTAACTCAATCGAAGATGACATGCCTTTCCGCACACTAGCTTGTATGGAGTACACCATGGGTGTTTTGTGTCGCACGAAAAGCCCAGAGTAGGCCATCTAGCTTATCCGACCAGTGAGGCACGGTTTTCGCCAACCGCCCTTCCAGAATTCTTTTAATACCACGGTTTGAAACTTCCACTGCCCACTTGTTTAGGGTGGTATGCAAGAGAGAGACGGGGTAACACCATACTTTGCATGACTCTTTCAAATTGGTCATTGCGTAATGTGTACCACGATCAACGATTATCGCCTCGGAGTTCCAAACCGCAAACAGAGATTTCAAAATTTCACAACAACTCAGGCATCATTGGTGGGTAAAGCTTTTGCTTCAACCCATTTTGACAGATAGTCAATGAAATTAACGAGTATGTACTTGTTACCACGAGAAGATGGAAACGGCCCCATAAAATCAATACCCCATATGTCAAATATCTCACAAACTTGAATGGCATTTTGTGGCATTTCATTCCTTTGAGATATATTACCATGACGCTTGACAAGCCACACGTGTTTTGACAAATTCGGCATCCTTATAGATTGTGGGCCAATAGAACCCGAATCAAACACCTTTTGGCGGTGTAGTTTGGACTATGATGGCCCCGGTGGGTCCAAAGATGGCAAGTCTGTGAGAATGTCAATAGCTTCGTCCATAAACACACCGGCCGGATGACTTGATCCGCACAAATTTTGAACAAGAAAGGGTCGCCCCGTAAATAATGTTTAACATCTTTGAAGAATTTGTTCTTCACGGGTCGACATCCCTTTCACAATGAAGTTACCCGCATGGTAATTTGCAAAGTCGAAACCATGGGGTGGTAGAATTTACCTAAAAGAAACCGCATTGAGTGTCTCGAGAGGAAATGTTTCATTTATATCCTTTTTCTTGAAAACATCTTGGTGAGGGTTTTCTAATCTGACAGATGATCGCCAGCTAGATTCTCACTCCTTTTTATCACGATGATATCAAATTCCTCGGAGGAGGAGAATCCAACGAAGCAATCTCGGCTTTGCATCTTGTTTTGCAAAGAGGTATTTAAGAGCCGAGGATCAGATACACTACGATTTGGTCAAGATTAAGTACGCCAAACTTCAAATGCATACACCACGGCTAATAGCTCTTTTCTCGTGTGGTGTAATGAGTTTGAGCCTCACCATAGTCTTACTTTATGCGAGTGAATAGGCTGAAAATGCTTGTTTCTTCGTTGCCCTAGGACTCGCACCGATAGCAAAATCACTTGCATCGCACATGAGCTCAAAAGGCAAGTCCCATTCGGGAGCAACGAGAATAGGTGCTTCAGAAGTTTTTCTTCAATGTTTCAAAAGCTTCTATGCACGCAGGTGAGAAGATAAAAGGAGCATCTTTTTCAAGAAGATGGGTCATAGGCCGGCATTTTTGAAAAATCTTGAATGAATCTACGATAGAAACCGCATGACCTAAAAGCTCCTAATACCTTTAACGGTAGTAGGATGAGGAAAAGCTTAGCAATAACATCGACTTTTGCTCTATCAACCTCAATCCCGTTCTTTGAAATTTTATGGCCAAGGACAATGCCTTCTTTGACCATAAAGTGGCTCTTCTCCCAGCTTTAGACAAAGATTGGTGTCTTCACACCTTTGAAGCATTTTATCTAAATGGGAGAGACATGATTGAAAAGAATCCCCAATGACCGAGAAGTCATCCATAAACACCTCCATCGCTTCCCATCATGTCGTGGAAAATGGCCATCATACATCGTTGGAACGCGCGTGAGCATTACATAAGCCAAAAGGCATACGTCTGTAGGCAAAAGTTCCGTATGGGCAAGTGAATGTGGTTTTCTCTTGATCATTCGGATCAATGGGGATCTGAAAATAACCCGAGAAACCATCAAGGAAACAATAGTACTCATTCCCTGCTAATCTCTCAAGCATCCGTCCATGAAGGGTAGAGGAAAATGGTCTTTACGGGTGGCGTCATTCAACTTACGATAGTTAATACAAACACGCCATCCCAGAACCAATCGAAGTTGGAATTAACTCGTTATCTTCATTTGTGATAAAGAATGCCACCCTTTTTCGAACACAATGAATGGCCACCCAAGGACTGCCTCGAGATCGTAAATCAATCTCGCATCAAGAAGTTTGATAACCTCTTGTTTGATAACATCATGGATTTTTGGATTCACTCGTCTCTGATGTTGAACTGCTGGTTTAAAGTCATCCTCCATCAAGCTTTTATGGGTACAAAACTCGTGGTTTATACCTTTGATGTCGGAGAGTTTCCAAGCAATTGCTCGCTTGTGAGACTTCAAGATTTTTATGAGAGCAACTTTTTCATCTTTACTCAAATCTCGAGCAATAATGACGGGTAATTTATCATCACCTTCTAGAAATGCATACTCAAGATGAGGAGGTAAGTCCTTAAGCTCAACCTCAGAAATTCATCATTTTCTCAACTGATTTGACTTCCTTGTTATGAAGTTTGATGGGAGGGAGAGGAAGAGAAGTGTCCAGATTTGACAATTCTCAAGAAGAATATCTCCCTCCAGATTAATCTCATTTTGATTAATCTCAACTGGGATTGAATCACTAGGGTGAGGGGTTGATGATGGATCACCATTAAGCAACTTCTCAATAAGAAGTATATCCCCTTCAATATCAATTGGAGCGTGATCAATTTCAAGGCACGTAATCACTAGCCAAGTATGCCTCAATCTCTTCTCGAGATGGAGTCATTTCAAAAGGATTGATAGAAGGAGTAGAATTGGCTATGATAGGTTGAGAAGATGTGGTGGAATCCCCACTCACATAATTATGAGAATAACCAAGAACTTCTTGAGAGTACTCTTCAGTGGCAACATCAATGATATCTATTCGTTAACCGATTCGTAATCATAATTTGCGGAAAGTACCTCAAGTTTGGTCAAGGTTGAAGGTGACAGCTTCGTTACCAACACGTAATGTGATTTCTTGCTCAAATACATCTATGAGAGCACGCCCGTTCTCGTGAATCCTCGACCAACAATGAGAGGAACCCGATGATCGCATCAAAATCAACAACCACGGTCAGGGAAATGGAACTTTCCTACTTTACAAACACGTCCTCGGAATGCCAAGAGGACGGGATATGGATCGATCAGCAAGCTCGAGAGTCATGCATGTAGGAGTGAGTTCTGGAAGAGAAAGTTTCTTCCACACTGAATATGGCATAAGGTTTATGCTTGCACCAAGATCGCTAGGGCAAAGCATTCAACCATTCCCGGAATACACAAGGTAAAAGAAATTTCCCAGATCTCCAAGCTTTTCCGAAGCTTCTTCAGGATGACTGCAGCAGCTCGTTAAGAGGAGTCTTAGCCATTTCAAACAGCTTTTCCTTATTGCTTAACATGTGCTTGAGAGTTGATGCAAACTTGGGCATCAGCATGATAGCATCCGCAAAGCTTATGTCAAAGTGTAACTCTTGGAAAATTTGGAAAATTTTATCCATTTGATGACTAGCTTTCTCATGAGCTTTTGCTCATTCAAGCGTGATGGGTAAGGAATAGAAGATTTGGATTTGATGCTCAACAGAGCTATAGGAGGTTCAAAAACAACTCCTTGATTTGACTTGGGTTTCTGGACAACTTGAGGTTGGACTACCAAGGTAGGACGCAGCGTATTTGGGCTAGAATAATGCACCTTGTCCGTTGTTTCCTTGGTAACTTGACTCATTGCCACAGGAGGAGGGGCATTGGAGTCGTAGGTCCATTGTGTGTCGGAGGTTCACCGCCCACTACCTTAGGGAGAGAAGAAGAAGTAGAGGTAGTAGGAACAAGCGGGTCCAAAGGTATGAAACACCACTTCGGGTTGTGATCGCTTAGCATCGCCCTCGGTTAGCGATCGTGTTGCTCGGTAAAGTACCTGAGCCCGAGGGTCGATCATTTAAAGACTTCTTGAGATCAGCAATTTGGCTGACCAACAACCTGTTCATTTCATCTTGGGATTTCATGAACTGCTTCAAGAACTCATCGATGATGGTCCCTGGAGGAACAATGACTGGAGGAGCTGGATGGACAATTTGAGGCCGTATGTTTTGATTATAGCCAAAATTCCCTTGATTAGGATTCATATTCCCATGAAATTGATTCCCTCGATTGAAATGGTTTTGATGAAGGTTTCCTTGATGTTGGAAACCTTGATTGGGTCCAGGATAGAAATTACCTTGGTTTTGATAACCTTGGTTCATTCTAGGTTGGTTTTGGTTTCGGTTTTGCATGTTGTGATTTTGGTTAAAACCGGTGGTGCCGATTAGTGTTAGCACGATAGTGTGGTTCATTTTGAGGACGGTATTGATTACCTCCTTGCTGTGAACTACCGGCTAAAGCATTGGCCTCAAAAGGACTACCATCGGTGGCGCATACAATTGTAGTAAGCATGAGGACCACCACAAGTAACACAACTTTCAACTTTCTTCACTTCAAAGATGTGGTGATGTCTCGAGTGAAGGAGACTTTCTTCCGTTAGCAAGAACCAAAGCTTGAACAATGTCTGTGAGTTTATCAATCTTAGCATCGGTGCTAGATGTACTCACGGGGGATGAAGAAGAAGAAGGTCCAAAGATTAGACCGATATGTCTTAGCTCAAAGGACGGACTGAGATTTGTTCTCAATGATCTGCAAGGCCTCTTTGGTGGTCTTGCTCAAGAAATTACCTCCCGCAGAGGCATTCAAAGAGTCTTGAGTGGTCTGATTGAGACCATTGTAGAAAGTATCCATTTGCATTAACTCGGTAAAACCATGATGCGGACACTTGCGTAGCAACTCTTTGTAACGATCCCATGCCTCCCCGAATGATTCATCAAATCTCCGAGAAAATTTCATTATCTCATTCTTAAGACTTGTGGTTCGGGATGGAGGATAGAATCGTTAACTAATTTGGTGACAAGATCTTCCCATGTCTCTATAGAGCGAGGGGGTTGTTTCTCAAGCCAATTCCGGCTTGTCCTCTAGAGAAAATGGGAAAGTAAGAAGCTTGATAGCTTCTTGTGGGACATTCTTATATTTGATGGTAGATGCTATCTTGTTAAACCATCGAATGTGTGCATGAGGATCATCCCTCTCAAAACCATAGAATTGGCTTTGGGTTACTAGATTGAGCAACCCGATTTTGAGCTCGAAAGTGTCGCCACCGATGGTGGAACAACAATGGCATCTCCGTAACCCTCGATGGGTGCTTGGAGAAGCTCATTCATGGGTTTGTCTTCTGCCATTTCGACAGGGGGAGGTGGTGGTAGACGTCCTCGCCACGGCTGAAGGAGCTGAACGCCCTCTACGCCTACGAGGAATGTTTCCAAGTTCGAAAGTGGACTTGTAGAATCGAAGAACGAAAAGCATGCACTATGTATAAAAACCAATTTTCAAAACAAATGAGGCAAAACACAAGTGAACTTAACCAATAATCACAGATGAAATGGCTTCTTTGAAAAAGGTACACCAAATCACAAGTGACACAAAAGGCAAGTTTTAAATCGATGTTCGGAACTTATTAATGGTCGCACCCCAGCTAGGTAGTGCAACGCCTTGATTTGTGGTTGATTTTATGTATATTTTAAGTACCATCAAAGACGAGGTAAGATTTGTGCAAATGGGTTCAAAAACTTTTGGACAATATTTTTGGTATCGTCCCGCTTAACCAAATCGTATCTCTTCAAGAATCACCTTAAAAGAGAATACAAAATAGAAAACGTTCCTATTGTTTTGTTGTTTTATATTTTTTTTTTGGTGTTTTAACACTTTAGGAAAAGTGCTAATGAACTTTTTGATTTTTTATAACTTTACAGAAAACTTTTTACAAACTGATGGGATATGTGCAACAATGGATCTGAAAATGGCTAAACACACGCTAAAGCCTCCCCGGCAGCGGCGCCAAAAATTTTGATCTGTGCTAAACCGTCAAGTCAAATAGACTTAAAACAGCTTAAACACAAATGCAATGAAGATCAGAGAATACAATGAATTCCCGGGTCGTTTAGTCCCAAGGAGACTCAATGGTGTGTTAAACAAACTCAGAGGATAGAATGATCACTAAGGATAGTGATCCAGAAGGTTATGATTAGGAATATTACACTACTGATTGATTGGAATAGAATGGAGTACAGATTTGGAAAGCACAACAATCAGCTCAAAGAAACGTAAACGTAAGTTTTAAAAACTACGTATACGCACAAAATAAAAAGTGAAAACTAAGAAATAAAAGACCTAAAAATATGAAAATGACATTTTTGGAATCCTAAAAATAAAAGGAAATTATTAGAAAAAGAAAATTATTTTTAACACTATTTAATTAATTATTATTAATTAAAAACTATTTTAACTATTTAATAAATACTCTAAAATAGAAGAAAATAGGAAATAAGGCTAGAAAAATAAACTTATGATTCTGAAAAATCTAAAATACTATAAAACTAATTTTAAGACTGAAAATATATTTTTCACACTTTTTATTTAATTATTACTAATTAATAACTATTTTAAATACACTTAATTACTAGAAAATATAAAATAAACTTGGAAAAATAAAATTTTAACTTTGAAAAATCTAAAATATGATAAAACTAATTTTAAAACAGAAAAGATATTTTTTATGCTTTTTAATTATTTATTACTAATTAATTACTATTTTTAACTATTTAAAATTATAATAAATACTAAAAAGAGAGAGAAAAATCTGAAACTTTTTCTAAAAATCCTATATGATGACAGAAACCTAAGAAAAAGAGAAAAACAAGATTTGCTTATTAATAAGATGAAAAGAAAAATCAAAAAGCTAAAAATATTAAATAAACGCTATCACTGATTTTTATTTGGACTTTTTCTGGATTTTCTTTTTGAAAACTACTTTAATACTGATTTGATGAAACTTTAATAAAGACAAAAAAATTACAAAACTCAAATAAGCTGATTTGATGAGCTTATGATCAAACAGATATGAAAATGAGCTTATTATGTGGAAATAAGCTCAAACAAGCTTGCACACTGAAACAAATGATGGAATAGGATACAATAAGCTGAAAACTACTCAAATGAAGCTAAAAGGTAAGAAAAATCAAACTGATAAGCTAGAGTGAAGACAATAAGCACTTGGCTTTTTCATAGAAGTGGGACAAACTTTGAGCTTAATGCAGCCCTAGCAAACAAGTTCCAAAGTGAAAACTAAGACTTGACAATCCAAGAGGACCAGGTTGGCTTTCCAAAGAACTAGAGAACACAAGAATTGGACAACTAATAAGCTCAGTGTGAGCTTATCAATTTGGAACCAATAATCGCACAGGCGCTTTTAAGAACAAAAATTCCCACAAAAGCAGAGAAATAAGCACTTAAACAAATGAGAAACCAAGAACTAGCATTTTTGTATTTTTCTTCACCAAATAGACTTTAATACCCCAAGAGATTATAAGCTAGATCCTATTAATAAACTCACAGTGAAATTCCAAACTTTATTCAAAAACGACCTTATGAGATTTTGACTTTTTGATATAAACCAAAAGTTGACCAAAGTGACTTTGATCGATCTTAAGTACTTGATATGTTGTTTTAAGGTGTAATGAGACTAACTTGAGCAAGATTAACCACTTGCTAACACAAAACCAAGATCTGCTTATCCTAAAAATTCAACAGTAGCATCTAAGACATGATTCACTGAAACTTTGACTTTGTGCTTATAAGAACTTGTTTCTTGAATGAGATGAGTTATTTAGACCTATTTAGACAGATTTCCAACAAAGCTAAGGACCAAAGAACCTTTGAACACAAAAAACCAAACACCCCTTAATGTTAACTGTTATGAAGTTTTTTAGAGCAAAACAAAATTTAAAACCATGAGATTGATTCAGGACTTTGTATTATCATAAATTAGAACTAAGAAAACACAAATCATCAACACTAACAACTGAGAACCAAGATTTGATGATGAAACAGCTTTTAATCTGTGAAAATAAAATTTTGCTAAATACAAATTTTCAAGAACAACTAACTAATTTATTGACTTAAACAAACTTAATTATATCTAAATAACAAACGAAAAGAAATTAAAGCTTATAAACACTATAACAGTGAAATGCCAAATTAGTTAAAAATGCTTACAAGTAGTTTCCAAGGAACAAACCGAGAACTAGGATCCAAACCAATTCCTATAGCTTCCCAAGAAGCACTATACCAAGGCCATCCAAGATAAACCCCGCTCCAAATGTGAACACTTCCATGGAACCCTTTTTTTATCTTTCACTAATTATTTGGATTTTTGGTGAATTTTTGCTTTTTCTTCTAAACTGAATTTTAGAGTTTCTAAAAGCTTGCTTAAGCTTTCTAGGAGCTTAAGTGACCTATTCTAGTCCATACAAACAACTGAAAACAACATTTGATCCAACATGAGATTTTGCATAAATATGAGAATTTGCATAAACTGAAATACAATATGATACTTGAATTAAAGTTTCACAAAAGCTTTCTTATAACAAAAGAACTTGAAATACAGAGTTTGAAGATAAAAACATACACTTAAACTTGAAAATGCTTAAAAACGACAAATAAAACTTAAATTTTACTAGATATCATGATACATTGCATCACTCTCCATTTTATAGACTTTTCAGACCTCTGAAACTTTCCCACCACATTCTAGCCTTTGGATCACTCAAAATAATCGAACCGCCCACCTTGCATATTGGCGCCAAATATTCTATGAGCAGGTTTGAGCTTTAATGAATTTGGTTGAGTTAATTAAAGCTTTTGTTGTTTAGGGGGTGAGGAGGGGACATAGTATGGGAGGAGTGAAGAAAAATTGGTGAAACCAGTGCAGTTTTGAATTTCGTGGGGAAGAGATAGAGCTACAAAGAGCTCGTATTGACGCCGTTTCTCCTGGTTTGACTTTCATTGACCGAGCTATTAATAACAAAGGGTCCAAATTGGTTGTGGCTGGGGTTCAAGGTGCAAGGGTCAAGGGCAGTTGGATTGGGCTTGTATTTTGGGCTTTTGATATATTTGGATCCGTTTGGTTTAAGAAGTAACAACAAGGACTAAAAGTGCAATTTTGCCAAACTTCAAGGACTGATCTTGCAACTTTTTCAAACTTCTCACAAGGACCAATTATGACCAACATTGATAAAACAAGAACCCTTTTTGCATAAAATCCATTTTCAAAGGTCCAAGGATTAAATTTGTAAATTTCCAAAGTTTGAGGACCTTTCTTGCCAATTGACCAAAGAATCATTCAAGGATCATTTTAAACAACTTAGAATACTTCAGGTACCTTGAATGATAAATTTCCACATTTTGAATTCCGTGGACTAGATTTGACAACTTTTAAAACTTGGGGGACTAAAACTGCCAATTTTGCAAACTTGATACATTTTTCATCCGATTTTGATATTTTTGCATTTAAAACACATAAAACACTGATTTGTGATATTTTGATTATTTTGATGTGTTTCTGAGTGTTTTCAGATGATTTTTGCAGTTTAGATTATACAAAAATGATGAGTATTTAGACACTCATCATATACCTCTTATCTAATTAATAAGAGTTCTATTACAAGATTGAATGAATTATTGAGAGAATAATTTTGTGAGAGAAAGTTGAGAGTAGAAAAACTAAAAACGGCAATGGTTATGACAACCCCAAGCACAAACTTGTGCTTATATACTCCATCACAAGCAGTTTTCCGATCTTGACAAAATAAGCCCTCCATCTTAGACTTCTTGCTATATCAATCTCAAAATCCAAATAAACTACGAAACAAAATGCAAGAATGACAAGTTAGCCCCTGGATTTATTTCCATGTTAAGATTATATTTTAAAATTTGCGAACACAGGAACAACCATAGGGACGGAATCTGTGACGATATCAAAAGCAAGATAGAAAAGTTCTTTCCTGATAGGGGGTTCCGATCTGATGCTATCAGTTTACCATTTAAGTTGTCGTCTAAATGACTTTAAGAAGATGAAGGCAAAAAAAATGGTAAAACACTAGTTATCTTTTGAGAGGATAAGTGTTACTAATAATAATTAAAGTGATTAACCAATCTACATACAATCTAGCATGCGCTTATTTACACAAGTACGTAAAAGAAAATACGTATATTTCAAGTACCGTTTTGACACATAAAAGGGTCTTGTGTATAAGACATGGTCCAACTTTACGCATGTTTTACTACGATTTGAAAATCAATATACCTCAATTATTGGATGTGTACCTAATATATACAGCATGATTGAAAGATGTCCATGATCTCGTGTATTTTTTGTACACCACCAAAAAAAAGGTAATAAAGCATGAACTCGGATTTATGACTGCCAAAATGGTACTTCATTCGTCTGAAAATATATACCCGCAATTAAAATACATACTTACAGAACAAACTCAATTATTACATTACATGGTTCATGCGTAAATTGTTATCTTCACCTTTCTAATTTAATTTATTTGTTGTATTGTAGAAGTAAAGACTAAGGTAGAATGGTGGAGTTTATTTTGGGTCGAATACATTAGTTCGAAGAACTTTATTTCGGTTAAATTTCAATTATACGAATATCTTAATACACCGCATCGAGAGCCTTTAGCAATTCTCCGGTTGTAAATTTCATGTTTCACTGTTAAAAATTTTGGTTTGTACAATACATGCAACTACAATATATCCAATTGTTGTTTTCAAGAAAAACATTTAGCATTTCCCAATGAAAACATAAGATAATAAGGATCAATCATACTGATGAAAGAGCTAGCATGTGCAATCCTCTGAATTTGCTGGCTTAACAATGCCTTGATTTAATTATTGCCATTTGTTACGGATCAAGTAGCTAGTAAGATGCCTTTCACTCATGTGTTGTCTGCGCTACTTGTCAATGAGTTTTTCCCACGTCACCTCTTTGATCACTTGATCATTAATGCCACACAAATCTGATCATATTCTTAATCAGCATTAGGAAATAATATGGTATTCGGAACACACCATTGTCGCCTGCCTGTCAAAGCTGCGTCTTTCGTTGATAACCATTAATTCCTCGTTTAATATTAACATATCATATGCCCACATGATTTATTCATGTGTCAATGTGTCATCCCAGATTTTAGTAATCACTTTGTTTTGGTCAATATGGTTCTTAAATGCAAAAATAAATTGCTCCCTCAGCTCACCATTTTGACGAATTTCTGAGCTGTGATTTTACTAAATCGTGTATGGTAGATTGTGCCAAGTTATGGTACACCAAATGTTCATCAATTGCAGCTATACTAATTTTTTGAACGGCGGTGAAATAACAATATTAAAGTACAAAGCCAGAGATAGAATCAATATTTTACTGAGAGTTGACATAAAAACAAATAGGAATTCTTTAAAGGCCAGGATAAATAAAGTGAGAAAACGTACACAAGATAGATAAGGCAATTTATTGTATGCACATGTGTGCATGGCTGCTCCTGCAAGGCCAGTTAAGATTTCTTTAATGATTTAGAAAGAAGTACCATGATGTGATTTGGAAAACTATAATGCACGGGTGGTGATCAAGCTACACGATTAGACGAATATCTATATTACTTCTTAGTGAAACTAGATGCTATAGATTGAAGATAGTAACTATTTATCGAGAGTACAGCTGATTAGTTCTGTCCAAGATCTGGAAATCTTTCTATATGTAATTCACCTTCAATATTTATCCGTAGTCTTCAGAAATGCATTTGTAGAACAGTATGTTATTAAGGTAAATTAACACTTACTTTGCGCTATAGTCTATTGATAATAATCTACTTTCGTTATAGACACTCGGGCAGAAAACTGCATTGCCCATTTGCTCATAATGTTCAAATCCAGAGTGAGTGGAGGTTTCAATAGCCTAAATCAACATGTAACGATCGACTAACTATGCAATTAAAGATCTTAAGTCAAGAGAAATTTAATAGTTAAAGCATCACACAAACATACCACACACGTAGATTAGACTGCATTTTTTAGAATGGCAGATTAACACACTCACTACAACAATAAGTAGGACGGGCGAGGAGACTTTTGGCGGGGACGCCCCTATCCCCGCTGAAAGTGACTAAACGACAAAACGATAGCCGACGTGGCACACAAATACGCTGACCGTTTACTAAATATTCAACGCATACTTGGCGGGGACATGTCCCCGCCGAAAGTGTTTTTCATATTCACCAAAATTTGACCAAAGTCACAGCGTACTAATTGTTCCCGCCTTTATTCCCGCCAAAACATTCGCTGAAAACATTGCATGGCTTTTGGTGGGGAGTTTTAAGGACATGCCCCTCACTGAAAGTGGCTACGCATTACAGTCGAGAGTTTAGGGAAAATAACCTTTACAAAACTCTAAATTTATGTATTCCTTAGTCCAACTATTACGTAGTAATATTTATCACACAACTAACATAAAAAAAAAATCATAAATTCAACATTTTAAATTTGAGGTGGTAACAATTTGTGCTAAGAAAATAATTTTGAGAAAAAATAATTGAAGCGGTAACAATTTGGGATTCCGTAATGTATAACGATATTATCTCGATTCATTCGTTTGAGTTGTTTCATTTGCTTGTCGAGTTGTTTCGTTTGCTTGTCGACTTATCCCACCAAATATTTTCCCGCCAAAAGTTTCCCGCCAATATTTTCCAGCCAAAAGTGTTGGCGCCAATTTTTTCTCGCCAAAGTTTTACTCGGGATCAGGTGCTATTCCACAGGGTGAGTCTCGAGATACCGAGGAGGGGAGAGGGGGGAGTGTGGTGTAGGATATGGGTCGGTTTATGTTTGTTTTTGGGTTATGGACATGTTTGTGTAGATTAACACGGATTATTATGTGTATATGTGCATTATATGCTAGGAACTTAGGACCCCCACTAAATGGATTATGCGTATAGTTTTGGACCATTTGCGGATAGCTAGATTATGGATGGTTTGGTAGATGATCATGTGATCACAGTTTTTGAACCGTTTGGGCAAATTTGGATTATGTTTAGCGAATTTTGATATATACGATATTATATTTAGTGAATGTGGTGTAGATTATTTTTTAAACAGGTTGCAATATGCTGCAAAACAGGTTATGATGGTGTAGATTTTTTCCGGAAAAATTTCGTAAAAAATCTGAAAATTACCCATTTTGCAGCAATATGATACAAAATGGGTCAGAGGCTTTTGGCAGGCACATGTTCCCGACGAAATTCTGAATCACAAAGTTTTAGTGGGGATAGGTCCCCGCAAAAAGTTCAGATTAATTAATTTAATCCCTTAATTAGGTTATAAACAAACCATTGAATAATGCTTTTGGCGGGGACGTGTCCCCGTCGAAAGTGGTGCCACGCTGGACAAGTTTGACCGGCTCAAAATGGCTGTGGTCCCACATGTCCATGCAGAAAGTGTTAAATTGTCCTCGCCAAAAGAATCAGCGAGAAAGTTTTGGCGGTGGACTTTCTGCAGGGACATGTCCCCACAGAAAGTATTCGGCGGTGACATGTCCCCGCATAAACCCTTGAAATGTCTCCTCCAAAAGCAGCTAATGTTGTAGTGACTCAAGCACTAGATATTTGCACACTTGCCACAAACAGAACTTAGAACCCACAACCACCTGTTTGTTGGAGATAATGTTGTACAAATAGATTACAGGCTCTTTGGTAGATTGGTTTTTTGTTGCACGCATGTTACTCAACCATTGACATATCCTGTATAAACATTAATTCCCAGGTAATTCTTTTTGTTAAGCAATGATGTTTGGGTATGAGTTAAAAAATATCCACTCTTCTGGTTTATACTGATCCCATGACACATCTACTTTTGCATGATCCTTAGCTAACATGAAGCTATAGAACATAGCGTGATTAAAAAATATCCACTCTTCTGGATTTAAACCTACAATGCCTATTACTAAGTTTACTCATCAAAGGATGAAAAGAAGCTAAACATACCAGATCGCCGTCGAATTTGTCTTCTAGAATGATAAGTAAGACTCATAATTTATGTGTTTGAACTTTAAGTCTTTAATGACTTAAACTTATTAAAGTACGAGTCATTCAAACCCGTGCTACGCACATCGGTTTGATCTAATTGGTTTTCTCGTAATTTGCAGCACTAATTTTATGAAAATCTTAAAACTGGGATGTTGAGTAAAAGTGTCGGGAATATGTTCGAACGTTCATATTTTCACGTGTTGTTAATAACAGAGTTAATGTTATGCATATCAGACCCGTTCTACGCTCATCAGTTTGATCTAATTGCTGTTATCGTAATTTGTGGCACTAATTTATTGGAAATGTATAAAATCGGGCTGTTGAGTTTAAGCGTCGGTCACGTGGTTAATAACAGAGTTAAGGTTATGCATTGTGTACTTAAAGGGCATTTTATGGAAAAATTATAAATTTGAGGGTCTGTTTATATATTTCTTGCTTATTATTGTTTGTAGCAAGATTGCATAAATGTTTGTATTAGAAGATTTATATTATTCCTAATATGTAATGTATTGTGATTTTATTTATTCATTTATTTATTTTGATAGTTTGTTTAATAAGTTTGTAACTTTGGTTTGTTAGCATGCAATAAAAAATATTGCCGTTGTTATCTCTTGACCTTTATTTGGCGTTTAATTAAGTTTGTCGTAATGGTATAAAATATTGTGCGCTGCACATAGTCTTGTTAATTTTGCTTCGAAGCACTAAATGAGTTTCAACGCAACAACACTTCGCATGGTTTAAGCCATTTACATTTGAAGCACTAAATGTAGCTCATATGTACTTACCACTTATGCATGAAACTTAAAGCAAGGTACTTACACATGAAGCCAAGGGGAATCAATTAATGTATTGTGATTTTTTTGGTAGTTTGTTCAATAAGTTTGTAACTTTGGTTTTTAGCATGCAATGAAAAATGTTGGCGTTGTTATATCATCACCTTTACTTGGGGTTCAATTAAATTTGTCGTGATGGTATGAAATATTGTAATGTATTGGGATTTTCTTTTTGTTTATTTGTTCAATAAGTTCGTAACTTTGGTTTGTTAGCTTTGGAAGAAAATTGTTGGCTTAGTTATATCGTCACTTTTAATTGTGGTTGAGTGAAACTCTCAATATGGTTTTCAGATTTTACAGTCTTTAACACCAAGTGATGGATTGTAAGGCGTTTGTGAGAGTATTAAATATTGTGCGTTACACACGGTTTTGTTAATTTTTTTTCTACACACGGGTGTTTTGTGAAATAAAGGGTATTTGAGCATTTAGAATAGTTTGTTGACATTAAAATAGTAAATGTGAAGAGACTATTTCCAAGATGTTACATTTAAAATAATTTCTTCACATGTTGTCATTTAATATTAATAAGTTACATTTCTTATTCTTTGACTATTTAATTGGGTACTTTTTGTCATAGCTAGTTATATTTTCTTTTTCAATGGCACAATTCCAGCTGTTAGAGAACTTAATGAATCTTTTAGGTTCTTCCAAATTGCATAATTGTATGCGTTAATGGTTTGTGTAACAGGCTGGCGAAGACGATGCGTTTTTAAAATTACTCATCGCTTGTTGTGAGCATTTGAGGCGGGTTATGGCAAAAAACCGAACCATGATTGCAAACATTGAATCATTAAGTCATCGCGGCGTTGCCTTGGACTCGTTGGATGTTTTGAAAAAAACCCAAGAGAGGCCTCGTGTATTGCTTGATAAGTTAGTAGAATTGTTTTTTAAGCGAAATCCGGTGTCCGTGAAGAAGAAGCTAATGCTGTTAAGATGAATGAGTTTAAATAGTTGTTGGTGCCTTTTTTAGTGTAGATATTGAGTTTGAATAAAGTATAATTATATGAGTTATAATTTTGAAGGGCCTTTTATGTCAAAATATTAAACATGAAGGGTTGCATGTTATATCCTTAATGTTTATGTTAAATACTTGTTAATACAAATATCGTCATTAAACGTTATTTATATTTTATGATCTTTACTTAAGTTTTGTTAACGAAAAAAGTAAATTTCATTTTTGTAAAGTATAAAGCTTGTCAAGATTAATAGATATTAAAACAAGCTTTCCTTAAATAAAGTCTTCATCACTCAAGCATTTACATTTTGATTAGTCATGTATCAATTAACCTTGATATCCTTCTAAACAATAATGTGTGTCAACATTTTTAGAACAAGTATGTTTTATTTTCTTAAACACAACATTACATATGTATTTACGTTTAACATATTATTTCTAAAAATAGAAAACAACATATGACATCATGGCTTGCATCATTGAAATATCTTGAGGATTTCATAAGATATTTTGTTTAGATTTGGATTCTACATATCTTACATGATCTTGGTTAGATTTGGTTGACTTTGAAAAGATCTTTTTAATCTTGCTATCAGACCGGCGGTATAAAAAAAATACACGGGCGGACCCCTTTTTTGGTTCCGTGGTCCATGGTGACAGTAGAACACTTTGGCTATAAATAGCAAGCCAACCCAAGACGTTTTCTCATCCCTTTCTAGCATATTCACATACATTCATTCTCTCTATTATTTCTAACTCATTTTCATATCATTATAGTGATCCTCTTTTGTAGCAAAGAAGATCAAAGCATAATCAAGCTTCAACAAATAGTTGGAAAGCTTATTTGTTTTGTTGTTGTATGATCTAGTCTTGTTCATACACCATTGTTGTACCAAACCATCTTAAACCTCTGAGTGTGAGTTGTTTGTATTTTAGTCCTTAAAATACATAGTGTTTGGGAGTGGTTGTACCCTTGTAAAAGAACTCGACATCTAGCTTTGTGTCGGAAATATTGTGTAAGTGAAGTGTAAAGGTTTCTCCGCTGGTTAAAGGATCTTGTTGACTAGTGAAGATAACTCTTGAGTTGGAGACTCGGGGAGTGGAGTAGGGCAAGGAAAAAGAGTCCTTGTAGACCGAACCACTATAAAAAACTTGTCGTGGTTTGATTTGTATCTTTCCTTATTTACTCATTATATATTGCTTGCATATTGTTTATTCTTCACTAACATATCTTTTTTAAATATCAATTGATCTTACAATAAGTTTCAAAACAAAGATTTAAACGGTAAACTATTCAACCCTGTGGAAAACTAGAAGGGGGGTTGAATAGTTTTACCGATTAAAACTTCGTTTTAAAATATTTAAATCGACTTATGTCAATCTATTTAAATGTGTGTGTTGAATGTTGATAGATAAGTACGTAAGTAAGTAATGCAAAGATAAAGAGTAAGAATCAAAAAACCACGACACGAGTATTTATAGTGGTTTGGCTACGAGGACACCTTCCTTGCCCTACTCCACTCCCCGAATTACCTACTCGAGAGTTCATTATCACTACACAACACAAGCGCCTTGTGGCAGAGAAGCCTTCACAACGTCGCCTACTCGTTTTCCGGTACAAGGCTAGACACCGAGTTCTTCCACGAGGTAGAACCAAACCAATCACAACGTCGCCTACACTTTATCCGGTACAAGGCTAGATACCGAGTTCCATTACATAGGAGGAACTACTACCCAACACTACGCAACACCTATCCCAAAGGAGACACACTCCTTATTACAACATCATCAAGGATATCAATATCCTTGGACACAACCTATCTATATTTGTAAATCGATGCAGCATATCGATTGTACACCCTTTGCATCTTTTACTAATGCCCTTGACATGATCTTTTGACACCTTTCACTAATGCCTTCATCATGGACCTTTGGCACCATTCACTAATGCCTTGGACATGGACTTTTGGCACCTTTCACTAATGCCTTTGACTTGACCCTTTTGGCGTCTTTCACTAATGTCTTAAACAAAGCATTTCTAGAGAGAAAGAAATAACTATCAACAAGAGAACTTCAGTAGTCTTGATGTTGACGAAGCTAGACAACTCATGGACTTGAGCTTGCTCGACTTCAAGAGGTGGTGATCTCGCCTTTAAGAGGAACCTAGAGAATCACACAAAAACAAACACAAACTACATAGAAAGATCCTTTGGATATGAGGTTAGAGATTTTACAATACTAGGAGAAAGCATGTGTGGAAGTGGCACCTACAATGAAGAAATGGCTCACTATTTATAGACAAAAATTCACTACTTTCTCATGGATCCCACGGATCCCTTGCTTAAGGGATTCGTCTAGTGTATTCTTAGGGATCCGTAGGACGCTCCCCCTAAATGGGTTGTGGGTCATGGATCATGGATCATGGGTTGTAGACTTTGAACCATGGGTATCCAAATAGATACAATGTATCTAGAAGATGCAATGCATCTAATCAATGATTCATGGGTTAACTCCATGGGTTATGGATAATACCCATTATGACTTATGCATGATGTCATGCAATGGGTCATGGGTTATGAATCATGCTCCATGGGTATGGGTCATGGACTTTGGGCTTTACCCAACTACATTCAATGTATTTAGTCAATGGGTCAAATACTTAAACTTCTACCCATTATAATACCCAATACAATACATACGAAGTATGTATATATATATATATATATATATATATATATATATATCTACCCAATATGTAAACACTAGTTGCTATACGTATGCATTACTATAACATGAAACCACTATTACTTGTTTAGTGTTTTATATGAAAATGTAAGTGTGTTTGTAAAATATTGGCTCAAACTAATTACGTATTTTATTTGTTTCGTTAAAATGATTTTACGTTTGTTATCGACAAAACATTAGAAGATCGTAAAATATAAATAAACGTATTTACAGCTTATTTGTATTAACAATCTCCCCTTTTTTGTTGATGAAAAAACATAAGATTATTTTAAGGAAAAACTAAAATTCGTAGAAGTTTGAATTGGAGTTTTTACTCTCTTCTCCCCCTTTTTGTCGAAACAAAAAGAGCGTCGAAAAGAAACTAACACATTGGTTTAAGAAAAACATGTGAAAAGTAAAAAATACAGAAAATAGAGAGTTAGGGAAGAGAAGGATTCTCGTCTTAGCTCCCCCTTGACCGGTCCATCCCTTTGTGAGGGCATCAAGTATTTAGAAGGACTAAGCGAGTGTTTTGCAAGTATGTTTGCAAATGGTTTCGTCTTTTTGATGATCATGCTCCCCCTTGACGAGTGCTCCTTAAGGAGGACGTCATGTAGTTATTATAATCCTATGTGAAAGTATTGCAAAATGATTTTTCAATTGTTTTGCTTTAACAAGAAACTCCCCCTAGCTAAAGGTGTCAAAGTCTTCATGTGTACATTGAAAATCTACAAAACAAAGGTTAGAAAACAAGTATATAATGCATAATTTCCTGCAAATAAGACTCAAGTTAGTAATAAAAGAGTCTTCTGTTGCGCGGATCCCACGGTTCCTTCCTTGGAGGGATCTGTCTAGGCTAAAATGAGGGATCCGTCTACCTGTATGCTTAAGACAGAAATCGTGATGTAAAGTATGATGTTAACATCAAAAAGAGATATGTATTAAGGCACCAAACCTATTCTCAAGACAATATGGCATATAACATGTAATTTCATTCAATAAAAATACGAGAAATGATCTACATATCTCTAAAACTAAGAGAATGACTCAAATATGTAATACATTTTCTACTAATTCTAAGAAGTGACGAAAACCTAAAAAGCATCAATGTGCTTGAATCTAAGGATGAGTACACTTGTTCATTTGGTCCAATCATTCAAGGAGATGATTAAACATGAAATGCAACTCATTTCATACTTCTTGAACAAGTCCTTGGGTGATTTGAAAATTAGAGCAATTATTGTCATGACTAGAAACCGGAGGAGGTGGGATGTTTTGAGGATGTTCCTCAAAAGATGGTGGAGGTGTGTTGAGCAACGTAGGATGTGGTTCCACTAAAAATGAGGGTGATGATGCATGAGTTGGTGGTGGTATTGGAAAGTCCTCTATATGGTTAGATCTTTGGTGATTCCTTGTCTCCAAAGATGGACTATTTGGTGATGAAGGTGGTTCCCTATTTAGCGAGAAAGTTGGTGAATGTGAATTCCTTGGTGGTGAGACTTCTAATAAGTAGAGATTTGGATGAGAAAGAGTTTCACTAAAGGAATGCATTCTACGTTCTAGAAATGAAGGCTTGGGTGTTTTACTAGAGCTAGGTGTGTTTGGTTTAGTGCTTGATGAAGCTTTTTCCAACTCAAAAGGTCGAATGCTAATTCTAGTGGTTCTTTTAGCTATTGTTGATTGAGTTTGTTGAGGGGGAATTCTAGCATTTGGACTTTTTACAGGTGATGACTTGGTGGATGATATCTCATGGACCATATGAGTATTCTTTTTGGATGAATCTTTGGTTGAAGAGTTCTTGCTAGATGCTTTAGTCATAGTGAAGGAGAGGGTGTAGTAGAAGTCTTAACTACTGATTTTTGGATTGTAGTATGAATAGTGGCTTAAACTCCTAAGAGTGCTTGGTTTATAAATGATGAAGTTGAGTTAATGAATTAAATTCTTCACCACTAAGAAATTTGGCATGCACCAAGGTCAACTATGGTGTTCTTCTACTCTAGGGAGTCATTAAATGGTAAGCAAAAGAGTTTAGATTACCAAAGAGGGTTTGAATTTCAAAGAAAAGCTTATCACAAGCTATTCTATAGACACGGATCCCACGGTTCCCTCTCACTAGGGATCCGTCTAGTTATAAACCAGGGATCCCTCTATCAGACAGCAAAGTGGTGAAGTGATTATGCTCTTTTAAGGTCTAGTACCTATAAATTTTGAGGGTTTGACTTTCCTTAGATGCCTTAAATGGTATGTGACTTAAATGTCCAACCATAAGGAGTGAGGATACTTAATGATGGTTTTTTGTAGGAAAATGGACTTTTTGAGAGTGCAACTAAGTATTTAAGGATGATACTTATTGATTTGAGAATGATAAATGAGGACAATTGATCCTAGAGATCAGATGGTGGCTTAAGAGAAATTTGAAAAATTCCTAAAAAATAAAAAGAAATGAAAAACTAGTTTTAAGCCTATTTTGAGGTAAAGGATGACTAAGATCAATTTGCTAAAATTGAGAGAAATATCAAACTAAGTGTTGTGAGATGAGAGGAACAATGTGTGAGCATTGGAGCGGAAATATGGTGAGTTTAGGTGAATTGATAAATCAAAAATACCTAGTGTGTGATCCTATGTTAGCTATAAGTGAATGTGAGACCTACTGAGTTTGAGGAAGACTTACGTGGTCTTAAAGTATCATGTTTATCTAGTGTGATAAGGTCTAGAGGATTGGATTGGAGTGAAAGTGTGATAATACAATGTCTGTTTGCCCAGATCCTACGGTTCCCTCATCTTAGGGATCCGGCTAGTTATAGCTCTGGGATCCGGCTACTGCTGACCAGTAGCTTCTTAGCAAATGTGCAGTTTTTGCACTCTTTAGCAAATACTCATCCTAATCATTTCTACATTCAATAAACATATGCAAGCAACAGATATAACGTATAGTAAGTAAGGACAACTAGAATGTAAGCAAAATGAGTGGGACCGACTACTTGATTGAGATCAAGTTGTCGTAAAATTCTCATTTTCCCGGTTCCTAAGTTAGAATGTTTTAGTCTAAGTTATGCCATCTTCTACGAGCTACGTCCTAAACTACATAAATATTGTTTTGATTTTTTGCAGACCATTTTTCATAAATTGTTCACAAATTAAGGTCTAAGACCTTACCTTCCTTCCATTCAACCTCCTACTCCATCTCCATCTTCATCTCCATCTCTATTTCCTCCACTCTTCACCCTTAACCCCTCCATCCCTACTTCTTCTTCTTCATAAGGAAGTTAGCAAAACACTTGAATATGCCCCTTGTTTGTTGGAATTCTTGTGAAGGGCTTGGGACATCCCACAGTTGGTCAATGTATGCTAAGGGGTCGAGATAGACGTTGCCAAGGGGGTTGCTTCCTTCTCCTTCTCTTTCATCCGATGAATCCGTTAGTGGGTGAGGTCTCTTGCCATCAACCATAATCCTTGTGGTATTTCCATCGGATAAGGGTACCATAACCTTGTTGCAAAAGGTGTGGTCATACGAGTAAGGAGAATCATCTAGAGCAAAGACGAAGTTTGCTAGGCGAGTCAAGAGCATGACATAGGGGTGTACCATCTTGTCCATACTTTTCACACTTGCCATTCTTTTCACCATGTAATAGTCGAGGTTGAAGTGAGTGCCGGTTACAAGGAAATAGATCATAAAGCTTAGGCAAGCATTGGGATGATCCTTATTTCCTCCCAAGCAAAGTACGTTCTCCCTTAGCACTAGTTCGCATTTCTTGTATAATGGGAACATTTCCGAAAGCTCCATTTGAAACGGATCTATATAGATCACCTTGGAGTTTCTCGTGACTCTTGATGGAGAGGCTCTTTCCATGTAGACAGTATCCTTTACCGTAGTTTCTTCCGAGATGGCTGTGAAGTATACCTCGTGATGATCCACCTTGTCATGAATCTCTGCCAACGACCATTTATTTGAGTACATACATACTCCTTGACATGGGATACGGAGTATCCAAGCAAACTCTACAAGAGTAAAGGTGAACTCGTACACATTGATGATGAAGGCTATCGAAATGGTTCCATCTTCATTTCAAATGATTCTCATGGTCTTGTAAAACTCTAGTACAAACACCGGACAAATTTGCTCATTAATGTTCAAGAGGCAATGGAAGTTGATTGCCCCAAAGACTTGGGGAATGTCGGTTTTGTTGACGAATGAAGGTTCAACTACTCGTCCTTCGTGGAATAATATCTTTTCCAACATCTTGAAGGCTTTTCGATCATCCGGGCTCAAGCCATCCTTACGATGATATATAGGAATGTAATGAGCGGTGTCTTGGTAATCTTGTTGTCTATTGCTAGGCATGATTGGTCCTAAACATCAAAACCATAATGTGGTGTTAAATGTGTGAATAGTAACCTAATGGGATTCATCACAATTTTCCTCAATACATCTTAATTGAATTTGAAAAATGAGTTTAATTTGTATTAACAATGTTGATTCTTTGATTTAGTTTATCTTAGAAAACAATGTGGTAACAAATTGTGACAAACCCATTTGAGCTCAATTTCTAAAGATGAAAATTGTACTTCTAGGAATCGAAGAATGGAAATAACAATGTAGTGAAGATTATACTTACACAAGTGATTGTTTCCTTAGAGAAGATGACGAATTAACTCCTATGAACAGTAAAGTGGGTTTTGTGTTCGTGAGTTTTGAGAGAGTAAAGTGAAGAGTGGAACTTCCACAGTGATCATTTCTTTCTTATTATGTCTTATGTTGCACGGATCCCTTGTATGAGGGATCCGGCTAGTTCAAGCACATGGATCCGGCATATCAGCAGATTGACAGCCTAAGTGATCTTTGATCATTTTTGTTTGGGAGTTCTAATTCTTGGCTAGGGTTGATGTTTATATTCTATAATTTATGGTTTGGGGTTTTGACGTGTTTTACTAGTCCTATTTGACGAGATTCCTTTTTTATGAAGAAATTATAATTCTTTGGGAAGTTTTAACGATTTTTATCATAATATGAGGAGTTTCACATGGATACTTATTGACATAGATGAAATGTCAATAACCTTATGTGAGGAGTGATGATCAAGGCTCTCGAATAGCCGAGATATCATTATCACTAGTTTGTAGTTTTGTCTATAGAGATCAACGAAGAATACTATTCTTGATGATGAGTTCAATATAGATAACCACCTTAGTGATTTTTAAGAAAGCGTAATGAGACTACTAAACTTAAGCATGTTTATACAAAATGACATTTTGAATTCATCTAGAAAATATACGAAAATAATTTATTTGTAAGTAATTTATTAAAGATCATACCTTTGCTATATATTCTTTTTGAGAAAAGAAATATTGGAGAGAAATTCTTCATGATCTTCTTAGGATGCCCAAATCCTAGTATGGAGAATTCTTAACAAGGAAAATATTAGAAAGATCTATCATTATCCAACATTATAAAATATGATGATTTTAAAACGTGACCTTTTGTTTTTAAGAAATTTCCTTCCTTGTAGTTTTCAATCATACACGGATCGTATCAAGTTTTTAAAAGTACAATATACTCTTAAGAAACTTGGTAACGAAGCTCTAATACCAATTGTGGAAAACTAAAAAGGGGGGGGGGTATAGTGTTACCGATTAAAACTTGGTTTTAAAATATTTAGATCGACTTATTTCAATCTATTTAAATGTGTGTGTTGGATGTTGATAGATAAAGATTAAGAATCACAAAACCACGACACGAGTATTTATAGTGGTTCGGCTACAAGGACACCTTCCTTTCCCTACTCCACTCCCCGAGTCACCTACTCGAGAGTTCGTTATCACTACACAACACAAGCACCTTGTGGCAGAGAAGCCTTCACAACGTCGCCTACTCTTTTTCTGGTACAAGGCTGGACACCGGGTTCTTCCACGAGGTAGAACCAAACCTATCACAACGTCGCCTATACTTTATCCGGTATAAGGCTAGATACCGAGTTCCATTACAAAGGAGGAATTACTACCCAACATTACACAACACCTATTCCAAAGGAGACCCACTCATTATTACAACATCATCAAGGATATCAATATCCTTGGACACAACCCATTTATATTTGTACATCGATGCATCATATCGATTGTACACCCTTGGCATCTTTCACTAATATCCTTGACGTGATCTTTTAACACCTTTCACTAATTCCTTCATCATGGACCTTTGGCACCATTCACTAATGCCTTGGATTCGGAGTTTTGGCACCTTTCACTAATGCCTTCGACTTGACCCTTTTGGCATCTTTCACTAATGCCTTAAACACAACACTTCTAGAGAGAAAGAAAGAACTGTTAACAAGAGAACTTCAGTAGTCTTAATGATAACGAAGCTAGAAAACTCATGGACTTGAGCTTGCTCAACTTCATGAGGTGGTGATCTCGTCTTTAAGAGGAACTTAGAGAATCACACAAAAACAAACACAAACTACATAGAAAGATCCTTTGGATCTGAGGTTAGAGAGTTTACAATACTAGGAGAGAGTATGTGTGGAAGTGGCAACCTACAATGAAGAAATGGCTCACTATTTATAGACAAAAATTCACTATTGACCCACGGATCCCACGAATCTCTTGCTTGAGGGATCCGTCAAGTGTATTCTTAGGGATCCGTAGGATGTTTCCCCTAAATGGGTTGTGGGTCATGGATCATGGATCATGGGTTGTAGACTTTGAACCATGGGTATCCAAATAGATACAATTTATCTAGAAGATGCAATGCATCTAGTCAATGGGTTATGGGTTAACTCCATGGGTTATGGATAATACCCATTATGGCTTATGCATGATGTCATGCAATGGGTCATGGGTTATGAATCATGCTCCATGAGTATGGGTCATGGACTTTGGGCTTTACCCAACTACATTCAATGTATTTAGTCAATGGGTCAAATACTTAGACTTCTACCCATTATAACACCCAATACAATACATACTAAATATGTATATATATATATATATATATATATATATATATATATCTACCCAATATGTAAACACTAGTTGTTATACATATGCATTACTATAACATGAAACCACTATTACTTGTTTAGTGTTTTATATGAAAACGTAAGTGTGTTAGTAAACTATTGGCTCAACCTAATTACGTATTTTATTTGTTTCGTTAAAATGATTTTACGTTTCTTATCGACAAAACATTAGAAGATCGTAAAATATAAATAAACATTTTTATGGCTTATTTGTATTAACAAACCCCCCTTCTAGTTTTCCACACTTGGTACCAAAGCCTCGTTGCTCAAGAATTTCTAAAATATATTGTATTTTATAAACTTGAAACGATCCATGGATTCCGAAATTTTAAAGAAGGGCAATCTATGAAAAGACCACCACTCTTTGAAACCAATGGATTTATCTATTGGAAAAACCATTTTGAAACATATGTAAAATCAAAAAATATAGATCTTTGGTTTGTTATCCTTGAAGGTGATTTTAATCCTACAACAAAAGATGTTTCAAGTGATGAACAAAAGAAATTAATAGCTAAAAATAATGAAGCTAAAATGATGCTTTATAATGCTTTGCCTAGAAAAGAATATGAAAGAATTTTTATGTGTGAAACCGCAAAAGAAAGTTGGAAATCTTTGATTATTACACATCAAGGAAATTCACAAGTCAAGGATAACAAAATTGATCTTCTTGTTCAACAATATGAACAATTTGTTATCCCTGAAGATGAAACTATTGATTGTGGATTTGCTCGCTTTAATACTATTATTACTTTTCTTAAAGCACTTGCAGAAACTTTTTGTAGTAAGAACTTTGTCAGGAAATTTCTTAGAGCACTCCATCCGAAGTGGAGAGCAAAAGTAACGGCTATTGAGGAATGAAAAGATCTCTCAATAATGTCACTTGACGAGCAAATTGGAAATCTCAAAGTACACGAAGAGGTGATGGGGAAAGATTTGGAGATCATCAAAGGAAAAAGAGAGAAAGTCAAATCCGTTTCTCTAAAGGCAAGAACGGAATCTAGTGATGATGAAGAATCTTGCTCGGGTAGTGAAGATGAGGAGTATGCTATGGCCATTAGAGATTTCAAAAAGTTTTTTAGAAGAAGAGGAAAGTTCATAAGGCAACCCCGAGATGAAAAAAATCCATTCCGAAAAGACCGAGATGACAAAAAGGGAAAAGGTGAAAGGAAGTGCTTTAGATGCGGTGGTACAAGTCATCTAATAGGAGATTGCCCCAAGCCACCTAAAAGCAAAACTCAACAAGCTTTTGTAAGTGGTGCTTGGAATGATAGTGAGGATGATGAAGAATCAAGCAAAGATGAGATCGCTCTAATGGCACATGAATCAAACGAGGTACATTTCGACTCATCTTATTCTTCTATTGATGATGACACTTTGCAAAAATAATATAATCAATTGTGTAAGCTTAGCTTAAAAATCGTAACTAAAAACAAGTTTTTAAAGACTAAAAAGGAATTTTTAGAAAAAGAAATTTATAAGTTAAAAGAAAAGGCAAAACGATTAGAAAAGGGCAAAGCAAATGACGATGGTTGCAAATCATGTCAAGAGCTTAGTCTTGAAATAAAAAAGCTAAAACCACACAAGAAGCTCTCATTGAACATAACTCTAAATTTAAAATATTTAACAAAAACATTTCTTGTGCCGATGAAATAGTAAGAATTCAAAAAGTACCAGGAAACACAAGTGGATTAGGTTCTAATGAAGTACTAAATCCAAATAGTCAAACCAAAACGGCCGAAAAAGACAAACAAACTGTCACATCTACTGCAGTACAGCACGGACCAGACGGACCCAAAATTTTTTGGTTCCTTCCGTTGACAGAATTGGGTCTGTGGTGTCTGCAGTAGGACATCATGCTTGCAAAACGGATCGTAGTGAATTTGTCAAGGTAACAAAGAAAACCAAGGATGTTGTTAAACTTAAACCTGCTGTTACATTAGGAGTAGGACTTGCTAGAAATGAATTTAGATCTAAAACTACTCAACAACGGCCTAAAACACCTATTGCCAAACGCCCCTTTCCCAAAAGCAACTACAACATACAACCCAACTATCAACATACCGGTTGGAATCAAAACTACTCTAGACCATATCAAACTCCAAATTACATGTCATGGAACCCTTACCCATCATTTCCATACATGAACCAAGTAAATGGTATGTTTAACCCAAACGGACTGATTCTTGCACACAATGCCAAAACCGTCAAGTTATCTCACACAAGCTAGCCACTTGTGAATGACTAACCGTAAGAAACTTAAAACAGTTCAGACACTGATTTGCTGATAATGAAGGCTTAAGGGTATGTGTGTACGGATAAAACCTCAATATCGATATCAAAAATAATCACGAAGATAGATTCAAATTCCTTTAGGAAAAAGAATAATAAATCAAATCCCGTGTGTGATCGTTGATACGGGTTAGTCAACCCGAATCGTTTCCCAACGAGGCGTGAATTGCCAACGTCGTTTTTGGTTTGGAATTTAATGCTCGATGTTTTGATTTGTGATTTTGATTTTATTAAACTACGGGAATAGGGAAAGTAATTAAGGGAATCTATTTTACGGGAAATCCTAAGTGCGATTTAACTAAAATATAATTAACGAAACGTAATTAAAAAGCAACTACGTCTAAATTTTATCCTAAAAATGCCTAAAAATACTTTTACTCTAGAAATGCAATGTGAAAACTAATTATGAATTAAAACTATTTTTTTTTTGGATTTTTCTGGATTTTATTAAAATTAAAAACTAATTTTTAACTATTAAAACTAATTTAAAATACTTAAAATATTGAAAATAAAAGGGAAAAATAAGAAACTATTTTTATAAAATCTAAAATATCCTAAGAGAATTTTCAAAACTATTTTTGTATTTTTCTGATTATTTTTCTATTTTCTACTAATTTAAAACTATTTAAATCTAATTTAAATTGTGAAAAATACCAAATAAAAGGGAAAAAATAGGGAAAAATATTTTTTATGCTTTTTATATATTTCTTAAACTGTGAAAATTGAAAAATTATTTTTTTGAACTTTTTCTTAATTATTTGTAACAAAAGCTATTTAAAAATGACTAAAAACTATTTTAATTAGAGAAAAATACCAAACAGTGACCAAAAATTATGAAAAACTTAGGAAAATTCTAAAATAATGTTCTAAAGCTATGAAAAATATAAAAACATGGGCTTATGTGGATGAAAATGAAGGCTGCAGTTTAAATGGAGTTTAAATAAGCACTTATGAATAAGCAAATAAGCACAACTAGCCACCAAACTTCTACAGAAGCAATATTATACTAAAATAAGCTAATATCAGCTAAATCAAGCTACTCCTAACCTCTAATAAGCAGTCTACTCAGATTAAGCTTAACTGATCTCTTAAGCAAAACAGTGATCTGACCCTCCTGTTTGAGCTGTTGCACAAGCTAATCTAAGAAGCTTGAGTACAAAACAGATATGTGGTCTTCAAGACCACCTAGCGATTATCACTAAACCAAAAATCAGACCCTGACTATTTGAAATGACCACTGTGCAAGGTCTGCACTATTTGAAGAAAACTGCTGTTGACATGGTTTTGACTTTTTAAAACAGTGACTTAGTTTGACTTTTTAAGATTTGAGATCAAATTTTGGACTGAAGTTGATGAATACTGATGAAATGCAACTACAAAAAGCTAGTTTATCAAATTCTAGGCCTATATGTTATGATATCATGAACTGGTTTCAACAGTTATGCATATAAGATCAGTGGACTTATGATTTTGACTAAGAGTGCAAATGGCAGCAAAACAACGACAAAAATGAATGCAATAAGCTATAGCAGACCTAAATCAACTGAACTACTACTATGTTTTAACTTCTAACATCGATTTAGTCCTAATCCAAACACTCCTTAAAGCTAATCTAATGAGCAGATTATCCTAACACTTACTCCTACTTATGCAGACATGAAAACAGCTAACTTACTAAGATCAGAGAGCATCTCATAACATTAAATCATGCTTCAATCATCAGCCACATGATCACAATTACCATAGCATACAAGACAGTTTGAGCTTAAAACTTACAAGAAGTCCAGCTGAGTTTTAGCATAACAGAACCAAATCAACCCAATTCACCACCAAACTCTAAATCAAACCCAAATGAGCATCATATCAACCCATTTCCATTTCTGAACCAAATGAGAGTATGACAGTTGACTTTCGTTGACTGAGATCTTTTGTGAATGAAATGAACAACTTAACAATAGATAAGCTCACAAAAGCTATGGACAGCTTATATGAGCTTATTTCAATCTTAAAAACGGCTTATTTAGTATTCAAATGATGAAATGCAAGATCAAAATGAAACTTGGAAACTTTTATTGAAACTGAAATGAGAGTACAAAGAAACTAAGATTACATAAAAACTTTTAGAAATCATTACTTAACTACTGAAAAAGCTTAAAAATACAAGAAACATTAACTAAAATTTTAAGGAAAATAATGCACGAAATCCATTGTGAGCTCAAGGGTCTTTATATAGCCTTCATCAGGTCTTGGATCCTTCATTGGAAGAACCTAGAAGTCTATTCACAGCCACAAGATCATCCCATTGTCATCACCACCAATCACAATGCTCCAATTCACCCATTGAGGTGTCTCGGCCAATAGGATAGCTCCAATTGTCCACGTGGGCATCTTATCTGACATGTCAGAGGCTAGATGAGGTTGCTAGAAAGATTCTAGTACGAAGTTGGGTGATTGGGAGTGGGTAAATACGGGTGTGTTTGGGTTTGGGGAAGACGAGTACTGTAGAGCGCGTTTGGATTAGTTTATTATTTTTCAAAGGGAGTTGACCGGGTTTGGGTGCATTGACTTGGGTTTAGTTCGGGTAAAGGGCGGGTAAATGGGTATAGCTGGGTTGGTTTGTTTGGTTAATGGACCGGGTAATATTATGATATTGGGCCGTGGTTTATTAAGGATTGGATAATGGATTTGTAATATATCTTGGACTAGCTTTGTAAACCAAGGCATTATAAGGACCAATCTTGCAAATGCTGAAACTCCAAGGACCAAACATGTAAATTCTGAAAGTATCTTCCAAGGACTGATTTTGTCAATCTTCAAATAAACCAAGGGCCAATTTGCAACTTCTGAATCTTCAAGGACCATTTTTGCCAGAAGCAGAAACTTGAGGGGCCAATTTTGACATTTCTTCAAACTTGAGTAAATCTTCCAAAAATCATCCTTGGAGAATAAAATCTTCACAAATGCATAATTCTGACCTTCCGGCTCAGCTTAAGCTCTCTTAATCTCTCGTGCTCGGATTTACGTCTGATTTGGCTCCTTTTTGAGTGTTTTTGCATATCCGTACCTGCACAAGCACAAACTCAAGAAAACCACAAATATTAGCAATAAACGGCTCTTTCTTGGTTGTTTTGGGTCAGTTTTGATAATGAAAAGGTATGTGTTTTAGCACATACCACGGACCCATGAGATATTGGGAACCAAACGCTTGAGTTATTTGTGTCATAGGTATGCTTGAAAGTTGGATTTGAACCTGATAATTGGATACAAGATAGTGGATGCTCAAGACACATAAGAGGTAACAAAAGCCTCTTCTCAACATACCAAGAGTATGACGGAGGTAATGTCACTTTTGGTAGCAATCTCAAAAGCAAAATCATTGGCAAAGTTACGATTGCTCATAACTCCCTAACTATTGAAAATGTTACTCATTTTGATACGTTAGGATTTAATCTACTTAGTATTAGCCAACTATGTGATAAAAAGTATAAGGTACTATTTGAAGAAACTGATAGTAAAATACTAAAAGATGGGATCACCATAGCTAAAGGAGTTAGGAAAAATAGCATATATGTCATGAAAATAGATAGAACATCTAAAGACAAACTTTTCCAAACAACCCTAGATCATAACTCTACTCTTTAGCATAGACGATTAGGTCACGCTAATATGAGACTCATCCAAAACCTATCCTTAAAAGAGCTAGTTAGAAACCTACCAAAATTCAAATATGACCAACACTTTTGCGACGCTTTCAAAATTGGTAAACAAATTCATAGTAGTCATAAGGCTAGAAACATGGTTTCCACATCGAAGTGTCTAGAGCTTTTGCATATGGACTTGTTTGGTCAATCCGCTATAAGAAGTTATGGAGGGAACCTCTACACTTTAGTTATAGTAGGTGGTTATTCAAGGTTCACTTGGATAATGTTTTTGAAAACTAAAAATGAAGCTTTTGATAAATTTGAAATACTTAGTAAGAAAATTGAAAATCAACTAGGTGTTAACATTGTGTCGATCCGAACGGATCCTGGTCACGAGTTCGACAATGAAACACAATTTGGATACTTTTATGATACAAATGGTATAACACATAACTTCTCGGCTCCTCGAACACCCCAATCTAATGAAGTTGTAGAACGTAAAAATATAACTATTCAAGAAATGAGTAGAATAATGCTAAATGAACAAAACATACCTCAAAAGTTTTGGTGTAACGCCGTTGATACTTCCACATACATTTTAAATAGAGTTTTAATATGTCCTTTATTGAACAGAACACCATATGAATCATATAAAGGTAAAAAGCTGACTTTAGGATATTTTAGAGTATTTGGATGTAAATGTTTCATTCTTAGTACCAAAGACTATCTCACCCAATTTGACCCAAAGTCTTATGAAGGTGTGTTTCTTGGTTACTCACAAACTAGCAAAGCATACATAGTTTTAAACAAAGAAACAATGGGAGTCGAGGAATTGTTGAACATAACATTCGACGAAAGTCCACCTCCCTCTAAGACATCACCTTTGTTAGTTGATGACTTAGTTGAAAGTCAACTTGTTGAAAGTCAATAAATAAATGAAAATGACAAGGAAGATGAACTATTAAATAAAGAATTTATAAACATCAAAGAATCCAAAAGTCATCCTTTAGAAAAAGTCACAGGACAATTAAATCAAAGAACATTAAGATCACAAGCCCAAAATCAAAGTAACTACTTTTGCTTTGTATCGTCTGTTGAACCGAAAAACATAAATGATGCAATAAAAGATGAATCTTGGGTAATTTCTATGCAAGAGGAGCTAAACCAATTTGTTAGAAATGATGTTTGGTAATTTGTTCCAAAACCTAAAAAAATCAAACTATAATTGGAACGAAATGGTTTTTTTGAAATAAAATGGACGAAAGCGGTGTGGTGTCTAGAAAAAAAGCTAGGCTTGTTGCACAAGGTTATAATCAACAAGAATGGATTGATTACGATGAAACTTATGCACCAGTAGCTAGGCTTGAGTCTATTAGAATCTTGATTACATATGCATGTGCTCATGACTTTAAATTATTTCAAATGGATGTTAAAAGTGCATTCCTAAATGGGTTCATCAACGAAGAAGTATATGTTGCTCAACCTCCCAGATTCACCGACTTTGAAAAACCACATCATGTTTTCAATCTTAAGAAGGTACTATACGGACTTAAGAAAACACCAAAAGCTTGGTACGATCGGCTTAAGACTTTCTTAGTTGAACATAAATACACCATGGGATTAGTAGATAATACTTTCTTTACCAAGAAAAGGGAATCACACATTATCATAGTTCAAATATACGTCGATGACATCATATTTGGATCAACTTGTCAAGAGCTATGTGATGTTGGGTTCAGTAAATACCTAAACCCCTTAATCTAGGATTTGAATAGAAAATACCCTAAGTGTTTAGACCGTTAAACACTAATAAGTCACTGAGTGCATAGTCTCTCAGTGAGCCATCTTCAGGATACTCAGTAAGAGGCGAAGAAGTCTCTCCACTCAGTAAGGCAGAACTTAAAGGGTGAAGAATGAGTCAAGAAGGAGATGGCGGCTTCAATGAGTGATGACAATAACTCACTGAATCCCTAAACTCCTCACCAACTACTTACACTGAATAAAAACTGAATAAGAATACTGAAGACAATGAAGACTGAAGAATGAGCGGGATAAGGCGGGATAAGTTCAAATCAGATAAGACGAAGTCCGTATCAACCAAAGTCAACTTTCCCAGAATGGCAAACTATCAGGCTCAGTGTCATCACTGACTTATGGAAAGCTGCCTTGTCTCTTACTTGATATAGTCTTTGTAAACAGGGACAAAATACATCAATATTTTGTCTTCTGCAAAATGTCAGTTTGTCACTTAGGATAGAGTTAAAACTCATACTTGTATAAATAGCATAAAAGATGGAGTGAAAGATTAAGCTTGTGAATTGTAAAACACACACATACACAAGCCATCTTTTACTCCTCAAAATACAACTCAGTCCCTGAGATAGCTCAGTGGTTCCATAGTAGTTGTGTTCAGACTTAGCCTGAACTTAGTGAGGGGTACCAACCCATTGTCATTTCAATCCCAAGTACTATTCCTCAAGTACTTGGGTAATGTATTCTTTTTGATTGATTTCTAATAAAGAATATTATGTTGAAAATTTATCAGTGTGTTTTGCTTACATCTTACTTCAGTCATTGATTCACTATTATCTGTTTTTAATACTTAACTGTTTTTACGATAGTGAATAGGGAACAACAAGTGGTATCAGAGCTTGGCTGATTATAAAACCCTTTTTTAAGCCGCTCTAAAATGTTTTTAAATCAGGATCCTAATGGTTGAAATTGATGTACCCCAACTAGTCGATTAAAAGGGTGGAGCTTATTCAGCTGTTGCCCCTAGACTTGAAGTTGGTAAATTCAACAAATGGAAAAAGCGTATGCTTTGCTATTTGATTGGGATGGAACCTTATTATATCAAGTGTATAAATGAAGGTCCATTTATCCCAAAGACTGCTGAAGGTTTGCCTAAACCTGAAGCTCAGTGGACTCAGGATGAGAGAAGAGTGGTCAACCAGGACAAAAGACTTAAAAGTATCATCATATCATGTCTTCCTGATGATATTATGGAGTCGATTATAAGTCAGTAGTACGACTAAACAAACTGGGATGACCTAGTCCATAGTCATGAAGGCCCTTCGATACCAAGGAAAACAGGATAATGGACCTGAAACTTGAGTATAACACCTTCAGGGCTAAGGACTCAGAAACTCTGTCTCAAACTTACACCCGATACAAAACCTTGCTAAATGAACTGTCAAATGATGGTGTTAAGTTGTCCAAACATGAAATCAATGTTGGTTTTGTCAATAGTATTCCTGAGAAGTGGCTGAATTTCTCTCAGGGACTTAGGAATGCTAATCACATTCAGAACCTTGAACTTCCTAAAATTTATGGGAAATTTGTCTATGAGGAAAACCTCATCAACAGACGATACCCTGACTTAAAAAGTCTCAGGAAGTCAAGAAGTCCCTGACCACCACTTCAACACCAATATCAACTACCTTTTTTTCTAACAATGTGGTTCAAGATTTCCAGGAAAATTCAGATGATGAGCCTGATGAGAGATCAAGTGAGGAGTACCTAAATGACCTGAACGTTGAATTTCAGGAAAGGGCACTCCTTGCTAACTCTTGGAGGTTATAAAAAGAAACAAAGGTTTTTCAAATGCTAAAGCAAATGAGGACACTGAATGCTTTAAGTGTCACAAAAGAGGTCATTTTGCAAAAGACTGTTTTTCAAAAACAATTTCTGAACCCTCTTATAAACCATCAGGGTCAAATCAGTCCTCAGGCTTTAGCAAATTTTAACCAAAAATCTATTAGTCTCATCAAAATTTTCAAAACAAATCTGATCAAAACAAAACGATTGATTTTTAAGCTAAGTACAAGAAAGTCAAAGCTAAGCTTGCATTGGTTAAGGCCAGTCCCTCAGAAACAACAAACAGTGTTAAATCTGTGCAGGGTAAAAACAAAGGCCTTGTTGCTGAAACCTTTGACTGGGATGAAGAGCCAGTCTCATCTGATGATGAAATGGTGCGTGTCAGTGCACTGATGGCCCTCTCAGAAGAGGACAAGCTAGCTGTTGGGATGAATCATGCCAGGAATGGAGAATGGGTCAACGTTAGAATGGAGAAGGTAAATATTTTACTTTCTATGGATGACAACTCTGATTGGCATTACTATATGAACTATATCAATGTTGACCTTAAGTTTGTAGAAGAGCAACGATTAAATCTTTTTTTTAAATATAACAAGCTAAGTTTTGAACTAAACAAGTGTAGGGATGAATTGCTTCTTTAAAACAAAATAAGCTTGAGGCTATCACTTTGCAAACTCAAAACACGGAATTAGTTAAAAGAAATCAGGCTCTTCAAGATTAACTTAAGAAAGAAAAGGATATCATTGCTAGTTGGACTGCTAAAAATCCAAGAGTCTTTGATGTTGTGGGAGCCCCCAGTAGCAAAAAGAGAGTCATAGGTGAAGATCATCTCCCTGACTCTCACAACAAAGACCATTCTCCCAAACCATTTATGTTTGGTGGCATGATTACCAATGTGTTTACTATTCCCAAGCCCTGTGATTGGATTGAACGGGTTAATCCTGAGAGTAAGCTTCCAAATTTCGATTCTGTAAGGATTCTAGAGCCTGAAAGTCAAACTCTAAAGAGCATGCTTGGACTCCCAGATGTGCCCAGTAGTACTGAACATATCTCTGAGTCTGAAGCAGAATCTAAAGCACTACTTTCACCCCTGGAACCTTTTCAGGGTGCTGCTCCTATTTCTGAGCTTACTCGATTACATTTCAATCCTCACTCACCAAAAGAAAGGTATGGACTTGGTAGAACCATCCTGAAAAGACCATCAAAACCAATTCAACAAGAATCTACCCCCACTGAGACTTTCACATCCTCTGTCCCCACTAAAGCTGACCAAATTCAGCAACTGACTGAACTTGTGAGGAAGCTAACAGATAAGATGGAATCCATCGAAAAAGTCCCTGAATCAATCAAGGAAACAAAGTCAGCCTCCTCTAGTTCCTCAAAGTCAAAAGCCATCACCAAACCAAAGCAGAAGTGTGATCTATGCCACTATACCAGTCATACCACTGACAACTGTTATAGAATCCTTTTTGGTATGATCTACAAAAAGGATGATCACAGAACTTCTGATCACTTACAATATGTAAGTTCACTCAGTAAAGCAAACTATACCAAAGTTGGTTATCAGTATGCTTAAACCTCTAAATCTGCTCAAAAGTTTAGAACAAAACCCTTTTCTCCTTACCCACACTGTGGCTTTAATGATCATCATCTTGATGATTGTCTCATGAACACATGCTGTGTTATTTGTGGAAATCCAGCTCATGAGACATCCCAGCATGACAGTGTCATCCAAGCAAAGAGAAGTTACAAGAAACCCAGAATCACTGAGTCATCCTCAGTCTCCAAATGCAAAACCTGTGGTAGCACAATGTACTCAACCACTGACCATGAGTCAATTGCCAAATTCAAACAGACCTTTAGGCCCAAGCCCAATAGTATGTGGGTCAGCAAGAGAAACTAATCCAGTTTACTATTTGTGCAGAGACACGCCAGGGAGCCTATTTGGCATCTAGATAGTGGATGCTCAAGAAGCATGACTGGTGTTAATGAGTATCTGCACAAGTATGTAAAGGAACCAGGACCCAAGGTAGTATTTGGTGATAACTCATCATGTCCCACTGAAGGTTATGGTTCAGTATACTGCAATGGAATAGTTTTCTCTAGAATAGCTTATGTCAATGGTCTCAAATACAATCTCATCAGTGTCAGTCAACTCTGTGATGCAAAGTGCATTATGCAATTCAATGACAAACAAGGCACCATTTTCAATGCCAACAAAGAAGTTATTTTGATAGCTGCTAGAAGAGATGATATTTATGTCTTAGACATGTCAACACTCTTTCAAAATGGAACTTGTCTCTTTGCCAAAGCCATTGAAACTGTCAACTGGCTGTGGCACAAGAGACTCTCACACTTAAATTTCAGAAACATCAAAACTTGGCAAAACAGAACAAGGTCCTTGGCTTACCATCACTGGTTTTTGCAAAAGATAAACCATGCTCAGCCTATGAAAAAGGCAAACACCAAATAGCATCTTTCAAAACAAAACAAAATTTCTCAATCAAAATCTGCCTTCACCTCCTGCACATGGATCTCTTTGGACCAGTACCCTAGATCAATCCAGCATGGGAAGTATACACTTATTATTGTTGATGAGTTTTCAAGATACACTTGGGTATACTTTCTTTCCAAAAAGAGTCAGGCAGCTGATACTATAATGTCATTCATCAGGAACATTGAAAACCAGAATGACATTACTGTTAAACAAATCAGAACCGACAATGGTGCTGAGTTCAGAAATGAAAAGCTTGAGAATTTCTGTGATGAAAAGGGAATCTCCCAAAAAATTTCATCTCCTTACACCCCTGAACAAAATGGGGTAGCTGAAAGGAAAAACATAACTCTCATTGAGGATGCTAGAACTATGTTAAATGGCTCAGCCCTCTCTAAACATTTCTAGACTGAAGCTGTCAAAATAGCCTGTTACACCTAAAACAGGTCAATCATTGTCAAAAGACATAACAAAACCCCATATGAGATATTCAAAGGTAGACTTCCTAATATCAGTTACTTTCATGTGTTTGGATGTCCTGTGTTTATTCATAACCACAAGGATCATCTAGGCAAGTTTGATGCGAAAGCTGATGATGTATACTTTCTAGGTTACTCACTGATCTCTAAAGCCTTTAGGGTATTTAACACAAGGAGACAACAAGTTGAGGAAACCTTTCATGTCACCTTTGATGAGAGTTCAGAAAGGATCAGGTTCACCAACACATTAGTGGAGGAAATAGGAATTGATAACTCATCAAGATATCCTCCTGATGAGTATAACACTAAAATCAATTCCTCATACCAAGCTGATGCTGACATCTCATATTATGTCTTACCTCACAACCTTACCCAACCAACTATCAGTGAATTCATTGATAATCAATCAGTCCCTGTTGGGATAGGTAACACTGAACCAAATGTTCAGGAACCTGTGATTCAAGAACCCCAACCTGAACAAGACATCTCAATAGATGATCTAAATGATTCTGTGGCTCCTGTACCTGAACTTACTCCTAAGTTTCCTATGACCTCTTCAAGCTCAGATCCTAGACCACAAAGTAAGTGGACAAAATCTCAGGACATTGAGCTTGTAAACATCATTGGTGAACCCACTAAGGGCATGCTTACAAGAAGCATCGCTGTTAAACTAACTACAGCTTCAAAGAAATGAATGTCTATATGCTGATTACCTATCAGAAATAGAATCCAAAAGTGTCACTGAGGCTCTAAAGCACCAAAGCTAGGTTCAGGCCATGCAAGAAGAACATCAACAGTTTGATAAAAACAAGGTCATGACTTTGATCAAATGTCCTCACGATGTCATTGTCATAGGAATGAAGTGGGTTTTCAGAAACAAAACTGATGAAAATGGCACTGTCATTAAAACAAAGCCAGACTTGTAGCCAAAGGTTACAGTCAACAAGAAGGCATTGACTATGATGAGACATTTGCTCATGTTGCAAGAATGGAAGCTATCAGGATCTTCCTTGCATATGCTACCTACATGAACTTCAAAGTTTACCAAATGGATGTAAAAAGTGCCTTCCTGAATGGTGAACTCAAGGAAGATGTGTATGTTCAGCAACCTCCGGGCTTTGAGAGTAGTGAATTCCCTGACTATGTCTGCAAGCTTGACAAAGCCCTTTATGGACTTAAACAAGCTCCCAGGGCATGGTATGAAACTCTCTGAGCCTTCCTGATTCAAAACAAGTTTGTCAGAGGAAAGATAGACAACACATTGTTTATCTACATGACAAAACAAGATGTGATACTAGTCCAAGTATATGTTGATGACATCATCTTTGGCTCAACAAACTACACTCTTTGCAAACAGTTTGAAATACTGATGACAAAGAAGTTTGAAATGAGCATGATGGGTGAACTCACATACTTCCTTAGACTACAAATCAGGCAAACAGATAAAGGAATCTCCATCAGTCAAGAGAAGTACACCAGAAATCTCTTGAAAAAATATGAGATATCTGACTGTGCCTCAGTGAAGATACCAATGGTCCCTCCTATAACCTTAGACCTGATGTCACAGGCAAATCAGTCAATCAAACCCATTTCAGAGGGATTGTTGGCTCACTGATGTATCTAATCGCCTGCACCGACATATAATTCTCAGCCTGTCTAATAGCATGTTAGGATCCTATATTTATTGTGTTGATGATTCGGGTGGCCTTGTATGATGGAAATACAAGTATGCCATGTTTTAGAGAGAGAAAGAGTGAGAGGGTGTTCTTGGTAGAGACTTGCTTTGAAACAAATGAAATGTTAGATTGAGAAGCACCACCCCTTCCATGGATGGAAGGGGTATTTATAGTTACAATGAATACGTCCTCCTATCGGACTGTGGATCAGACATACAGTGGGTAAAGAGCCGTCCTTCCTCTACGGTGTTGCACTAAACTAAAATACGCTACAAACTAACTAATTAACTACTAAATAACATCAATAACTACAAGTCTACGAGCTAAAATATGCTAGACCATAATTGGGGTGACCGACACTTTAATATGGAATTTCCAATTCCCAACATAGCAAGATATCAGTCCAATCCCAATGAATCCCATCTCACTGCAGCCAAAAGAATACTCAGATACCTGAACGGAAATCCAAGCCTTGGACTCTACTATCCAAAGTGCTCAGGGTTTGATCTAAAAGGATATTTTGACTCTGATTTATGCTGCTGCAACATGGACAGATATGCAAAAGTCATAATTTCTTCAATTAAGTGTGGATGCTGTGAGCATGCGGCTTTGGATTGACTCCTCAATTCTGACCAGCTGCAATCATCGTGGTGTACCTGCATACGACAGTTAGCAATAAAGCGCACAAAAGTGTCTTTGATCACTTTCGTTGAATTGAGGTATCTGCCCCACGGTTCCCGTTGATCAGTTACAAAATGCTCTGTGTCCGGTATAATTCGAAGAATCTCCTTGACAGGTTTTCGTAGCTGCTCTAGCTATTCTCAAACCAGAACGTCTCAAAGAAGACAACATGGAGTGAGTGAACCAGGGAATTGAGATTCACTGATTTATGAAAAATTGATTTGAAAAATAATCTTGTATTGCTTGAAGAAAGAGTTTTGCAATACGACGAAGGTTTTGTGAGAAAGATCAATTTTCAATCAAAATACTTTTTGTATTATAAAATAAGTACACATTCGATGTGCTAGAGAAAAGAAGAATTTTACACATCGAAAGGTTTTTCCAAAAGTATTTTTCAATCAGAGATACTTTTGTGTTTGAAAATGAATACACATTCGACGTGCTAGAGAAAAGAAAAGATTTGCACATCGACGGTTTTAAAAGTATTTGTCAATTAGTTTCTGGACCAAGGTTGATTCAAGATTGAATCGCCCCATCGTTTCTATCCGGTTGTCACAAGCTTGATCTTTTGCAAGATTTCACATGTCACCCACCAAGAGCTTGTTTGATGTTGGCTCTAGAAGGATTTCCATCTTCATCGTGAATATTTTACATATCACTCGGATGTTCGGCAATACCACAAGGATAATGCGTAGGACTCTTAATATATTCTTACTTTCCACATTGGACGACAAGTCTTCATTAATTTTGTGTCCTAATGAGATATAGTGGATGATCTCTTGGCTCTAGACTCAATTGTGCACATTTGGTTCCTATGCCGGAGACTAGGGAGAGGGTCTCCTTCTTCAATATCAACAATCTCTAGGAGAAAGTCGATAGATTATGTAGGTTTCCCGTGAGAATGAAACAAGCCCTTTTAAGAGGAACTTGAGTAGCTAGGGAAGTTTTAGTGCTTGATCGTCCTTTGGGTCCATGGCGTCTTGTCTTCAATACAAGTGTTACCTTAGTAAACACCGGTAGCATATGTATTGAACCGGTTTTACGCCTAAGTTGAATTATTGGAGGGCTATTTCTTTTCACCCTTTTTCATATTCATTTCTTTTTAATTCTTCAACCCCTTGATGCTTACGAGACTTCATAACTAGAACCTTGTTGGGTTTATTCGAGTTCTAGCTCTATCTCGGTCGAACTCTTCCCATATCTCACTTTTCTCCTTTTTCATCATACCTAAGGACTCTACACTATCTAGTGGATTGTCCCTGGGTAGATCCCTTCGATTCTGGCGGATCGTGGGAACTAATACCTAACCTCACCATCCTTATAACTCCATATATAAAGTAAAATGGTCTGTCTTTTAGTACAGTTCATTCCTTTTTGAAACCAATTGAAGAATCATTTGGAAAAATCAATCAAGGTACTTGTGATATAAAATCAAAGCATTTTGCACCTTAATTGTTTTGATCATTTAGAAAACCTCCCCCTCAACATGTGCATATGATTTAGAAATTGTTTAGCACATGGAGGCAAGAGTACTTTGAAATATTTTCTTTGATCACAATTTTCATAGAAAAAGCCATTTGATTTTCTTGGTAAATTCTCCCCCTCAATATGTGCATAGGATATTTGAAATCATTTTATCACATAGAGGCAAGAGGTTTTTGAAGTACTTCCACGATTGCATTGCCATACAGAAAACCATTAGAAAATCAATCAAGGTACTTTATGATAAAACATTGAAACCTTTGTACCTTGATAGTTTATTTTCTCTTTAAATGCTCCCCCTCAATATGTGCTTCGAGATACGAAAGCGTTTAGCACATATGAGAGAGCAGCCTGCACAATTGAATCAAAATGATCACCTTTTCTCAAATTTTATTATTAAATCACAAATTCTCCCCCGATCAAAAATATCAAACCCTTTGAGATTTTGGATCCCAAGTGATATAATTAGGTTTAGAAAACATGAGAGAATATGTGGCCAGGTTTAAATACTCATCTTGTTTTTGGATAAATCCTCCTCCTTAAAATGTGCATTGTATATTTGAAATCGTTTGGCACATGGAGGCAGGAGTGCCTTTAAAGAACTAAAACCAATTCCATTTAAACAAATTTGAGATTTAAATCACGATCTCTCCCCCGATCAAAAATTTCAAACTTTTTGAGATTTGTGATCCCAATTGATTTAAAGCATTTAACCGATTTTGGGGAAAGACGTGGCTTGATTTAATTTTGAAAAATGATAGAAGAGGACCAAAAACAGACATTAAAGATTGTTAGTGTCAGGTATGATAGTTTTTGAGAGATCTTTAAGTAAAATAAAACAATTTCACAATCAAACAAAAACAAAAAAAATTTCATTTTGAAAGATCTTGATTCTTAAAGAAAAATCATACCATGACATAACATTAAATCTTTAGATCACCACTTATTTTGTACAATCCGGACTTATATGAAGAAATATTTTTTGAAAATAATTTATTTTAAATCACTCTCCCCCTCAATCGATGACCGTAGTCGATGATTGAGAGACTAAAGTTTTGATAAAATGAAGTCCGGTGATTTTCAAAATTAAGTCCAATTAATTTTCAAAACAATATTTTTCATTTTCTAAACAATTTAATCAAATTTTTTCCAAAATTGTTTAAAAATGGTATTATGCACAAAGATACGTTAGGTGGTTGAGAAGCTTCTGTTGTTGTTGTTGTAGGGCTGAAGAAAACCCGTCTCCAGATGCAGTGAAACTTCTTACGTTGCATTTTTCATGCCAACTGAGGTCAAATTAAGCTACGTTTCTTTATTTGGTGATGAAGAAAAACCTTCTGCTGATGCATTGAGACCTCTTACGTTGCATTTTTTCATGCCAACTCTCCATAGAAGTCAAATTAAGCTCCGTTTCTTCATTTGTCAACCCAAGATATAGTTACCCTTTCCTTTCGGCATCCAATCATCTTGTATTGTGGGATCCGGATTGGGAACATTCTTATATACCAAAATACCTGCATACATTAGTGAACACATATACATATATATGGTGGTCGACATAACCCAAACAGCAGTCGACTAATAAAAGTCAATTCAACATATCAATCAGATCATAAAAGGTATGGGATTTATGTGTTTATCAAACTCCAATCATCTAATCCTAACAATCATATCCTAAATTCCTAGTCCTTAGACATAGGCAAATATCATTTTTAATTAAGCACGTAGGATAATTAAGAAAGCCCATTAGATGATGTAAATTTGAAAACATTCTCCCCCTCAATCAATGACGCATTTTATGAAAAGTTTAAAAACGCTGAAGTCATTGATTGAGTTTTCAATTTTTTTCGAAAACTCTAAAACTGATTGATTTTTCAAGCAACTCATTTACTACCATTTTTTTTGAAAACATCAAATATTTTTCTGAAGAATTTTAGACGGAAAAACATTTGTGTAGGAACAGCAGTCCTTCGACATACTTTCCTCAAATTTGTTTTTTGGATAAGTGCACGAATTTTGAAAGATGGTTTAGCGCAGCACTTTCCTTTCTAGAAGAATGGGTTGCTATCAGAAATAATAGCAAACCATGGTTTTAAGCACGGGTTACAGTCTGAAGTAACTGCAAGCCATAAATTTAGACATGTTTTGAAAAAGAAATATTTACACCTCCTGATCGAACTTCATCTATAGTCCCGTGCCATTATTGAATGACATTTCTAAGACCGCAGATATTATCGATACCAGAAGACATGTCTTGAGAAAACATATTTTTGGTATTTTTCAACTTTTCTGATTTTTATGGGTTTTTGTTGGTTTTATATTTTTCTATTTTCTTTTTGATGGTTTTATATTTTTGCATTTGGTTTTTAATAAATATTTCCAATGATAAAGAAGATGATATAGTATAAGAAGATGATGATACGAGTACCGAGATAAGGATATCGAGCAGCACGTCGTAGAAGATAGAAGTCATCATCTCTTAAACATTCACCACCAAAGCATTCGAGGCTCCAGAATAGAAGAAAGAACATGAGCCTTTGAGAAAGAGAGACTTTGGCAGCTTCCCCCCAAACCGAAGATCCTTTAGATAAGCAGATTTGAAGCTCTATTTCAAGCTTGCCTTAGCCAGGTACATAGAGAAGCACACCTTTATCATAAATCCCGCTGCAACTTTTAAGAAGAAGAACAACAACGTATCATCCCACATTAGAATACCTCTTCTCAAATTTCTTTTCCACTGAAGTCTGAAGCGATCCATTCCAAAAGGTGTCAAGAGAACGATTCCCCCAAGTAGTTGAATTGATGCAGGTCCGTCTCTTTGAATAATGCTCAAGAACTCTCCCGAATACACATCATGCCCGGAAAGAAAACACCTCCCCAATGTTTGTGGTAAACAATGGCTTTTTTCCCTGATGATCGTGTATGAAGCTCAAGAATCCAAAGTACACCAATATCCAAGAACTCTCCCGAATACACATCATGAGGGTAATGAAAACACCTCGAATGTTCACATCTTTTCGTCCCTGATGATGTGTATGAAGCTCAAGAACCCGAAGTACACACATTCCCACAGAAAGAATAACTGATAACACCTCCCTCATGTTATACATTTATCTCCCCAGAATATGTCATACTTGTGTACCTCTTTTATCTTCAGAAACTTTCTCTAACATCACTTCCCCCACGTAGTTGTAATAATAACACTAAAAGCCTTGATGAGTAAAACCTTGAGTTTCTCTGCGGTCATGACATTCGTCTTCCCGGGATATCTTCAATCACTTAGAAGTATTAAGTTCATCAAGTTTACTCGCGTTTAGATGCGTGTCTCCTTCCCCCTTGCTGGTTTTGATACTTCAGAATTAGCAACACATTGTAAGCCATATGCTCGAAATCATTTGAGAAGAACCTTAGAAGTCTTTGTGAGAATCAACTTGCTGAAGAATATGAGCAAGTCTAATTGGGGATTAAATTCGACATTTCACTTTCCCCCAATTAGTGCTCTCCCCTAAACCGACAATCTGTTTGATAAATGCTTGAATTAAGAAGAAGTCTTTTGATCGTTAAATGTAACTCGTCTTTAGTCTTCTAACATGTAGCAGAAAATGTAGAACAAACTATAGACTGGACCTTTTTCAAGATTGTCCAGTTGGGGAATAGAAATTCAACATCTCCAACTCATCAAATGCATTCCCGTTAACTTTGAAATAGCAAATCCCCTTAACTAAAATCCCTCCCAATCAAACAAGAACAGAGAAATGTTCATCAAAGAAATCAGCCCAGCAACTAGAAGCACTTTGTCATTAATCAAATCATCCCGTGTGAAGATGTCAACCAACGGCTCTTAGAAGAAACTCCATGTAAAGATGACCAGATAAGAAGAAGCTTGGTTCTTACATGAGTTTGGAGCCGTTTGACCATTTATTCTCAGAATTCAATCAACCATGCAGTAAATTCACACTTCTTCTCCCCCTCAAGAATTTCATACGGAGTTGCCATTCTTGATTGAATAAGTGAATATCTTCAACAAATGAAGTCTATTCACACTTCTGCCCCGCAAAATTATTACATGATGTCGCCATCGTCATTATAGTTGAGCAAGTGGAATAAGAGAACAATCAACAGTAGTCCGGTTCACTTGATAACTGAAGCGCATGGAAAAAGCATGAAGCATGTTGATGAGAATGGTCGTAAATAAGAAGATTTCTCTTCTTCCGAAGATAATGCGCACTGAAGCGTACACATTTCTTTTCTTTGGGGAACGAGGCATGAACTGTTGTGTTCATACGTCATTATCTCTCTCTCTTCAGCTCTCTTGGCAAACTTGTAATCAACCCCATTATCATTCAGTAGGCTCTTTGTAGTGACAGCTGATGGAGAAAAACCCAGTATGATGAATTTGACCTTGAAGTAAAATAGAACGAAATCGTGACTTAAACTTGCACATATGTAACAAAGAGTGGTGCCGAGACTTCATCATCCATTGAATCTCTAAGTACTCTATACTCTTCATCCAACCAACCATCAACTATAAGACGTACATCACCTCTTGAAAATCCACAATTGAATGTGACACTGAGCACTACAACGTAACTCCTTAAAGTGATAGTTATTTGGTGGTGGTAAGAGCCCAATTCCCCCAAGTGGTAAAAGAAAAGGTAAAAGACACCCAACAATAACTAGATTCCAAGTCTTCATTTTTTATAATAAGCTCGAACAAGGATCTTGAAGAATCTTCATCCAACCATCCCCGATACCTTCAGATACTAAGTACACTTGCCCGTGATATTTCACTTCAACCTCAAATAAATAATAGTGAATTAACCCCGTTGTCACATCTTCTGATTAAAAGCTCACATCTAGCCTCCTTTAACGTTTTAAGTGAACTATGATAATGGTTTACATCCCGACCATGGTTAAAAGCACATAACCCCATAGAACCAAGAAATAACCAAACTGCCATGACGAATATCCAAACACACATCCAATTCATGAAGTACACCCTTTTATCCCTTATTCAAAGCAGAAACAGTAGCACCAGCATCAGATAAGATCCCGAGTTCCCGACATACACATTTCTTTCTCCAGGATGGTTCCATCATCACGGGATTTGACAATTCTATAGTTTAAACCGAGAAATAGTTTCTTTCGCGGGATTTTACAAAGCCAAGAATAAACCGTAAGATAGATCCGGAAATGCACTTTACAATTACCAGGATGTTTCCACTGTCACGGGATTTTACAAGTCTATGATTTAAACCGAGAAATAGGTTCTTTCGCGGGATTTTACAAAATCAAGACAAAACCGTAAACAATGTTAGCTTGAAAGTGTTATGACAACTTTGGTTTTGGTGAATATCTGTATTAGGGGAACATGCAGCGGTTCATTAACGGTTCATTATCCAACATCAGCAAAATCATCAACCATCCAGTAAACACTTTGGTAAACACATCATTCATGTAATCTAACGGCTATAGCAATGACAACATGGTGTAGTAAACCCGATATGCCAAACTTGATCATGAAATAAAATTCCCAGATTTGTTACTTAAACTTGTAATAATCCTTGTGAAAAAGAAACGGTGTACCCAATGTACAAAACCTCTTGACATTCTCAACTGAGTGAGACACCGAAGTGATAGCTATGTTGTGGGTTAAGCGAGAAAGAATCACAACAGTAACTAAATAGCCAAGTCTTTATCACATTCAATAAAAGCCCAAACAAGTCATCTTCGCGGAAGGGTAGAAAGAAAGAAGACGAAATAAGTAAACATGCCCGAAAAAACCTCACTTCAAATCCAAATAAGAAATATCGTTTAAACAATCTCGTTGTCAACATTTTCCAACAAACACTTCAAGTCGTGACAAAATATACTCCGTGAGAATGCATAGACCAAAGTATCAAACCCCATAACTCAACAAATCTCATCATCATACCCCAATCACATCATCGAATCGCAATATGCACATCTCAAATCAAATCTCATTAACAAGACTCATCAATTCGCAAGGCTTATCACCAAACCATATCAACTCAGTCCAAACATCCAATCCAAATATTGACATTCATGAGAGCCCCATTAATAATCAACACAAATCCAACAATTTATAGAATCTCATTTGTATCACACTTAAAGTTCTTAACTTGCATCAAAAAATCCCATATGCAACATATTAAATCCCGATAATAAGAAACGACACAAGATGATCTAAATACCAAAGTTCATGTTTCATATGCATATATGGCCTAACACATTTACCCCGTCCAAAATGCCATTCGAAAATACCACATCACAACTCATGTCCAAACTATGAATAATAATCCCGAATCCATTTGATCCATAGCTGGCCCACGAGTGAGATAACACCACATGGCCCAAACATTTTAACCAGGTTTAACAACTCATGTGATGTATATCAGATTCAAAGTAAGTTTTACCCTAATTTTCAGGGTATAAAATACTTACCTAAATCACTTGATGCCCTAAAAACCCTCACATTACCCGTCCCCATCAAATGCAGCTAAAAAAATCTTCTCACTATCAAATCAAACCCTAAGTATTCTCATAGTTTAGACCGCCTCTCTCCTAAAAATCAGTAGACAAAAACCATTTCATCTCACTAATCCTTATTAACATTCTAATAACTTGCTTCCTTCAAATCAACAAATCCGAGAAGCCACAGAGATGGCACGGCAGGAACATCAACGCCACATGGATGGCTTAAGTTCTTGATAATGCTTCGAAATAAATCAAGGGTCGAAGGTAGGCTTTAATTGTTCTTGATAAATTTGTATCACAGTTGTTTAAGACCAAATCGACTCAAAGTTTTAAGTTAACAAACTTGTTAGACTCATTACTTTATAGTCGAATATTATCAAAACATTTTGATTGTTTTACAAATTAAACGAATCAAAGATAGGAATTAACAATATTGTTAAAACCACATCTTTATTTTCAGATATTGTCATAAACATTAGATCAATGATGTTATTTCTTTAGTGTATAGATCTTTAATGGTCTATGAGTTTTTGTCAAACCATACACAAAGAAATGAAGCTGAGATCCAATTTTATGTTTACCATGCTTTACCTTTTTAGGATCAGTGATAAAATCTTTTGATATTGAAGCTGAGATGTTTGATATTGAAGAGTTGGGATAGGTTTGTGTTTCGGATCAGTGGTGATATTGCAAGTTTTTTATTTTATTTTTTTATTTTTTTTATTTTTTTTCCGTTAACTTGAACTGCAAATGGACCAATGATGGATGGTTATCTGAAGTCGTGTGAAGTATTTGGTATTTGTTTTGTGGTCAAGGTCTAGTAATATTGTGGTCGTGGCTGAGTCTTTCATTCATCTTCATCTTTTTTCTGTCGTGACAAGTCGCTAGTAGGCAAGACAAGTTGATATTTCATTATGTAAGTCGCTACTTCAATAAGTCGCTACTTCATTATGCAAGTCGCTACTTCAACAAGTCGCCACTTCAACAAGTCGCTACTAATAGTCAGACAGATTTGTCAAGTCGCTGTTGACTTTATTTGACTCAATAGTCAAATAACCACAAGTCGCTATTTTTGCAAGTAAGTCGCTAGTTGGCATTCAAAATGACAAGTCGCTACCAAGAGTTTATGACCAGCAACAACAAACCCAGAAAAAGTTACTAAAAACTCTTCATTTTTTTTCCCGTTTTGACCACAGTTGACCACTCATAAAACAGACTTATGACCACATTTTCACATGTTTGGTACCAACAGTTACAAAAAAATGATGTTACCCAAAAAAACATAAAAATTCTTTCAGTTTTTGACCCTGTTTTTTACCAAGAAAATTACCAGTTGACTATAAGGATCTGACCACTGGTACAAAAACACAAAGATGATGAGTTACAACTTACAAGACTGTTGTTTGGACAAATGCTTGACACCAAACAGATGTAAATTTTATAGACTATTGGACCTTGACCAAATAACTCATGTGTAAAAACTGTTAACAACAAAGATAGGAAAAAGAAAATTTTCCGACTCATAACAATGGTACAAAAACAGTTTAGCACAAAATTCAACCCATAATAAATCATTAAAACACAAACAAACATGGTACGAACCACACAAATCAAAGAAAACACAATAACCATGGCTCTTGATACCAATTGTTAGGATCCTATATCTATTGTGTTGATGATTCGGGTGGCCTTGGATGATGGAAATACAAGTATGCCATGTTTTAGAGAGAGAAAGAGTGAGAGGGTGTTGCGGTAGAGACTTGCTTTGAAACAAATGAAATGTTAGATTGAGAAGCACCACCCCTTCCATGGATGGAAGGGGTATTTATAGTTACAATGAATACGTCCTCCTATCGGACTGTGGATCAGGCATACAGTGGGTAAAGACCCGTCCTTCCTCCATGGTGTTGCACTAAACTAAACTACGCTACAAACTAACTAATTAACTACTAAATAACGTAAATAACTACAAGTCTACGAGCTAAAATATGCTAGACCATAATTGGGGTAACCGACACTTTAATATGGAATTTCCAATTCCCAACATAGCAAGATATCAGTCCAATCCCAAAGAATCCCATCTCACTGCAACCAAAAGAATACTCAGATACCTGAAGGGAAATCCAAGCCTTGGACTCTACTATCCAAAGTGCTCAGGGTTTGATCTAAAAGGATATTCTGACTCGATTATGCTTGGCTGCAACATGGCGAGAAAAAGTACCTCGGGTCTGTCAATTTCTTGGAGGAAAACAGGTTTGTTGGAGTGCTAAAAGCAACAATCGTGGCTATGTCTTCATTTGAAGTGGTATGTGGCTGCTGCAGGGTGCTTTGCCAATGTCTTATGGATGAAATGTCAACTCAGTGAGTATGACATCCATTACAAAATGGTGCCCATCTTACGTGATAACACCGTGCCATTGCAATCTCAACAACCATGTCCTTCACCAAAGAACCAAACACATTGATATCAGATATCACTTCATCAGGGACCACATAATGAAAGGAGACATAGAGCTTCATTTCATCCCTACTGAATATCAACTTGCTGATATCTTCACCTAGCCCTTAGATGAACCTACCTTCAGGAGACTGAAAGCTGGAATTAGGAATGCTAGACATTGAAAGTCGCGGACTGTGAAAATCAATCCCAATCTCAGTAAGTTTCTCTCGAAATGGTTCATCCTCACGAACAAGACCCCAAAACAACCCTCTCACTGAATGAGTAAGACTCATTCAGGGACCCTGACTTTATACATTGAGCATTGAATGAGTAACTAAATGCACCAAGTATCAGTTACCTAAATGTCCTAGGTTGGTAACCATGCCAATTTAATATAGGAATATATGTCTCTTTGTCTTATTGTCATCCAAGTCAAGGGTCTCTCAACACGTTACCTCACCCCACTTGGCATTAAATGCCTCCTCTCACATGAAATATCCTAATGATATTTTATTACTACAGAATGCACTTTTACTGTGCACTGCAATTGTTCCCTTGAAAACCGGGATTTTACTGCGGGTAGTGGAGTGGTGGCATTAAATGAGGAGATTCAAAACGTTTTCAAAAATGACTTTACCAGTTCTCATTTATACAAAATTTACCCCTCTCACCACTCTATAAATACCCTTCTCAAAACATTAATAAACTCACACAAAGAATTTCTGTAAACAAACTCTGTCAAAATCTCTTCTAAAAAAAAAGAAATATTTGTGTTCTTCAATCTACAAAACAAGTTTTTCACTAAAATCTTCTCTGTAAACATTTACAAAAGGTTTTTCACTACAAACTTAAGAGATTCAAACTCTTTCTGTTCTTGTCAAGATATCTTTTTCACAACCCTAAAACTCTTTAATGGAAATGACAAGAACGCAATCTCTTCAGTTTGCACCACAGTGGGTAGGGGATCTCAGTAATGTTGAATTTAAAACAAACAACGTTATTGGAAATTTTGAATACCCCAAATGTCAGCCTATAAGGACATTATGAAGTTTTATTCAAGCGCCCATGAAAAAGGCCTTTACTCAGTCCCCATCAATTCTGTACCAAAACCTCCTCAGGGAGTTTTGGGCTAGAACAGTGGCCTATGACCCGACACCCTCAACTAATGAGACTGACCTACGACCACTCAGGTAGTATCTCATTAAATTAAGTATTTTTCAATGGGGAGCGATGGATCACCACGGATTATAAAACATTTTGTATGCAAGCGAGGGTTGACTATAATAATGGAGTCTATGTTGCCCATCCTGAACCCTCCACAGTTAAGGATGGGTTAAAAAAATTGTTTTGGATCCAAAATTTTTGGACAGAACCCCAGTCACCAAGAACTCATTTCCTGCGGCTTGGAAGATCCGGTTCAGATTTGTGATTCAGGTTCTCGGCGGGAACCACTCATCCACTGAACAAGTTAATTCTATTCAGTTGATGGTGGTATACTGCTTGATGAATGGGGTCATTGTCGACATAGGAGAGATCATTTGCAATGATCTCGTAACCAAGTTACTGAGCAAAACTAGGACGAAATACGTTTCGTACCCTAGGTTTGTCTAATGTGCTTTACAAGTGTTACTGGGTTGCAATTACCCTCAGGAATTTAAATACACTTCTTTACCTGGTGTCCTGAGTCAATCAAATTTTCAAAAGGACCCATCCCAAGTCACTGCTATTGAATTGATGGCCTATATGGTTGATGTAAACAACCAAAGGGACTCACTGTCTCCAAACCCTGCTCCTAAAAAGAGAAAGGGGAAGTCTCAGACTTGTACTAAGACCAAACCCAAGTCTCAGGGCCCTGAGGCTTCTGGTGCACAGCCTAAAAGGCAAAAGAAGCCCCAAACTGATCTGCCATCCACTGGTGACCAAACAACATCCGCCCCGGTAACAACGAAGGACACATATACATCACAGTCAGTGCCCTTGGTCCTAACTACTACTCCCCAAGATTCAGAGGGAAACATACAACCAGCTGGTAGGGGAGCGCCTTCCACACTGCCCAAGGATGACATTCGCAAATCACAGCTTTTGTCTAAGGGCCAACTGAATGATCCCAAAGACTCAGAGGAAAATGAACAACCCGCTGATAGGGATCTCACTGCCAATGCTTCTAGAGATAGCACTAGGAAAAAACCATCAGTGCTTGAAGGAGCAACGGGGGACAAAGACTCAGAGGGATTAAAACCACCCGCTAATATGGAACCCATCACCACCACTGGCTTACTGACGGTTGCTGAGGTTAATGAAATACTTTTCTCTGATGAAGAACAAGCTGAAAGTGAAGATGAAGTTCTATCAGCAGGAGAAGAAGTGGACGCTGATGTTCAAACTAAACAAGAGCATCATCCTGATCCACAAGAGCCTAAAGAGTCACCTTTCCAGCCTAAAGATAATGACTCTAACTCTTCTGCATCTTCCTGTCTTGAAGAATTCAGAAAGTTTGACAATACTCTTCCACTGACAGAGAGGAAACTAGTCATGTGGATTACTAAAGCTTCAAGGAAGCTATATTCTGGGGTTACTGAAACACTATGGGAACATCACACTGAAGCAGCTGCCAGCTATGCAGATCTGAAGGCTGAGGTACATGCCTTTGATGCAAACATTGATGAACACAGAGATCTCATGTACCAACACCTTCATAGACTGGATGACAACTTGGTCAAATTTCTAAAGCATCTTCAGGGTTGTGGACAAAGACTGATGAAATCAGGGACTCGGTCAAAGAAGACCCAACACTCAACTCAAAAGTGCTGGAGGCTACTGAGGCTTACTTGAAAATTTTCTCAGACCTCACTGAACTAATCAACATGCTAAAGTCTGCCAATGTTCAGGGTCTTCAGTATTCTATTCAGTCTCTTCAGGAAACACTGGGTTTGTTGGATACTCAGGTGACCACTTTGGCTAAGGCATCATCCTCAATGGCTTGGAATCTTGGGCCAAGAATGACTGCCTTGGAACTCTCTCAGGCTACTCTGGCTGAAAAGGTCACTGATCTTCACAAAGATACAACGGACATCAAGGCTATGGTCACTGAGATCTATCAAGCCTTCAAAGGTCAAGCAACATCAACTCCCCCAGTGTCCGAGGCAACTCTTGCCCTTACTAATGTTGCGGCAACAGTTGAGGAGGAGAAGACCACTGAAGAGACTTCCACTCACACTGAGGGGGAGCCTGCTCAACCAGTCTCTGCAACACCTATTTCATCACTCCCACCAGTTTCAGCAACACCCATCTCATCTGTCCCACCACCACCAACAACAACAACAACACTGACGGTTGCACCTATCATGACAACAACACCACCCTTGGTAGCATCATCTTCCTCAGGCCAAGACAAAGGAAAGGCAATAATCACAACACACGAGCTGAGAAGATCCCCTATATGATCGGCAACACGAGTACCGCTCACTCCACAACTTGACTAAGTGCCTATCGGCTAAGGAAGAAAGGAGGAGGAACTAGCTGAGGAAGAAAGAAAGAGCAAAGAAGCTTGGTACAAGTTGTTCTGAGGAAGCTGAGAACATATAGGAATTGATCCTAAGAAGCTTGAAAAGGGTCGAGTAGGACAAAAGTTCAAAGATGCTCAGGCTGCTAAAATGGCTGAAATGAAAAAGAGATTGGAATAAAAGAACAAGAAAGCTGCAGCCATCAGGCAAGAAAGAATTAACCACTACAACTGGTCAATGACAAGCAGAAGGCTGCCTGAGAAAATCACTGATGTTAGAATCATCCCCAAGTCCAAACCACTGGCAATGAATGTCTACAGGGGGGATGATAAAAGACACTTCGAGGTTCATGATCCCCTGAAATTCACTAACTTTTGGATCAATGAACTCGATGAACTTGGTCCTATTATTGAAAAGAAGCAGAACACGGTGGTTAAGGAGCTGATGAAAATGCTCAGCAAAAGGTATGAAAGACTGAGGGAAGCACCAGCAATACTAGGAATTCAGCCTGCATTAATAGCACCTCAAGGATCTCAACCTCAAGCATCACAGGGCAAACGAAAGAGGTTGAGTTCCAGCCTGAGATCAAAGTGCCTGGACTGGAATGTAATAGGGAGCTACCTGAAGGGGTGAAATTTGTCAATTGTCTTGTGATTGAAAACCCTGAAAGAGGACTGTTCTTCATTGATGTCTATGGAAACCCAGCGTTTCAAAGGTGGAGTGACATTGATCAAGAAGGTGTGGCTACAATGCTGAGCTACATACCAGTGGCCTCCCAAATTCAGACCCCTGCAAACGTCAGGTTATGTGCCTATTTAAACACCAAGATAAATGAGCACCCTGACAGAGAAACACTCATCACAAAGAAAGTCAAGCTTGAAGCACTGGGGATCCATCTTAAATGATATCATTTTGTTTTATCCTTTTGTACTAGTGATAGGAACCATGTACTGTGATCAATAAAAGATGTATGTTTTGTTAAAATACTCAGCGTTCCTTATTGTATTCATTAGTACATTCAGTGTAAGAAGAAGCCATTTGCTCACTTACACTGATCAAACACTTAGGCTATTTGTATATCCAAATAGAGGGAGATTGTTGGGTTCAGTAAATACCCAAACCCCTTAATCTAGGATTTGAATAGAAAATACCCTAAGTGTTTAGACCGTTAAACACTAACAGGTCACTGAGTGCATAGTCTCTCAGTGAGCCATCTTCAGGATACTCAGTAAGAGGCGAAGAAGTCTCTCCACTTAGTAAGGAAGAACTTAAAGGGTGAAGACTGACTCAAGAAGGAGATGGTGGATTCAGTGAGTTATGACAATAACTCACTGAATCCCTAAACTCCACCAACTACTTACCGAAGACAAAGCTGAAGAAGAAGACGAAGACAATGAAAACTGAAGAATGAGCGGGATAAGGCGGGATAAGTTCGAATCAGATAAGACGAAGTCCGTATCAACCAAAGTCAACTTTCCCAGAATGGCAAACTATCAGGCTCAATGTCATCACTGACTTATGGAAATCTCCCTTGTCTCTTACTTGATATAGTCTTTTGTTAGACATTGTCTCACCTCATGATTCGCAAAGAAACAAACGTCTCTAGCTATCTCAACTACCGAAGCCGAGTACGTCTCAGCCGAAAAAGCATGTCAACAAGATTTTGGATGAAGTAAGCTCTCCTGGATTACGGAATTCATCTCAACAACATCTCTATACTTTGCGACAACAAAGGAGCCATTGATCTCAGCAAAAATCCCGTCCAACATGATCGAACGAAAAATATTGAAATTCGCCATCACTTCCTTCGTGACAATGTTCAAAAAGGAAACATTTCAATTGAGAAAGTATCCTCCGAAGATAACATTGCCGACATCCTAACTAAACCTCTTAAACGAGAACCATTTAATATTCTTAGACTTGGGTTAGGATTAATGGAACCAAACATGTAGTTAAAACATAGCCTAAACCTTAGAATAACCAAAACAAAACAATTTAGTATAATTCTGCTACAGTGCCCACGGCACCAAACGACCAAACGGACGGAACCAATATTTTGGGCCCGTCTGGTCCGTGGTGCTAACATGATATCAAAATTTTTAAATACAACACATTTTCTTCTCCATAACCCACTTTACCAAAATGAACCACAAATATACCTAACTCATTATTAAGGTTTCTTCCCCTACTAATCACTGCAGAAAACATCATTGTAAGTATTATAACTACATTACTTCTCTTAATTCTGAGTCTAGAGTTCTAATTTATGCACAAAACCAATACATGAAGATTATGTATATTCTTGCACAAAACATGAACTTAATTGTTAAATTGCAAAACTAATTACTGAATTTATGAAATACATTGTCAAATTGCATAAACTAATCATGTTTCCCACTACTTAGAAGCTAATTACTATAAGGCATTATCCTAATTAAATAAAAACCCCATGTCAATATTTTGTAAAACATCTCACTTATAGGAAAAAAATTTCTCATTGTTAATACAAATAGAAACGTTATTTTCATCACTTGCATATTGTCTCTTGAATACTAAAGGTAATGCATAACTAATATGAATTTCCGGGTATATTCAAATGAAACCACATCGAATTAGGAGCGTTTGGGTTATCTCTTGTCTTTTGCCAAACACTACCAATAAAAACTATTTTTTGCATAAAATGAGTTGAGATAACTACACATCCAAATTGTTTACATATAGGCACACACTAGAACAAAAACGCTAAGTTTGTTTTCATTTTTACTAAAACTTGTAAATTCTTTCTCATAGGAACAAACATGGTAGCCGCAAAATTTTACGACCACAAAGACACTCTTGATTACATCCCTCAACATCACAAAACCAAAGGCCTTACTAAAGAACAAGTTGAAATCTTTAAGAGTCTAGAGAAAAGGTGTGACACACGGTAAATTTTTACTAAAATTTAACAGATGATTAGTAATTTATTATTACTAAGCCCAATTCATTAAGCATGCATAAGCTTTGCCTGATCATATGAGTAGATGACTCGCATGCAACAAAAATTTCACCACACTTGCATTCATATCATTTATGAATATTTCATTTTGTCTTATGATTTAAATTATAAGACGAGAAGGTATCTCGTTTCCCCCAGTGACCGACACGGCACGCGTACCGACACTATGATAAGGACTCGCTAAAACAATTAACCAATGTCCGCGACTTGGAATATTACAAAAATAAAATATATCGGACACATAACAATAAAATACTACGAAGGAAAAGTTATCAAACAATGAAACTTTGGTCACAATATGACTTCGCAGGACACAAAATATTTAACGCACTATCACTTAAACAATAACTTTTATAAGGTTCAAGTACAACCATACATAAGTATAATGTATAGGCATACATTTTGTACAATTAATTTCCTACATACATATACTTACTCAAACAAATTAAAAGTCTACATATACATATACCCTCATTTTTGTTACTTACTTTACCTTATCTTACTTTTGTTTTATACATATAATACATTACAAGAGTACATGTTTATATAAACTTTGAAATATTATCTCTTGGTCTCAAAACCCACTCACATGTATACATTGAAAAGTGAAGAGATATATGTTTCTTGTCTGCTTGTCTCACACACACGACAAACAAATACAAAAGCAGAGAGTTAGAAGATATCAAATCTTCATCTCTTTCCTCTAGAAATCTTGTTTCTCCTCTTCACACGCTTCATAGGCGAATCTCTCCAAAAATGGTAAACCGACAACCCTCATCTAAATATTCCTCCTCTTTCATGCCATGTCCATGTAAGATTTGCTTCCCCAAACTTATCTTGATGCGCCACTACCCTTCAAAGAAATCCAAGGGAGATCAAGTAACCACAAGAAAGAAATCTTCCACCAATCTATATTGAGCTTGTATCCAAGATTCTCTTGGTTTTGGAAGTAAACCATTTTTGGCTTCAATCAAAGGTGCAAGATGTAAAGACTTGGTCAAAGACTTCCTTCTTATTTCCTTTTTATGCAGCTCGAGAGACTAAGGGCACACATAAATCAAATCTTAACCCACCACAAAAGAATAGTGTTCTTAAGAGTGTTGTGAAACTATTGGGTTTGTGATAACGTCTAAAATGAACATGTTTTTAGTAGCGTTATTGTCAGTTTTGTGCATGATATTCGGCTATAGTTACTCATAACTGTTGCAAAAGTGCAAAGATGCGTATTGTGTATGTATATGTAGCAGTGTATCGCGAATAATGAAGAAATGAAGTTTTTATGCACATTTGGAAGATTCTAAAAGAAGGAAGTTGAGATTGGAAGCTTGTGGACTCAATGATATGGAAGCGTAGTGATTTCTAAGCATCTACAGCAAGGAAAGATCAAGTTTGGCTTTGGAAATCATCAACGTAAGCAAAGAATGAAGCGTAAAGGAGAAAGTCAACGAAAAAGTCAAAATAGCAAAACCCAGCCGATCGGTCGCAACCCGTAACCGGATCCGGCTGGGCAGGTTTTCAAAACATTAACGATTCGGTCGGCCAATTAACCGATCCGGTTTCTGGCTACTGATTACACAAATCGCATTTATTGTTGCCTTAACTTCCCATAATCATTGGAGTCCGATCATTTCTTGATATTAACTTGGAGAGAACGTTTTTTGGGCAATTAAGCAAGAGCTTTGGCTATATAAAGGACCTAATACTTGTATACTAAGTGTGACACAACCAAAGAGTTTTAGTTTACACCAAAACTAATACTACCCTTATTATTTCAACCCCAAAAGCTTAGTATTTCTGAAAAACGCAGGAGCAAGGAGGAACCATTCTTGTCCATTGTTTCGGTAATTTGAAGTTGTCGCGGTGATCCTAGGTGATTGGAGCGCGTGGTTGCTACAATCCACGATTTCTAATTCTTGTAATCACAAAAGTTTAGGTATTCTATGAACTTTGTTATGGAAATCTATTCTCTTGAATTGTTTGAATTACCTTGTTATGACTTGTGTTTAGATATGATTGTTTTCATGGAGTAGTTTGTGATATACTTGTGTGTTGGAATGTGATTAATCATAATAGTGTTCTCAAAATGTGATGCATGTATATATGATCTTGTTTAAATGAGTTTGTTGGAAAAATACTAGTCTTGGATTGATTTGTCAATAAAACATGTTTTAAGAAAAAGGACCGAAAGGATTTCTCTTGTGTTTATTCCAAAAAGTGAAGTGACAAACTAGTATGGGGATATGGTGAGTGACAACCACCATGTTTTGCTTATTAAAACAAGACTAGGAACATTTTCATAACGAAGGTCGAAAAGATTCGTAAGAACAAATTGAATGAGAACATGTTGCAAACAAATGGAACTTTATAGGATAATCATTGGGATAAGGACCGAAAGGATTACCTAAATGTTTTTGTTCTTAGAATGATTTTTACAAACAAATACCATGGTTGGGGAATCATTTGCTTATGATTTGTGCATCATACTAAGAGTATACACCAAACCTTTAGGAACACTATCTATGGTTGATTATAAGACTACACACAAGTATATATTTATATTCTTAATTCATATTTTCACTAGAACACTTATTTGAGGAGGCCTTGACAAGCTTTCTTGTTAGAAACTTTTTAATCAAATCTATTTCAAACAAAAAATCCCTTGGGACGATCTCGACTTACCAAACTTTGCTATTGCGGACGAGTATACTTGCTCGTATGTGTTAATAGGTTATTCGGTTAATTCGTGATTATAAATTTTTTAAACTTGCACCAACCGAGCACATCAAGTTTTTGGCGCCGCTGCCGGGGATTTTTCTTTAATTTTCTTTGAAATTAGTAGTATTGAAATAAAAAAAAAAAGTTTTTGTTACAAACTAACCGATTCGGTTGGTTAGCCAACCGAATCCGGTTAGACATTCTGTGGAAATTTTTTTGGTTCGAATATTAGTTGTCTATTTTTTTTTTGTTTATTGTGTTTTGATTTTTAGAGTAATTCTTGTGGTTTAATCATTTCCTAGATTTTTTTTTTTTTTTTTTTTTATTTTCTTTACATTTGTCATTTATTAGTTAATCAAGTTTTAATTAATTTTAATATTAATAGTTAATGGTAATGGTTAGGTAGTAATTTTAATTTTATTTTATTCTCAGTTATAGTTTAATTTAATGGTAGAATTTATTGGTAGTTTATTTAGTTTTAGTTTTGGTTTTAATGAGATTTAATATGTTATTTTAATTATTTAGTTTATGAAGAGTTTTATTTAATTAACTGGAGTTAGTACACCTTAATGATACTTAATTTTCATTAATTTTTTGTTAAAAATAATATATATATATATATATTTTCGATCAAACCGATCGGTGCAACCCGCAACTGATCCGGTTAGTATTTGTCTAACATTTTTCAACCAACCGATTGGTTGGTGATCCAACCGAATCGGTTGGAGTTTCTGAGTTGATTTTTATCATTTTAGGATTTGAGTTTTATTGGATTTTTAATTTTGTTAGATGTCTTAGTTTGTTTTATTATATGTTTTTATAGTTTGTTCTTGTTTTACTAACTTTAACGCTAATCATTCGGGGATTGTTTTGTTTTGCTTTGTTAAGTTGTCTAGTACCATGGATAGTTTGAGCGGAATCTCGGAATACCTTCGTACTTTGGATGAAATGTTCAAGGATACCGGAAGTTCATTAGAAAAGATTGGAGGAATTTTGGAGGAAAGCAAGAAAGAATTGGGAATTGACACGGGTGATATGGAAGAAGTATGTGAAAACAATGTTCAACTACCCAAAAACAAAAGAGTCGGTGTTCACAAGCACCGTCAGCGGTGTATGATTCACCGCTAATGAGATTTGGAGCCTTGGCGTGGAAGGAGTAAGTGCTTGGGATGCACGCAATATGGCTTATGGAGAGAATTATATCTTGGAAAAGGTTCTTGACGAAATCGGTCATGTTCGTTTGGACTATGAAGCATATGGAAGAAGGATGGTCAAAAATATGAAGGTCAATATTCATGGACATATTTTGAAACGATTTTGTTGTTTTAGAAGAAGGAAATGCGGATGAACCTAATGTGTGTTTTGGTCGAGATTTTCTTGTCACGACCAAATGTCAAGTAGATTTTGGTATGGGAGAAATGCGGATTAATATAACCGAGTTAGAAGAAGGAAAAGGAGTCAAAGAGATGCTAGTGGAAGTTTGTGCAAACATGGAAGAAAAAGAGGTGGAAGTGGTTAAAATGGGAAAAGCAAACCGAAAGAAACCATCATCAAATAAATTAACCCCAACAACAACCTCCACCACCAAAAATGATTACACACCATCGTCACCTACCACTACTATCAAACCCTTAACCGACAACCAAAAAGAAGCTATTTTAGAAAATCTAGAACAAAATTTCTAGAGCTCAATGAAAAAGAAGCGGTATAGAAGTTCTCCAAGATTATGTGCTTTACCGTAAGAAGTTGGATGCATTGATGCTAGCGAGGGCTAGGTTGGAAGATAAGAATCTCACGGATGAGGATCGAGATCGAATTTTGTTTAAAGGCATGCCAAGGAAAGAAAAGGATCCGGGTAATTTTGTGTTGCCGATCAAAGTAAATGGAACTATACCAGTTTATGCTTTAGCTGATACGGGGTCGAGTGTTAATGTGATGCCGTATCCATTGTTCAAAACTTTGGGACTAAGTAATCCGCAACCTAATCATTCTAAGCTTACTATGGCGGATAACACTCAAGCAAAGGCAATGGGAGAAGTTAAGAATGTAAGAGTGCAAATTGGCTATCAACCGTATTTGGCAGATTTCCTTGTCCTGGATATTCCGGTGGACAAGAGTTTACCGCTATTGTTGGGGAGGCCATTCTTACGAACTTGTGGAGCAATTATAGACATGGGAAGAGACACCATGACTATTGACGATGGGATTTCGAGGCAAACATACTACCCAAAACCAAGAGGACCAATTTTAGAATGTATGGAAGATTTGGAATGGATAGATGCAAATGATGATTTAACTTGTTTTGAAGTGGGTAGCGATGTCCACGGTAATCAATGTAGGACCTTTAACTCCACCTTATTTCGATATAGAGGACGAAATGGAACGTGCATTTGCGATAGAAGCTTTCTATAACCCATTCAAAAACATATTAGTTTACAAGAAGTTGACCGACTTTTTAGGATCTTTACCGGTGCAACTTAAGAATTTGGAGTGGAGAACCGAAGGGTCGGGGACTTACAAGAGACAAACCGGAGATGGAGCATGGCATGTTAAGTTTGATATATTATGCCCGGACGGACGAAGATTTATGAGAAAATTCAAAACTTTTGAAACGTTCCGTGAGTTGACCGGAAAATTTCAAAGCGAGGATATTCTTAGGCAAGAGTATTTTGAGGAATTTTGAGGAGAAGGCAAAGACCATAATAACAAGCAATCATTTGCTTGAATGTCATAAACTATTTCTTTTGATTTGATGCATTAGGATTTTTGTTTTTTTTTATATTTTTTATTTTATGATTGAGGTAATTTGGTTTAATGCATTATGACTATGAGTTTTGAGTTGAAGTTTGGATTAGTTCATTAGCATGATGAGTTGAGTTTTTTTTTTGATTGGATGATTGTTCAAAATTTCATATGGTGAATGAATGTTGTGTGAATCTTTAGCAGGAATTTTTGAGTAAAAAAAATGTTGCTTGGAGGGTAAATGCCTAAGTAACATGTTAAACGCATAAAAAGCAAATTTTGGCAAAAAGCATACCGAAACGGTTGTGTCCTTGACTGAACCGGTTGCACCAAAGTATAAAAATTTTCATTTTTCCAAAAACACACACACACTAATTTTCCAGGTGGTTTTGCAAAAATTCATCCAAGAGAGCAGATTGAAGTTGTTTAAGTTGTAGGAAAACATCATGGCACCCAAACAAGTAAGCATTTACATTCAATTAACCCAATTAAGGTTTTATTAGAACATTTGATTCGAATTGAATATTAGGTCACCAATTTGGGGGTTTTTGTTATAATTCGAATTAAGTGGTAATATTTTAGGATTGAGTGGGTAATTGATATAGGAGTGCATTACAACAAGAGATTGATTGGTTGATTCAACATGGAATGGATTTTAGATGATAAGATTTTTGGAATTAGTTGGGTTGTGCTTATGAAACAAGAAAAGTTGCAATTGATGATTCATTTTGATGGATGATATGTTTTTAAGAGTGATGGATGCCACATTATTAGAACTAATGATTTGTAGGATGAGTTCTAAGATGCTAGATGTTTGATGAATTGAAAGCGAGAGTAGAGTAATTCCAGGATGTGGGAATCATTGAGATGATAGAATATGCGATCTAAGAGTGGTTTGAGCGTTAGGAATTCGAGATTATGAGGATTTGAAGGCGAATGCCTTATGCAGTCTGCACAACCGATTCGGTTGCGCATTGCAACCGAACGGTTGGTGTCGACATATTGGAAACGATTCGGTTGGTGATCCAACCGAATCCGGTTGAGGTTTCGTGTGGATTTTTGTGAAATTTTGAAATGTATCTTAGAGGGTTCTCTAACCTTCATGTTTGTTCTAACACTCTCATATGGTCTTATTTTTGTGATTTCTACAGAGAATTATTGTAGGGAGCTCGAGTGGAGAGGAAATTCCAATTAACCCGCTTTATTACGAAGTTTTGTGAAAGGGCGAGAAGAAGAAGGTTAAGTATAGTGTGAAGACTGAAGCAAATGCTAATTTAAAATTCAAAAATCTCACCGACGGAGAGAAACATGCTTTTCGGGAAAGATTGTCGAAGTTACAACATAGAACATGTTTGGTTCCAAGGGTGATTGATTGGGATTTATTTGAGGAATGTGATTGTGCAGATGAGTTAAGAGAGATGATGCAAACGTCTTATGTATATCCAGGAGATGGAGATTCGTTCAATGATTTGTCATGGGAAAGATCATTCAGTGTCAATGAAGAGGTTTATCGAGAATGCTGTATGGAATTCTTTTCAACCATGTATTTTGAAAGAAAGGTGGATGTTCGGAGTTTGATGACGGAAATTTATATTTGGTTTAGGCTTTGTGGAAGGGATCATGCTTACACGTTGCCGACAGTGTAGCTCTTGGTTTGTATGAGCCACATGAGGTTAATCATCGATTATTTGAAACTCACTTTTCTAGATTTCGGAGGTTTGAAAAAGATTATCCTAGTATTCCCGCTTATTGGAATCAAGTGGGAGATCCTACTTGTGCTAGGAGGAATGCTTCAACCATCAGGAATCCATTGATGAGGATACTTCACAAGTTGATTGTGACCGGGCCATTTAATAGATTTGGAAGCAGAGACAAATGTCAGAAACCAGACTTATGGATTATGAAGTTCTTTGGAAGAAACTAAGGACGGTAATGCCATTTGGCGGAATAGCGAATATTTGTCTAGGAGAGCCCCGGGAATCAAGAGTAACAGTAACATTTGTGGAGGACATTTTGTGACAAGATTGGCGAAGAATCTTGGGTATTGTGTTGATGAAGAATTGGCTAAGTGTGGAGAGCCAAAGTATAGTGAAATGTGGACTGCGAAAGGTTTTGGTAATGCTTTGAACAGAGACGGGAACCGTAGGGTTATGGATTGAACCAAGACCACAACAGCAACCACCACGACAGCAAGGTAATATACCAATGGAGAATGTGCAAATGGGTACGTCCAGTAGTTTTGATTCAGGATGGGGAGAGTGGAACCAACATCTAGATGAGATTCAATGTAGGGATGTGTGGAGAGATTCGATGATGTTAAGAAACAGCTACATCAATGATTATTCGATGCCTATCTTTCAACACATGGCTCGAGAAGCCAATTATGAGTTGCCACCCTACAATCCACCAAATGTTCCACCATATCCTTTTCCTTACAATTCTTATCACGGACCCTATCCATATCCATATCACGGGTATGCACCGTTTCTGATCCAGTACCCCATATGGTCGATTACACGAAGTTGGAGGATCATCATTAGGAGTTGGAGGTAAGAAGAAAAAGAGGAGAGTTCGTTCAGAAATCATAGACGAAAACTACGTAACCGAAAGTGATGATGATGAGTATGATGATGAAGAAGGAGAAGACATGAGCGAGGATGACGAGTGATTATGGATCATTCGTGAATTATGGTTTCAAAAACAATGGTCATGATGTGTTTTTAAACAATTTCTATCTTTTGATTCATTTCTTTAGGATGTTTGGCGTACTTTGTTTGATTTTATCTAGTTTTAGTAGTTTTGTTTTATTTTGTGCATTGCGTGTTGCGATTTTTGTTTGCAGGATGGATGTGTGGAAAGCTTATTGATGGTCAAATATTTCGAGTTGGATAACTCACGAGCTTGCTAATGACCCAATGTGCATATTGCATATTCTATTCGTGGTATCTTTTAACTATTTCTTTTTCCCATTTTCTTTACTTTGAAGTCATTTTTCATTACATTGAGGACAATGCAAAACTTAAGTATGGGGGAGGGAAGAAAATAGAAAAATGATACGCTTTTCTTTATTTATTTTTTAGATAACTTTTTGGATGCAAGTGATTAGAAGAAATTAAGCCCTTGATGGTTTAATGGTTTCGCTGCGTTATTGATAATTAAAATACATAACTTGGGATTTCAATGGTAAAATGAGGTTTTGAAAATTTTTGGATTTGAACCAAATTACTGAAGTAATTCATTTTGGATTCGATAGCATTTTCTAGCATGCATAATAGCCTTTTTCCCACATTTTTTGTGAGGTTTCTTTTGTATAAAACACATCTTTTGTTTTATATTTGCTATGAGTGTGCCGGTGATTGTGTCGATTCTAGAACTTGTACGAGTTATGCATTACGGTTAAAATCATTTTTGAGTGATCTAAATATTTTCAAGTGATAAGAGGCACCTTAGGTATAACCCAAATGGCCTTCCATTTTACATCTAATGATATATTAGCTAACCACATCGGTTAGTTAACCACCCACATGGACCCATTTTGTTAGTGCTCATCTTTAGCACTAGATACCCCTAGTTACACCCTTTGAGCCATCCTTTTCGTTTTTGTTAAATCCAGAAAAATACAAAAATATTTCACTTTAAACCTTAGCCTACCCCTTATCAAGTCTATTGGTTTGTTGCTAGTTGTTTGGAATGATTGGATTGTTTTTTTTTTGATGATTATGAGTTAGCCGCACTTTGCCATTCGTGTGTGCCATTCCGACAAAGATGAAGGATGCATACTTCTTATTTGTATTTTTGTGGTGATGCTTATACGAAGTGTGGGGGAGTTGTGATATAAAAAAAAAAAAATTAAAAAAATTAAAAAAAAAATTAATTATTAGCCAGCGAGCTATATGATAGATATTGATTAGCCAATGAGCTAAATTGAGTTATACATATTTTGCGGAGAATCGATATGTGAAGAGGAGTAATAATCATTTTTCGGGATCGTGGTTTGTATGATGACTAGCAACATGGAGGTTTGGACTTGATTTTATTTTTATTTTAAAACCAATTTCATAAATTATCCCATGCCTTAACCATACCTATTATGAACCATTAGCCTTTACGTTATAACCCGAATAAATGACCTCTTTGATGAATTTATTTTCTTTGTTTTGATACTTGTACAAGCTTATGGTAAAAAGCATTGATCATGACTAGGCATTGAGTGATTTACATATACCCACCAATATATGAGTGTTGAGTGAAATCTTAAAGCCATTCGTGAGGTATCCTAGTTATGTTATCTAAAGTGTTTGGTTCATTTTTAGAAGATTTTCACATATTATAAGCAAAATAATAATTATCTTTATTGATAATTGTTACATCTTTCTGGAACCATGGTGTTATGGACCATTGAAATCAATCTTTGCAAATGTTAGACCTACTCGAGGGCGAGTAGAGCTTAAGTGTGGGGGAATTTGATAAAGTCTAAAATGAACATGTTTTTAGTAGCGTTATTGTCGGTTTGTGCATGATATTCGGCTATAGTTACTCATAACTGTTGCAAAAGTGCAAAGATGCGTATTGTGTATGTATATGTAGCAGTGTCGCGAATAATGAAGAAATGAAGTTTTTATGCACATTTGGAAGATTCTAAAAGAAGGAAGTTGAGATTGGAAGCTTGTGGACTCAATGATATGGAAGCGTAGCGATTTCTAAGCATCTACAAAGGAAAGATCAAGTTTGGCTTTGGAAATCATCAACGTAAGCAAAGAATGAAGCGTAAAGGAGAAAGTCAACGAAAAAGTCAAAATAGCAAAACCCAGCCGATCGGTCGCAAACCGCAACACGGATCCGGATCGGCTGGATTAATCAAAACATTAACCGATTCGGTACGGCCAATTAACAACGCGGTTTCTGGGCAAATCGCATTACCTTAACTTTCCATAATACTTGTATACTAAGTGTGACAACCAACAAGAGTTTAGTTTACACCAAACTAATACTACCTTATTATTTCAACCCCAAAAGCTTAGTATTTCTTGAAAAAGCGCCAGAGCAAGGAGGAACCATTCTTGTCCATTGTTTCGGTAATTTGAAGTTGTGCGGTGATCCTAGGTGATTGGAGGTGCGTGGTTGCTACAATCCACGATTTCTAATTCTTGTAATCACAAAAGTTTAGGTATTCTATGAACTTTGTTATGGAAATCTATTCTCTTGAATTGTTTGAATTACCTTGTTATGACTTGTTTTTAGATATGATTGTTTTCATGGAGTAGTTTGTGATATACTTGTGTGTTGGAATGTGATTAATCATAATAGTGTTCTCAAAATGTGATGCATGTATATATGATCTTGTTTAAATGAGTTTGTTGGAAAAATACTAGTCTTGGATTGATTTGTCAATAAAACATGTTTTAAGAAAAAGGACCGAAAGGATTTCTCTTGTGTTTTATTCCAAAAGTGAAGTGACAAACTAGTATGGGGATATGGTGAGTGACAACCACCATGTTTTGCTTATTAAAACAAGACTAGGAACATTTTCATCACAAAGGGTCGAAAGATTGTAAAACAAATTGAATGAGAACATGTTGCAAACAAATGGAATTTTTATAGGATAATCATTGGGATAAGGACGAAAGGTTACCTAAATGTTTTGTTCTTAGAATGATTTTTACAAACAAATACCATGGTTGGGGAATCATTTGCTTATGATTTGTGCATCATACTAAGAGTATACACCAAACCTTTAGGAACACTATCTATGGTTGATTATAAGACTACACACAAGTATATATTTATATTCTTAATTCATATTTTCACTAGAACACTTATTTTAGGAGGCCTTGACAAGCTTTCTTGTTAGAAACTTTTCAATCAAATCTATTTCAAAATTTATCTGAAAATTGGTGTTACGCCTTGCTCACTCATAAAACTTGATCTTGGCATTCGCTGGTTCATTGTGTAAACTTGTTGTTGATAGCGATAATATTCGATGATGTTACATAAATGTCACTTTGATATGATAAATGGTTAGGGTTACATGAGTTTTGAGTTAGTCATTGTTTTGGATGGGTTAGTTTTTTACGTGAGGTAAATGAGCCAAAAACATGTGGGTTAAAGTCTTATAAAACTTGTAATGACTATGTAACTAGGTCTCGATGTTATAATACTTGTGTTTTGATAAACAACTATGTCACCCGGAATCTAAGTATGTGTTGGCATTATGTTGGTTTGGTTCTTGTCAAGATGAACGGGTTGAGTAGTACTCAACCATTGCATAATCTTGCGTTTCCTTGTTCTATCGTGTTAAGTTAACATGATTTGGTCTCGACTCCATCTCCATCATACTATGCTTGTAAGCCTTTGTCTTGTATGAAATTTGTTCTGTCGAGACATGGACCAAGATTTTGAAAGTTAAACATTGTAAAGCCTACTGAATGTGACCCACATTTAAAATTGACACTCATGTCTTGTAAAATATGTCAAACTTCATCTACCTGTGTAGCGTGAAAATCTTGATAGTATTTCATTAGCTTGTAGCTAAATTTTTAGTAAACCTTGGGACAAAATTTTTATGAGCAGCTAGGAGAACTCTAGTCAAATAGGATTACAATCATATTGAGTAGTCCATGCTTGTGTCGAAATGCTTAAGGGTAGATGTAGGACCTTAGATATATCAACCTTATCACTTTACCAAGCAAACCCAACACACGTAACCCAAGTTACGCGTATAAAACGTGAAACACAAACACAAACAAAGCTTAGAGATAAGATGAGAAAGATGTGATGACGTGTATGTGAGGATAAGATAAACACAATATGTTGTATTACTTCAAAGGAAAACACACACACACTTTCAAGCACACCCCTCAAATGACCATTTGAGGGTATTATAGTCAAGGGACTTGATGCCCTAAAAGGCTTTGCTTGGGCTTCGTGGGCTTGGACATGGGTTGGATTGGATAAAAGGCAAGCCTTACATAACTAGTACCCATTTAGCTTAGTTCAATCCACGAGCCCGTTGACTATTCTATCACGATATCTAACACACGTTACAAAGTTCCTAAGCGTGAATGACCATCACTTCTAATAAAAACTATTAAGGCTAACAATCTCCCCCTAAGGGTGGTCATTCAAATGATGCTCCGACGATTAGGTCTTTACACTTTGAGCTCGAACTTTGTGCATAGATATTGAATAGTCTTGATCTTTGTTCCTTCATGCTTTGTGATCAGATAATGTGGTTGTCTGCCGTTGTCAACTTTGTTGGTTTGGTGTCTCCGTCTTTTCCACCATGCTCACACTTCTATTGTCTTTGAGTTTCAATGAAGTTCTCGAGTCTTTGTATGACATTGTGAAGAATCATTAACTTGATTGCCTTTGATTATGATGAGAACTTTCATGTGTTGTTGGTATGAGCATGTGGCGATGCCGCGATCCATCAGCTCGGAGCTTCCATAAGCTTAACGGGTTAGTAATAAAAGCGGATTACTTACAAGTTTGAATTTGAGGGTGTTCGGCATAGTGTGAAAACACGTCTCTAATTCTCACAGGGCGTTCTGGCTTGAGTCCCACAAGTGAGATAACGATATCCGAAGTACATCTGGTTGGATAGTCGATTGCGCATCACCTCAGCGTATGAGCCGTTTGAGAACACACTTTAAAGTAATCCACGGGGAATTGAAGTGACTGTACTTGTGAAACGAGAATGCGATGTTGACCACGGCGGGAGTTTCCATTCAATCGCAGAAGATCCAGAAGTGAAACTTCTCATAAATGTTACGGAAAATTGCTAAGAATGCGTAGGACTGTATCACTTGTGTCCTTATTGATAGCGATGTCATGTCATGTGTTCCTATGAGATCTTTTGATGAATCTCGTGGCTCTAGACTCAAAAGTGCATTTTGGTTTTCTGGCGGAACTAGGGAGAGGTCTCCTGCTTGTCTTCTATAGATCTAGAGAAAGTCGATAGGTGTGTGTAGGGTTCCAGTGAGAATGAAACAAATCCTTTTAGAGGAATTGGTAGTGGCTAGAAGGTTTAGTGCGATCGTCCTTTGGGTCCATGATGTCTTTGTCTTCAATACCGGTGTCATCTTAGTGACAACCGATGGCAGATGAATTGAACCGGTTTATTTTAGGTTGAATATGGAGGGCTATTTCTTTTCACCCTTTCTTTTTCATTACATTTCTTTTTAATTCTTCTTCTTTCTCCTTTCTCACATTACTCCTTTCTTCAATCATACCTAAGGACTTCTAATATTAACTATGGGTTATGTCCTTGGGTAGATCCCTCCGGCTCTGGCGGATCATAGGACGAATTTTCCTATCCTTAGTCACCTTATAACTCCATGACTGTCCCATGTTGCCATAAAACCATTTTCATGAAAATCTCTCAGAGTGTTTATGATAGAAAACATGTTTGAGACACTTTCAAGAGTTTTATATTTTGAAAAACTCCCCCTTCATATGCTTATAAGTTTTAACAAAAATCTGCATGGGGTAGAGTTTACACTTTTGAATTGATCGGCTCATGATGAATAATTTGCGAGACTGATTCGTTGCCTAGTTAAAGAGTTCCATTGTCTGGTTTTAGGTGACAACTAGCTCTAATAACTAACTTGAAGTTGTAAACACTCCTTGAAAGGAGGTTAGACCCATGAAGGTGCATATCTATCACAAGTTTCTCGAGATGGTACATTTACGACTTTGATTCCGTCAATTCATTGGTTCGTGCGAGTCGAGCTCATTTTGAGATTCAAACAACGATCATTAAAACTTTTTGATCACATTTTAATCACGTCTCCTCCCTCTCAAAAATAGCATATTAAGTGATATTTTTATATCAACGGATTAAACAACATTTTAGAATCTTTTGGAGAACAAACGGATTTAATTTAAGCATGAATATGGAACATTTTAGTTTTATACTCCCCCTTTAATAAAGCATAATCAATTAAAGGGTTTTAGAGTGAGTTATCTTGAGCACAAAATTATTTTGAAAGATTTTGAAAATCTTTTTGAACAATCTTGAAAAGGTGCTCAAGATGATGATGATTTCTCACCATTTTTAAATGTAGAAACTTTTTGAGTACACTACATTTTTCTTTGAAAACACGAGTTTTGATCTAAAATAATCAAAAGTCATCATTTTAGTACGGGTTTGAAATACTTGAAGTATCTAGCCATTTTATGAAGAAATTTTGAGAAACGACATGTTTTAGAAAACAATAAAGAACTCTCGCTCAAGCATCACATACATACCGTATCATTGTTGAATGACATTTCTAAAGCGTCTGAGAATATCGATTATCGAGAGACATGTCGTGAGAAGAATATTTTTGGATTTTTGATTTTATATTGTTTTTGTATTTTTGAAGAATTTCATATTTTTATATTTTGCTTTTGTTGGTTTTTCAAATTTTGTATTTTGTTTTGAAAAATATTCTGGTAGCTTGTTGGAAAATCATTTTCAAGAAGATTCGAGAAGACGTCTAATCCTCGGGGGTTGGCTTAGCATTCAATTAAATCGAACTAAATACAAACCTTTCTTTTGGAAGGGCTTTAGTTAATAGATCGGCGAGTTGGTAGTCTGTCTTCACGAAGAATAATTCAAGTACCATTTTATACTCTTTGATGAAGTGATAGCGGACTCTGATACCAATTGTAGGACCTTACTTTTATCAACCTTATCACAAACCCAACACAAATACGAGTTTAACCACGTGAAACCAAACACAAGTTATGCGTAAATAAATAAGAAAGAAAAGATTAAGATGTTGGTGACTTGAATGATATGTTATGCGTATGTATGTGAAGAGAATGATGAAACAATAGGATGTTTATTTCAAAGGAAAAACACACACACACACACTTTTAAGCACACCCCTCAAATGACCATTTGAGGGGTATTTATAGATCCAGGGACTTGATGCCCTAAAAAGGCTTTGCTTGGGCGTGTGGGCTGGACATGGGTTGGATGGATAAAAGGCAAGCCTTACATAACTAGTACCCATTTAGCTTAGTCCAATCCACGAGCCCGTTGACTATTCTATCACGATATCTATTACAAAGTTCCTAAACGTGAATGACCATCACTTCTAATAAACTATTAAGGCTAACAAGTAGACGGATCGAGATCAAGTTGAAGTAGTACTCTACTTGTACAAGGTTTCGTTTACACTCTTGCTCACTTCTAGTTCGAGGTTGGCTAACCTTGTTCGAAACTCACAACTCGGACTAGAATGCTCACACCTAATGGAATTGAAATAAAGTACTAAAGTGTATGTAATAACATAATTATTTTTTTTACCAACTGTTTCTGTTTGGTATTGGGCGCAACTTCGAATTGAGTCCAGAGAATTTTCCACTTCATTCTTGGGCCAAAGCCTTCCCTCATTTGTGCACTACTTGAGCCAAGCCCAACATTATATCAAACCATTTTGGACCACAGCCATCTACTGCAATAATTACTACTCGTTAAAAACAAGGGAATGAGTTCTCACTAGAATAAATGTGAACCGGGAAATAAATTATAAAACCAAGCTCATTTGTCACGTATTTAAAATCTTCGGCATTAGATATATATACACATACGAATTAACAAGTGACCAAGTGCAAGGTTGATATACTTATATGTATATACAAGACAACAAACGTTTAAGAACATGATTCACGTAATGAGGCCCCCGTCAAAGCTCAAACTTCAATGTATGATCCTATGTATATATATATATATAAATGTAAAATAAATCTCTAGTTGGGAACTATAAGTCTTGAGAACAAATTTGATAAATAAATGAGGAACACTAAACTATTTTGTAAACTAATAAACTTGAGGATGTCCCACTTTGACTTAAATATTTTTCTAAATGCAATTAGGAAATAAACAAACTAATATTAGTCTTGACAATACCATTTTGCGTCAACTTAAATGAGTATATATACAATTATATACTTACTATTGGAATGCTATAAATATTTTTCATATCGAACCTTGGAGATAAAAACCATAATAATGTCAACAAGAAAAGTATATATATTTGTATCGTACTAGTAAAAAAAAATCATTTTTATAACTATTACAAGCTAAAGTTTACCTTTAATAAAATTGAACTATTTTGAGTAACCAATACTTAAAATAATGAACTAAAACATTCCCTCCTTATCTAGGTGGTGTATTAATCGGTGCCGCGTCACAACCATCACTAATCCCACATTTGGATTGCACATTTCTTTGAGGTGAGTTTCATAGCCCCACTTTTACTTGATAAATTGTTTTACACACTTTGGGGTGAGAAATATGCAAAACATTTTATGGACCAAAACTATTACATGATTACTAATACGTGGTTTAGCCTAAGCCCTTTTGTCCCTAGAGAATGCCCTTTTCATGAGCGCGTCAATTCCCATTGGGAAGCGAATGTTATAAATAGATCTATTGAGGGTGACTCCTCCGTTCGGTTGGTCATGCTTGACCAAAGCGTTAGCGTATACCATGTCGGAACCAAGTGTTGAGGGACAAAACACTTGCTATGGTCCCCTATATTGTATGACATCTTTTAGCATCTGGCTGTCATAGTATCGGTTGCATGAACTTAGAGCTAACGTAATAGACATTCATCCATATATCATTATATTAGTTGTATGATGATTATATGACTTGCTTATGGTCGAACTTACTATTTAAACTTAAACCTATGAACTCACCGGCTTTTAGCTGACCTTTTAACATATTTTCTCGGTGTTTAAGTTATGTTCATGAAGGCAAGGCAAGAAGTGGATGATGTGTAGTAGTAGTATTAAAAAGTGTTTTACACAAAAATGATGTTTTTACATTGGGACCACTAAATCTAATGGGATGTACCCATTTACTTAAATTATGTTGTAAGACAATGGTTTAAAACTAGTTTATGAAATCAAGCGGTATGTATTCCGTTCTTTATTACTTGCGTTGTGATTCACCGATCCCGGCTCCCAAATAAACGTAATGCTTCGCTAAACCAAATTTGGGGGTGTTACTGATTGGCATCGAGCGAGGTTATAGAGACTAGGTACATATAAACCCTAAACTATAACTACTTTTCACAAAACATCATACTACGACCACGATTGCGCTGCCTTACTTGCTATTTTACTTAGAGTTTATTTAAATAGGATTACATGTTTCATTTCCTATTTACTTATGCACTATTTCATATTCATTATGAGCATATTTTCCACATACTTACACATATGCACCGCATGTCAGACCATGCCCTCACTCTGAAGGCTGATGCGATGGCACAACCGAAGGTTTGTCACCTCTGAGCATCCCGGCCCTTCTCAACTCACTCCGACCTTTGGAAAGTACGATGCGGTAGTGTATCAAGTTCACCAGGAGGTACTACCACGCTCCACTGCTCACTTCCAAATCATCAGCTACGTCAATACTATACCTACCACGGTTCAACTACTACTCCTACACTCTCACCAAGACACCAAAGAGATCCACTCCCCGGTTGGGAGAATTTACCAAGAGAATTTGTCTCTCTGCATCATCACCATCATCTTCTGATGCATCACCTCCTAGTTCGTTCGAAGTTAGGGAAACTTCAGGAGCAGCCACTGCTAGACCACTAACTCTCGACACAGTTATAGCGCGCCTAACGCCATGAAGAACAAATAGAAGAAATGTCGGATCATCGGGGATACTACCGGAAGAAAGGATTGGAGGAATCGAAGAAGTAGTAGGAGAACTACAAGCGCTTGGTGAAACACTCAGGAATGCTACAAGCGATGTTGGGGACGGCAATAGAGAGAACCCGTGAGAAGTTAAACGAAGTAATTGCACGTCTAGAAGACCACATTGAAAGGTGTGCTCTACAAACTCCAGGAGACAACCAGGGGACGTCTCAGAAGTTGAAAGTAGGCTGACACGGTTGGAGACCGTTACTACAATAGCATTAATGGAGCGGGTATCTGGAGGGTGTTGTAGAATTTCAAAGGACGATACTATGGAAAATAGGGCAAATGAGGCCAACAACAAATTTGCTAGGATGGAGGCCCGCTGAGAGTTAGAGGAATGGAAGACAACTCAACAAAGTCAATCGGTGCACTGGCAAGAAATGCTTAAATATCACTCTTGTACTTGAGTTATATATTCCGTTGTATTTCCGTTGTATTTCCGTTGTATTCGGCTAGTAGCTCATCATGTACGTAGGAACCTTGTAACGAAGTTCTATCTATGTCAAACTTATTTTCCTACCCAATTGTCTCTTCTTTTATAGATCGCTCATATGATCTACAATATTTACACTATTACTTGGCACTTACCTTGCTTAAAAGGTTATGTATCTCACTACCTTTCTTCTGCGAAATGCCGCCAAAAGCGAAGATCGAAACGTTACCAACCCGGTGGAGCTTCAATGCTCCTATTCAGCGAGGGTTACTCGCAACCAAGCTGCAAAGCATAGCTACTATTCCAAATAGAGTCACACGCGATCAGATGAACGAAGCCACTACCTCTGCTGGGGCTACTCCAATCCAACTGTCATGAATCAAGCCATGATTGACCAACTAGTCAATGGCGAGTGAAGCGCCGCTTTGGTATGTAGCAAACCACTCGTTCGTCTACTAATCTTTGGAACTTCGAGACCACCCACTCACGGCCGCGCTTGTACTTATCAAGACTTTAGTAAAACCATGGTGGAGGTTTTAGTGGAACCGAAGGAGTGCTGTCGGTCTGACTAGATGGATCGAAAAAGCTTCGAGGCGTGTTCGAACGTGCAATTGTGAAGAAGATTCTAAGGTTAAGTATGCATCATTCACTTTCACGGATGCCTGCCTTAACACAGTGGAACAATTTCACTGAAAATCTGCTAGTTCGATGTTGCCTATGCCATGCCATGGGAGGACTTCAGGGAAATGGTACTTCGAAAGTGAAAGTTATGTCCTCGTAATGAGATTAAGAAGCTCGAGCATGAGTTTTGGAACCTCAAGGTTCGAGGCACCAATATGGCTGTGCTTATGTCGGCGATTTCAAGAACTAGCCTTATTGTGTCGAAATGGTTCCTTTGAGACCGATTGTTAGAGATACATCGGAGGGACTGCCCCAACCTATCAAGGGCAATGTAACCACTTCTAAGGCTGCTGATCTTCATAAAACCATCGAAGTAGCCAACAAACTCATGGACCAAGTGATTGAGGATTCTATGGACAAAGTGGTTGACAATAAGAGGAAATGGGATGACCATTCTCAAGGTTACAACAACTATGAATACCGTGGCAACAATAGTAGGAACAACCGCAACAATCAAAACAAGAGGCAAAATGTTGCTAGAGCTTATGCGGTGAATGTTGGGAAAGGAAACCGTACTCATGGACTGCGCACCATTTATTATGTAATCGATGCACCTTGCATCACAAGAGGCGATGTCAAGTGCCGTAATGTCAAAAAATCGGACACTTAACCGGAACTACTGAGTCCAAGTCATTGGTGCGACGGTTCAAACGAGCTCGGCTCAAGACAAAAGCTAATATAACTTGCTTTGGTTGTGGTGAGAAAGGGCATTATAAGAATGAATGCCGAAAGACTAGAAACCAAGGCCATGGAGGAAACCAAGGAAACCAGGAAATCCGGAAGCCATGGGAATGGCGGTTCCGAGGGAAATGTTGGACAAGAGTAATCGGGGAAATGGAGAAGGAGCTGTGGGAGAGTCTATCGCGTAACCAAAGTGGAAGCTTCAGGAAGACCGAATGTTGTGGCAGTGCGTTCACTATAAATAACCGTTATGCATCCATATTGTTTGATACGGGAGCCGATAGAAGTTTTGTTTCTAATACATTTAGTCCACTACTCGATATTGCCCCAACTGCATTAGGGAATGCATACAACGTGGAATTAGCTAACGGTAACATAGAAAGGGTAGACACCATCCTAAGAGGTTGCACCCTTAACCTATTAAACCACCCATTCAATATCGACTTAATACTCGTAGCATTGGGTAGTTTGATGTCATTGTCGGAATGGATTGGTTAGCAAAATACCATCTTTGCCATCATTTGTGACGAGAAGTTCGTTCGAATACCCTATGGAAATGAAGTCCTAACAATAGAAGGAGACGAAGTGACAAGGAAGAAACACTTCAAGTTGCATGTCATTTCCTGTACCAAGGTATTAAGGTGTATCGAGGAACGATGTCATATCTTCCTAGCACAGTCACCGAAAAGAAGCGAAAAAAGAGGGAAGAAAAAAGCGTCGGAGGGCGTGCCGATAGTAAAAGAATTCCACGAAGTCTTTCCGAAGACTTGCCAGGACTCCCGCCGATCCGACGGGTTGAATTTCGGTCGATTTAGTGCTGGTGCGCACCGGTGGCAAAAGCACCTTATCGATTAGCTCAAACGAACCGGGGAGTTATCAAACCGGTTGTCCGGAACTTGCGGAAAAAGGTTCATTAGACCAAGCTCATCACCATGGGGAGCACCAGTCTTATTCGTCAAGAAGAAGGACGGAACTTTCAGAATGTGCATTGACTATCGTGAATTGAACAAACTAACCATTAAGAACCGTTACCCACTCCCGAGGATCGATGCCTTATTCGATCAACTTCAAGGTTCAAGCGTTTATTCAAAAATTGACTTAAGGTTCGGATACCATCAACTAAGAGTTCGGGAAGAAGACATTCCCAAAACCGCCTTCAGAACTCGTTATGGACATTACGAGTTCCAAGTCATGCCTTTTGGGCTAACCAATGCACCAGCTGTGTTCATGGACCTTATGAGTAGAGTGTGTAAATGCTACACGGATAAATTTGTGATTGTCTTCATTGACGATATCCTAATTTATTCCAAGAGTGTGAAGGAACACGAGGAACATCTTAGATTAATCCTGGAATTGCTAAAGAAGGAGAGCGTATGCTAAGTTCTCGAAGTGTGAGTTTTGGATATCTACTGTGCAATTCCTAGGTCATGTAATCGACGGTCAGGGTATTCATGTAGATCCCGCTAAGATCGAGTCAATAAAGGATTGAGCGACACCCACAACTCCCCTACTGAAATCACGCCAATTCTTAGGACTCGATGGATACTACAGAAGATTCATTGAAGGTTTCTCAAAGATTGCCAAATCTTTAACCAAGTTAACCTAGAAAAACACCAAGTTGACTGGGGAGAGAAAAGAAAAGCTTTTCAACTCCTTAAAGAAAAGTTGTGTAGTGCACCTATCTTGGCCTTACCGAAAGGTTGTGAAGATTTTGTTGTTTATTGCGACGCGCTTCACGTAAGGGGCTAGGGCGGTGTTAATCAAAGAGAGAAAGGTGATAGCATACGCCTCTCGCCAGTTGAAAACTCATGAGAAAAACTACACAACGCACGACTTGGAGTTAGGATCGGTTGTGTTCGCTTTTCGAGAATTTGGAGACACTACTTGTATGGCACGAAGTGTGTCGTATACACCGATCACAAAAGTCTACAACACATTTTGGATCAAAGAGAGCTGAACATGAGACAAGCCGATGGTTGGAATTACTCGGTGATTATGACTGCGAGATTCGTTACCATCCGGGTAAAGCGAATGTAGTTCTTTGATGCTCAGTAGAAAAGAGCGACCAAAACCTCTTAGAGTCAGATCCTTGGGTATGACAATTAGTTCACCTCTTCCATCCAAGATTCTTGAGGCTCAAATGGAAGCATTCAAGGAAGAGAATCGCCGAATGAGAACTTTAACGGAATGCCGAGAGTGAAAATGTATTAGTGAAAAAGGTCGGATGGAACTTTGTGTTTCAAAGAGCGAAGTTGGATACCACTCTACGGAGGAATTCGCGACATTATTATGCACGAATCCCACAAGTCTAAATACTCCATACACCCAGGATCCGACAAGATGTACCTTGATCTGAAGAAATTGTACTGGTGGCCAAACGTGAAGGCCGACGTTGCAACATATGTTAGCCAGGGTTTAACATGTTCAAAGGTCAAAGCTGAACATCAGAGACCCTCAGGTCTATTAGTACAACCCGAAATCCCCGAGTGGAAATAGGAACGCATAACAATGGACTTTATCACTAAGTTACCTAAAACCTCTAAAGGCTACGACACTATTTGGGTAATAGTTGACCGTCTTACCAAGTCAGCACATTTCCTACCGATGAAAGAAAGTGATGGAATGGAAAAACTTGCACAACTATACCTGAAGGAGATCATTGCACGTCATGGTGTGCCAATCTCCATCATTTCAGACAGAGATAGCCATTTCACCTCGAATTTCTGGAAATCACTTCAAGATGCTTTAGGGTCTAACCTCGACATGAGCACCGCTTATCATCCTCAAACCGATGGACAAAGCGAGAGAACCATTCAAACATTGGAGGACATGCTAAGAGCATGTGTGATAGACTTTGGAAATGGCTGGGATAAGCACTTGCCACTAGCTGAATTTTCTTACAATAACAGCTATCACACAAGTATCAAAGCCGCACCATATGAAGCACTCTATGGTCGGAAGGGTAGATCACCTGTGTCTTTGGGCGAAGTTGGAGAAAGTCAACTTACGGTCCGGAGTTAATCCAAGAAACATCGAGAAGATTGTGCAAATCAAAAACCGACTGCAAGCAGCTCGAGATCGTCAAAAGAGTTACGCGGATAAAAGGAGGAAACCACTTGAGTTCCAAGTGGGAGATAAAGTTATGCTCAAAGTTGCGCCATGGAAGGGCGTAATCCGTTTCCGAAAACGTGGAAAGTTAAATCCTCGATACATTGGACCATTCAAAATTCTGCGAGAATGGATGGTGCATACCGACTTGAATTACCACAAGAACTTCGCTCTGTCACACACGCGTGTTTCACGTGTGCAACTTAAAGAAATGCCTTTCCGACGAATCTCTTGCCATTCCTTTGGAAGAAATCCAAGTTGATGAAAGATTGAATTTCGTCGAGGAACCCATTGAAATTATGGATAGAGAAACCAAAGCGGCTTAAGCAAAGCGCGCATCCGATCGTCAAAGTCCGTTGGAACTCTCAAAGAGGTCTCCAGAATACCACGTGGGAGCGTGAAGACCAATTCAAGCGCAAATACCCACACCTTTTCTCTACTTCATCAAGTAATCCTAACTGAAAAGCGAGGACGGTTTTCTCTTCCAAGGCGGGGAGGATGTGACACACGGTAAATTTTCACTAAAATTTAACTGATGATTAGTAATTTATTATTACTAAGCCCAATTCATTAAGCATGCATAAGCTTTTCCTGATCATATGAGTAGATGACTGATGCAACAAAAAAATTTCACCACACTTGCATTCATATCATTATGAATATTTCATTTGTCTTATGATTTTAATTATAAGACGAGAAGGTATCTCGTTTCCCCCAGTGACCGACACGGCACGCGTACCGACACTATGATAAGGACTCGCTAAAACAATTAACTAATGTCCGCGACTTGGAATATTACAAAAATAAAAAATATATCGGGACACATAACAATAAAATACTACGAAGGAAAAGTTATCAAACAATGAAACTTTGGTCACAATAGACTTCGCAGACACAAAATATTTAACGCACTATCACTAAACATAACTTTTATAAGGTTCAAGTACAACCATACATAAGTATAATGTATAGGCATACATTTTGTACAATTAATTTCCTACATACATATACTTACTCAAACAAATTAAAAGTCTACATATACATATACCCTCATTTTTGTTACTTACCTTACCTTATCTTACTTTTCTTTTATACATATAATACATTACAAGAGTACATGTTTATATAAACTTTGAAATATTATCTCTTGGTCTCAAAACCCACTCACAAGTATACATTGAAAAGTGAAGAGATATATGTTTCGTGTTCTTCTGTCTCACACACATGACAAACAAATACAAAAGCAGAGAGTTAGAAGATATCAAATCTTCATCTCTTTCCTCTAGAAATCTTGTTTCTCCTCTTCACACGCTTCATAGGAGAATCTCTCCAAAAATGGAAACCCAACCCCATCTAAATATTCCTCCTCTTCAAGCCATGTCCATGTAAGATTCGCTCCCTAAACTTATCTTGATGCCACTACCCTTCAAAGAAATCCAAGGGAGATCAAGTAACCACAAGAAAGAAATCTTCCACCAATCTATATTGAGCTTGTATCCAAGATTCTCTTGGTTTTGGAAGTAAACCATTTTTGGCTTCAAACAAAGGTGCAAGATGTAAAGACTTGGTCAAAGACTTCCTTCTTATTTCCTTTTTATGCAGCTCAGCGAGACTAGGGCACACACAAATCAAATCTCAACCCACCACAAAAGAATAGTGTTCTTAAGAGTGTTGTGAAACTATTGGGTTTGTCGGTCGGATTCTGACTGGAGGTTTTGGTTTGTGTGGAGCTCTCGAGTTAGCCTTCATCTTTGTCATTTTCGCCTCACTTACATAAGGTTCATCTTTGATTCTTTTCCTTGTAAATTGTTGTACTATAAACGTGGTTATTGAAATGTAAATGATGAAATCTTGTTTTGATATTCGATGTCTAAATAAGGTGTTTGGCATTACATAAATGTCACTTTGATATGATAAATGGTTAGGGTCACATGAGTTTTGAGTTAGTCATTGTTTTGGATGGGTTAGTTTTGTCGAGGTAAAGAGCCAAGAAACATGTGGGTTAAGTCTTATAAAAACTTGGTAATTTGACTATGTAACTAGGTACTCTCGATGTTATAATACTTGTGTTTTGATAAACAACTATGTCACCCCGGAATCTAAGTATGTCGTTGGCATTATGTTGGTTTGGTTTACTTGTCAAGATAAGAACAGGGTTGAGTAGTACTCAACCATTGCATAGTCTTGCCGTTTCCTTGTTCTATCGTGTTAAGTTAACATGATTTGGTCTCGACTCCATCTCCATCATACCCTGCTTGTAAGCCTTTGTCTTGTTTGAAATTTGTTCCTGTCGAGAAGCATGGACCAAGGATTTTGAAAGTTAAACATTTGTAAAGCCTACTAGTGACCCATGTCGAAGCTCACATTTTAAGTCGACACTCATGTCTTGTAAAATATGTCAAACTTCATCTCCTACCTTGTGTAAACGTGAAAAGCTTGCTAGTATTTCATTCGCTTGTAGCTAATTTTTCAAAGTAAACCTTGGGACAAAATTTTTATGAACGCCTAGGAGAACTCTAGTCAAATAGGCTTAGTCACTACAATCATATTGAGTAGTCCATGCTTGTGTCGAAATGCTTAAGGGTAGACGAGATCGGGATCAAGTTGAAGTAGTACTCTACTTGTACAAGGTCTCGTTACACTCTTGCTCACTTCCTAGTTGCGAGGTTGGCTAACCTTGTTCGAAACTCACAACTCGGACTAGAATGCTCACACCTAATGGAATTGAAATAAAGTACTAAAGTGTATGTAATAACATAATTTTTTTTACCAACCTGTTTCCTGTTTGGTATTGGGCGAACTCGAAGTGAGTCCAAGAGAAATTTTCCACTTCATTCTTGGGCCAAAGCCTTCCCCTCATTTGTGCACTACTTCGAGCCAAGCCCAACATTATATCAAACCATTTTGGACCACAGCCCATCTGTAATAATTACTACTGTTAAAACAAGGGAATGAGTTCTCACTAGAATCGTATGTGAACCGGAAATAAATTATAAAACCAAGCTCATTTGTCACGTATTTAAAATCTTCGGCATTAGATATATATACACATACGAATTAACAAGTGACCAAGTGCAAGGTTGATATACTTATATGTATATACAAGACAACAAACGTTTAAGAACATGATTCACGTAATGAGGCCCCCGTCAAAGCTCAAACTTCAATGTATGATCCTATGTATATATATATATATATATAAATGTAAAATAAATCTCTAGTTGGGAACTATATGTCTTGAGAACAAATTTTATAAATAAATGAGGAACACTAAACTATTTTGTAAACTAATAAATGAGGATGTTCCAATTTGACTTAAATATTTTCTAAATGCAATTAGGAAATAAACAAACTAATATTAGTCTTGACAATACCATTTTGCGTCAACTTAAATGAGTATATATACAATTATATACTTACTATTGGAATGCTATAAATATTTTTCATATCGAACCTTAGAGATAAAAACCATAATAATGTCAACAAGAAAAGTATATATATTTCGTATACGTACTAGTAAAAAAAAATCATTTTTATAACTATTACAAGCTAAAGTTTAGCTTTAATACAATTGAACTATTTTGAGTAAGCAATACTTAAAATAGAACCAAAACATTCCCTCCTTATCTAGGTCGCGCGTGGCCGGTGCCGATTCACAACCATCACTAATCCCACATTTGGATTGCACATTTGCTGAGGTGAGTTTCATAGCCCCACTTTTACTTGATAAATTGTTTTCCACACTTTGGGGTGAGAAATATGCAAAACATTTTATGGACCAAAACTATTACATGATTACTATTACGTGTTTAGCTAAGCCCTTATGTCCCTAGAGAATGCCCTTTTTTCATGAACCGTCAAATCCCCATTGGGAAACGCGAATGTTATAAATAGATCTATTGAGGGTGACTCCTCCGTTCGGTTGGTCATGCTTAGACCAAAGCGAAACGTATACCATGTCGGAACCAAGTGTTGAGGGACAAAACACATGCTATGGGCCCCTATATTGTATGACATCTTTAGCATACGTGAAAGTCATAGTATCGGGTTGCATGAACTTAGAGCTAACGTAATTAGACATTCATCCATATATCATTATATTCGTTGTAATGATTATATGACTTGCTTATGGTCCGAACTTACTATTTAAACTTAAACCTATGAACTCACCAGCTTTTAACTGACCTTTTAGCATATTTTCTCAGGTGTTTAAGTTATGTTCATGAAGGTAAGGCAAGAAGCGGATGTATGGTCGTAGTAGTATTAAAGAAGTGTTTTTACACAAAAATGATGTTTTACTTTGGGACCACTAAAACTAATGGGATGTGCCCATTTATCTAAACAATATTGTAAGATGATGTTTTAAAATATTTTATGGAATTAAACGGAGTGTGTATTCCGTTCTTTATTACTTGTGTAATGATCCACCAATCCCGTAACGCTCCCGAATAACTCGTATGCTTCCGCTAAACAAAATTTGGGGGTGTTACAGAAGGGGTTGAAGAATGAAAAAGAACTGAATGTGAAAAAGGGTGAAAAGAAATAGCCCTCCATCAATTCAACCTTAG
>OU343219.1:77643587-77853724 GCA_910596185.1 Chrysanthemum makinoi | reverse complement strand
CCCGAGTTCCCCGACATACACATTTCTTTTCTCCAGATGGTTCCATCATCACGGATTTGACAATTTATAGTTTAACCGAAATAGCTTTTCAAGGATTTTACAAAGCCAAGAATAAACCGTAAGATAGATCCGAAATGCACTTTACAATTACTGATGTTTCCACTGCCAATGATTTACAAGTTCATGATTTAAACCAGAAATAGGTTCTTTCGCTGGGATTTTACAAAATCAAGACAAACCGTGAAACAATGTTAGCTTGAAAGTGTTATGAAACAACTTTGGTTTTGGTGAATATCCAGATAGGGGAACATGCGCCGTTCAATCCAAGCTCATTATCAACATCAAGAAAATCATCAACCATCCAAGAAACACTTTGGTAAACACATCATTCATGTAATCTAACGGCTATAGCAATGACAACATGGTGTAGTAAACCCATATACAAACTTGATCATGAAATAAACGATTTGTTACTTCTAAACTTGTAATAACTCAGGAAAAGAAACTGGTACCCATGTACAAAACCTCTTGACATTCTCAACTCGAGTGACAACGAAGTGATAGCTATGTCAGGCTAAGCGAAAGAATCACAACAAAGTAACTAAATAGCCAAGTCTTTATCACATTCAATAAAGCCCAAACAAGTCATCTTCAGCGAAGGGTAGAAAGAAAGAAGACGAATAAGTAAACATGCCGAAAAACTCACCAAATCCAAATAAGAAATATCGTTTAAACAATCCCGTAGTCAACATTTTCCAACAAACACTTCAAGTCGTGACAAAATATACTCTGTGAGAATGCATAAACCAAAGTATTAAACCCCATAACTCAACAAATCTCATCATCATACCCCCAATCACATCATCGAATCGCATATGCACATCTCTCAAATCAAATCTCATTAACAAGACTCATCAATTCGCAAGGCTTATCACCAAACCATATCAACTCGGTCAAACATCCAATCCAAATATTGACATTCATGAGAGCCCCATTAATAATCAACACAAATCCAACAATTTATAGAATCTCATTTGTATCACACTTAAAGTTCTTAACTTGCATCAAAAAATCCCATATGCAACATATTAAATCCCGTATAATAAGAAAGCGACACAAGATGATCTAAATACCAAAGTTCATGTTTCATATGCATATATGGCCTAACACATTTACCCCATTCAAAATGCCATTCGAAAAATACCACATCACAACTCATGTCCAAACTATGAATAATAATCCCGAATCCATTTGATCCATAGTCGCCCACGAAGGAGATAACACCACATGGCCCAAACATTTTAACCGGGTTTAACAACTCATGTGATGTATATCGATCCAAAGTAAGTTTTACCTAATTTTCGTGGTATAAAATACTTACCTAAATCACTTGATGCCCTAAAAACCCTCACATTACCCGTCCCCATCAAATGCCTAAAAAAATCTCTCACTATCAAACCAAACCCTAAGTATTCTCATAGTTTAGACCGCCTCCTCCTAAAAATCAGAGACAAACCATTTCATCTCACTAATCCTTATTATCATTCTAATAACTTGCTTCCTTCAAATCAACAAACCGGTGAAGCCACGAGATGGCACCTAGAACATCAACGCCACATGGATGGCTTAAGTTCTTGATAATGCTTCAAATAAATCAAGGGTCAAGGTAGGTTTTAATTGTCTTGATAAATTTGTATCACAGTTGTTTAAGACCAAATCGACTCAAAGTTTTAAGTTAACAAACTTGTTAGACTCATTACTTTATAGTCGAATATTATCAAAACATTTTGATTGTTTTACAAATTAAACGAATCAAAGATAGGAATTAACAATATTGTTAAAACCACATCTTTATTTTCAGATATTGTCATAAACATTAGATCAATGATGTTATTTCTTTAGTGTATAGATCTTTAATGGTCTATGGAGTTTTGTCAAACCATACAAAAAGAAATGAAGTGAGATCCAATTTTATGTTTACCATGCTTTACCTTTTTAGGATCAGTGATAAAATCTTTTGATATTGAAGCTGAGATGTTTGATATTGAAGAGTTGGGATAGGTTTGTGTTTCGGATCAGTGGTGATATTGCAAGTTTTTATTTTTTTATTTTTTCCGTTAACTGAACGCTAAAATGGACCAATGATGGATGGTTATCTGAAGTCGTGTGAAGTATTTGGTATTTGTTTTGTGGTCAAGGTCTAGTAATATTGTGGTCGTGGCTGAGTCTTTCATTCATCTTCATCTTTTTCTGTCGTGACAAGTCGCTAGTAGGCAAGACAAGTTGATATTTCATTATAAAGTCGCTACTTCAATAAGTCGCTACTTCATTATGTAAGTCGCTACTTCAACAAGTCGCCACTTCAACAAGTCGCTACTAATAGTCGACAGATTTGTCAAATCGCTATTGACTATATTTGACTCAATAGTCAAATAACCACAAGTCGCTTTTTTAAGTAAGTCGCTAGTTGGCATTCAAATGACAAGTCGCTACCAAGAGTTTATGACCGGCAACAACAAACCCGAAAAAGTTACTAAAACTCTTCATTTTTTCCGTTTTGACCTACATGACCACTCGAAGCGGACTTATGACCACTTTTTCACATGTTTGGTACCAACAGTTACAAAAATGATGTTACCAAAAACATAAAATTCTTTTCAGTTTTTGACCCTGTTTTACCAAGAAAATTACCATTGACTATAAGGATCGACCACCGGTACAAAAACACAAAGATGATGAGTTACAACTTACAAGACAGTTGTTTGGACAAATGCTTGACACCAAACAGATGTAAATTTTATAGACTATTGTACCTTGACCAAATAACTCATGTGTAAAAACTGTTAACAACAAAGATAGGAAAAAGAAAATTTTCCGACTCATAACAATGGTACAAAAACAGTTTAGCACAAAATTCAACCCATAATAAATCATTAAAACACAAACAACCATGGTACGAACCACACAAATCAAAGAAAACACAATAACCATGGCTCTTGATACCAATTGTTAGGATCCTATATTTATTGTGTTGATGATTCGGGTGGCCTTGGATGATGGAAATACAAGTATGCCATGTTTTAGAGAGAGAAAGAGTGAGAGGGTGTTCTGGTAGACTTGCTTTGAAACAAATGAAATGTTAGATTGAAGAGCCCACCCCTTCCATGGATGGAAGGGGTATTTATAGTTACAATGAATATGGCCCTCCTATCGGACTGGATCGCATACTTGGTAAAGACCCGTCCTTCCTCCACGGTGTTGCACTAAACTAAACTACACTACAAACTAACTAATTAACTACTAAATAACGTAAATAACTACAAGTCTACGAGCTAAAATATGCTAGACCATAATTGGGGTAACCGACACTTTAATATGGAATTTCCAATTCCCAACATAGCAAGATATCAGTCCAATCCCAAAGAATCCCATCTCACTGCAACCAAAAGAATACTCAGATACCTGAAGGGAAATCCAAGCCTTGGACTCTACTATCCAAAGTGCTCGGGGTTTGATCTAAAGGATATTCTCGACCGATATGCCGGGCCGCAACATGGACAAAAAGTACACCTGGGGTCTGTCAATTTCTTGGAGGAAACTGTTTGTTGGAGTGCTAAAAGCAACAATCGCTATGTCTTAAATTGAAGTGGAGTATGTGGGTCAGAGGTGCTTTGCCAATGTCTTATGGATGAAATGTCAACTCAGGTAGTATGACATCCATTACAAAATGGCCCATCTTCCGTGATAACACCAGTGCCATTGCAATCTCCAACAACCATGTCCTTCACCAAAGAACCAAACACATTGATATCAGATATCACTTCATCAGGGACCACATAATGAAAGGAGACATAGAGCTTCATTTCATCCCTACCGAATATCAACTTGTCGATATCTTCACCTAGCCCTTAGATGAACCTACCTTCGTGAGATGAAAGCGAATTAGGAATGCTAGACATTGAAAGTCGCCGCCTAAAATCAATCCCAATCTCGGTAAGTTTTCTCAAATGGTTCATCCTCCCGAACAAGACCCCAAACAACTCTCAATGAATGAGTAAGACTCATTCGGGACCTGACTTTATACATTGAGCATTGAATGAGTAACTAAATGCACCAAGTATCAGTTACCTAAATGTCCTAGGTTGGTAACCATGCCAATTTAATATAGGAATATATGTCTCTTTGTCTTATTTTCATCCAAGTCAAGGGTCTCTCAACACGTTACCTCACCCCACTTGGCATTAAATGCCTCCTCTCACATGAAATATCCCAATGATATTTTATTACTAGAATGCACTTTACTCGGTAATGCAATTGTTCCCTTGAAACCGGGATTTTATCAAGGGTAGTGGAGTGGTGGCATTAAATGAGGAGATTCAAACGTTTTCAAAAATGACTTTACAGTTCTCATTTATACAAAATTTACCCTCTCACCACTCTATAATTACCCTTCTCAAACATTAATAACTCACACAAAGAATTTCGTAAACAAACTGGCCAAAATCTCTTCAAAAAAAGAAATATTTGTGTTCTTCAATCTACAAAACAAGTTTTTCACTAAAATCTTCTCTGTAAACATTTACAAAAGGTTTTTCACTACAAACTTAAGAGATTCAAACTCTTCGTTCTTGTCAAGATATCTTTTCACAACCCTAAAACTCTTTAATGGAAATGACAAGAACGCATCTTCTGGTTTGACCACATGGGTGGGATCTCAATAATGTTGAATTTAAAACAAATAACGTTATAGGCAATTTTGAATACCCCCAAATGTCCACCTATAGGACATTATGAAGTTTTATTCAACTGCCCAAAAGGCCTTTACCAGTCCCCATCAATTACATTCAAAACCTCCTCGGGAGTTTTGGGCTAGAACAATGGCCTATGACCGACACCCTCAACTAATGACTCACCCACACCACTCAGGAGTATCTCATTAAATTAAGTTTTTCAATGGGGAACAAATAACACCTGGATTATAAAACATTTTGTACTGCAACGGGGTTAGATAATAATGGAGTCTATGTTGCCCATCCTGAACCCTCCACAGTTAAGGATGGGTTAAAAAAATCATTTTGGATCCAAAATTTTGGGAGAACCCCTCCACCAAGAACTCTTTCCTGTGGAAGATCCGGTCTGATTTGTGATTGAGTTCTGCAACCACTCATCCATCAACAAGTTAATTCTATTCAGTTGATGGTGGTATACTGCTTGATGAATGGGGTCATTGTCGACATAGGAGAGATCATTTGCAATGATCTCAGAACCAAGTTACTGAGCAAAACTAGGACAAAATACGTTTGTACCTAGGTTTGTCTAATGTGCTTTACAAGTGTTACCGGGTTGCAATTACCTCGGGAATTTAAATACACTTCTTACCTCGGTGTCACGAGTCAATCAAATTTTCAAAAGGACCCATCCCAAGTCACTGCTATTGAATTGATGGCCTATATGGTTGATGTAAACAACCAAAGGGACTCACTGTCTCCAAACCCTGCTCCTAAAAGAGAAAGGGAAGTCTGACTTGTACTAAGACCAAACCAAGTCTCGGGCCTGAGGCTTCGTGCAATGCCTAAAAGGCAAAAGAAGCCCCAAACCGACTGCCATCCATCGGTGACCAAACAACATCCGCCCGTAACAAAGGGACACATATACATCAAGGCCGTGCCCTTGGTCCTAACTACTACTCCCAAGATCCAGAGGAAACATACAACCAGGTGGTAGGGAGCCTCCCATTCCGCCAAGGATGACATTCGAAATCACGCTTTTGTCTAAAGGCCAACCAATGATCCCAAAGACTCGAGGAAAATGAACAACCCGTGATAGGGATCTCACGCCAATGCTTCTAGAGATAGCACTAGGAAAAACCATCGTTGCTTGAAGGAGCAACGGGGAAAAAGACTCGAGGGATTAAAACCACCGCTAATATGGAACCCATCACCACCAGCTTCTCGACGGTTTTGAGGTTAATGAAATACTTTTCTCGATGAAGAAAGCTGAAAGTGAAGATGAAGTTCTATCGGCGGGAGAAGAAGGACGCTGATGTTCAAACTAAACAAGAGCATCATCCCGATCCACAAAGAGCCTAAAGAGTCACCTTTCCACCTAAAGATAATGACTCTAACTCTTCGCATCTTCTGCTTGAAGAATTCGAAAGTTTGACAATACTCTTCCACCCACGTGAGAGAGAAACTAGTCATGGATTACTAAAGCTTCAAGGAAGCTATATTCTGAGGTTCTTGAAACACTATGGGAACATCATTAATGAAGCTGCCGACTATGCATCTCAAGGCTGAGGTACATGCTTTTGATGCAAACACTGATGAACACAGAGATCTCATGTACCAACACCTTCATGTAGGCGGATGACAACTTGGTCAAATTTCTAAAGCATCTTCGGGTTGTGGACAAAGACCGATGAAATCGGGACTCGGTCGAAAGACCCAACACTCAACTCAAAAGTGCTGGAGGCTCCGAGGCTTACTTTGAAAATTTTCGGACCTCACCGAACTAATCAACATGCTAAAGTCCGCCAATGTTCGTATTCTATTCTCTCTTCAGAAACACGGGTTTGTTGGATACTCAGGTGACCACTTTGGCTAAGGCATCATCCTCAATGGCTTGGAATCTTGGGCCAAGAATGACTGCCTTGGAACTCTCTCGCTACTCACGAAAAGGTCACCGATTCACAAAGATACAACGGACATCAAGGCTATGGTCACTGAGATCTATCAAGCCTTCAAAGGTCAAGAAACATCAACTCCCCCAGTAATCGAGGCAACTTGCCCTTACTAATGTTTGCGGCAACAGTTGAGGAGAGGAAGACCATGAAGAGACTTCCACTCACATGGGGGAGCCTGCCAACCGGTCTCGCAACACCTATTTCATCACTCCCGGGCCAGAACACCCATCTCATCGTCCCCACCACCAACAACAACAACAACACTGACGGTTGCACCTATCATGACAACAACACCACCTTTGGTAGCATCATCTTCCTCGTGCCAAGACAAAGGAAAGGCAATAATGCAAACACCCGAGCCCGAAGATCCCTATATGATCGAACACTGAGTACGCTCACTCCACAACAGCTAAGTGCCTATCGGCTAAGGAAGAAAGGAGGAGGAACTAGCCGAGGAAGAAAGAAAGAGCAGAAGCAACGGTACAAGTTGTCTTTGAGGAAGCTGAGAACATAGGAATTGATCCTAAGGCTTGAAAAGGGTCGTAGGACAAAAGTTCAAAGATGCTCGGCTGCTAAAATGGTGAAATGAAAAAGAGATTGGAATAAAAGAACAAGAAAGTTGCGATCATCGACAAGAATTAACCACTACAATGGTCAATGACAAGCGAAGGTACTGAGAAAATCACTGATGTTAGAATCATCCCCAAGTCCAAACCACTGGCAATGAATGTCTACAGGGGGGATGATAAAAGACACTTCGAGGTTCATGATCCCCTGAAATTCACTAACTTTTGGATCAATGAACTCGATGAACTTGGTCCTATTATTGAAAAGAAGCAGAACACGGTGGTTAAGGAGCTGATGAAAATGCTCAGCAAAAGGTATGAAAGACTGAGGGAAGCACCAGCAATACTAGGAATTCAGCCTGCATTAATAGCACCTCAAGGATCTCAACCTCAAGCATCACAGGGGCAAACGAAGAGGGTTGAGTTCCACCTGATCAAAGTGCCGGACTGGAATGTAATAGGGAGCTACCGGGGGTGAAATTTGTCAATGTCTCTGTGATTGAAAACCCGAAGAGGACTGTTCTTCATTGATGTCTATGGAAACCCGCGCAAAGGTGGAGTGACATTGATCAAGAAGGTGTGGCTACAATGTTGAGCTACATACCGTGGCCTCCCAAATTCGACCTCGCAAACGAGGTTATGTGCCTATTTAAACACCAAGATAAATGAGCACCACGGAGAAAACACTCATCACAAAGAAAGTCAAGCTTGAACCGATCCATCTTAAATGATATCATTTTGTTTTATCCTTTTGTACTAGTGATAGGAACCATGTACTGTGATCAATAAAAGATGTATGTTTTGTTAAAATACTCGCCTTATTGTATTCATTAGTACATTCAGTGTAAAAAGCCATTTGCTCACTTATTATCGATCAAACACTTAGGCTATTTGTATATCCAATGTAGGAGATTGTTGGGTTCAGAAATACCCAAACCCCTTAATCTAGGATTTGAATAGAAAATACCCTAAGTGTTTAGACCGTTAAACACTAACAGATCACTGAGTGCATAGTCTTTCAGTGAGCCATCTTCGAGGATACTCAAGAAGAGGCAAGAAGTCTCTCCACTTAGTAAGAAGAACTTAAAGGGTGAAGACTCCAAAAGGAGATGGTGGATCTGGAGTTATGACAATAACTCACTGAATCCCTAAACTCCTCACCAACTACTTACACTGAAGACAAACTGAAGAAGACGAAGACAATGAAAAGCGAAGAATGCCGGGATAGCGGGATAAGTTCGAATCGATAAGGCGAAGTCCGTATCAACCAAAGTCAACTTTCCAGAATGGCAAACTATCGAGCTCAATGTCATCAATGACTTATGGAAATCTCCTTGTTCTTACTTGATATAGTCTTTGTTAGTACATTGTCTCACCTCATGATTCAAAGAAACAAACGTCTCTAGCTATCTCAACTACCGAAGCGTAGCATGCCTCACCAAAAAGCATGTCAACAAGATTTTGATGAAGTAAGCTCTCCGATTACGGAATTCATCTCAACAACATCTCTATAATTGCGACAACAAAGGAGCCATTGATCTCAAAAAAATCCCGTCCAACATGATCGAACGAAAAATATTGAAATTACCGCTTCTCACGTGACAATGTTCAAAAAGGAAACATTTCAATTGAGAGTATCCTCGAAGATAACATTGCCGACATCCTAACTAAACCTCTTAAGCGAGAACCATTTAATCTTCTTAGACTTGGGTTAGGATTAATGGAACCAAACATGCAGTTAAAACATAGCCTAAACCTTAGAATAACCAAAACAAAACAATTTAGTATAATTGCTACAAGGTTTCCACGCACCAAAGCACCAAACGGACGGAACCAATATTTTGGGCCTGCTGTCCGTGGTGCACAAGATCAAAAATTTTTAAATACAACACATTTTCTTCTCTATAACCCACTTTACCAAAATGAACCACAAATATACCTAACTCATTATTAAGGTTTCTTCCCTACTAATTCACTGAGAAAACATCATTGTAAGTATTATAACTACATTACTTTCTTAATTCGAGTCTAGAGTTCTAATTTATGCACAAAACCAATACATGAAGATTATGTATATTCTTGCACAAAACATGAACTTAATTGTTAAATTGCAAAACTAATTACTGAATTTATGAAATACATTGTCAAATTGCATAAACTAATCATGTTTCCCACTACTTAGAAGCTAATTACTATAAGGCATTATCCTAATTAAATAAAAACCCCATGTCAATATTTTGTAAAACATCTCACTTATAGGAAAAAAATTTCTCATTGTTAATACAAATAGAAACGTTATTTTCATCACTTGCATATTGTCTCTTGAATACTAAAGGTAATGCATAACTAATATGAATTTCCGGGTATATTCAAATGAAACCACATCGAATTAGGAGCGTTTGGGTTATCTCTTGTCTTTTGCCAAACACTACCAATAAAAACTATTTTTTGCATAAAATGAGTTGAGATAACTACACATCCAAATTGTTTACATATAGGCACACACTAGAACAAAAACGCTAAGTTTGTTTTCATTTTTACTAAAACTTGTAAATTCTTTCTCATAGGAACAAACATGGTAGCCGCAAAATTTTACGACCACAAAGACACTCTTGATTACATCCCTCAACATCACAAAACCAAAGGCCTTACTAAAGAACAAGTTGAAATCTTTAAGAGTCTAGAGAAAAGGTGTGACACACGGTAAATTTTCACTAAAATTTAACAGATGATTAGTAATTTATTATTACTAAGCCCAATTCATTAAGCATGCATAAGCTTTGCCTGATCATATGAGTAGATGACTCGCATGCAACAAAAATTTCACCACACTTGCATTCATATCATTTATGAATATTTCATTTTGTCTTATGATTTAAATTATAAGACGAGAAGGTATTCGTTTCCCCAATGGTCACACACGCGACGACACTATATAAGGACTCGCTAATATAGGACTCTGCTAAAAAATTAAAACAATGACTTACAATATTACAAAAAAAATATAGGACACATAACAATAAATAAGGAATACAATTATCAAGGAAATGTAAACAATGTACAAAATTTGGTCACATATACTTCTCACATTACAAAATATTTAACGCACTATACTTAAACAACTTTTATAAGGTTCAAGTACAACCATACATAAGTATAATGTATAGGCATACATTTTGTACAATTAATTTCCTACATACATATACTTACTCAAACAAATTAAAAGTCTACATATACATATACCCTCATTTTTGTTACTTACCTTACCTTATCTTACTTTTGTTTTATACATATAATACATTACAAGAGTACATGTTTATATAAACTTTGAAATATTATCTCTTGGTCTCAAAACCCACTCACATGTATACATTGAAAAGTGAAGAGATATATGTTTCTTGTCTTGTCTCACACCACGACAAACAAATACAAAAGCATAGAGTTAGAAGATATCAAATCTTCATCTCTTTCCTCTAGAAATCTTGTTTCTCCTCTTCACACGCTTCATAGCGAATCTCTCAAAAATGGTAAACCGACAACCCTCATCTAAATATTCCTCCTCTTTCATGCCATGTCCATGTAAGATTTGCTTCCCCAAACTTATCTTGATGCGCCACTACCCTTCAAAGAAATCCAAGGGAGATCAAGTAACCACAAGAAAGAAATCTTCCACCAATCTATATTGAGCTTGTATCCAAGATTCTCTTGGTTTTGGAAGTAAACCATTTTGGCTTTAATCAAAGGTGCAAGATGTAAAGACTTGGTCAAAGACTTCCTTCTTATTTCCTTTATGCTCGACTAAGGGCACACACAAATCAAATCTCAACCCACCACAAAAGAATAGTGTTCTTAAGAGTGTTGTGAAACTATTGGGTTTGTGATAACGTCTAAAATGAACATGTTTTTAGTAGCGTTATTGTCAGTTTTGTGCATGATATTCGGCTATAGTTACTCATAACTGTTGCAAAAGTGCAAAGATGCGATTTGTATGTGTATATGTAGCCGGTATCGCGAATAATGAAGAAATGAAGTTTTTATGCACATTTGGAAGATTCTAAAAGAAGGAAGTTGAGATTGGAAGCTTGTGGACTCAATGATATGGAAGCGTAGCGATTTCTAAGCATCTACAGAAGGAAAGATCAAGTTTGGCTTTGGAAATCATCAACGTAAGCAAAGAATGAAGCGTAAAGGAGAAAGTCAACGAAAAAGTCAAAATAGAAACCCACCGATCGGTCGCAACCCGCAACCGATCCGGCCGGGCGCTTGTCAAAACATTAACCGATTCGTCGGCCAATTAACCGATCCGGTTCGCAATCATGCAGATTACACAAATCGCATTTATTGTTGCCTTAACTCCCCATAATCATTGGAGTCCGATCATTTCTTGATATTAACTTGGAGAACGTTTTTTAAGCAAGAGCTTTGGCTATATAAAGGACCTAATACTTGTATACTAAGTGTGACACAACCAAAGAGTTTTAGTTTACACCAAAACTAATACTACCCTAATTATTTCAACCCCAAAGCTTTAGTATTTCTAAAACGCCTGTGAGCAAGGAGGAACCATTCTTGTCCATTGTTTCGGTAATTTGAAGTTGTGCGGTGATCCTAGGTGATTGGAGGTGCGTGGTTGCTACAATCCACGATTTCTAATTCTTGTAATCACAAAAGTTTAGGTATTCTATGAACTTTGTTATGGAAATCTATTCTCTTGAATTGTTTGAATTACCTTGTTATGACTTGTGTTTAGATATGATTGTTTTCATGGAGTAGTTTGTGATATACTTGTGTGTTGGAATGTGATTAATCATAATAGTGTTCTCAAAATGTGATGCATGTATATATGATCTTGTTTAAATGAGTTTGTTGGAAAAATACTAGTCTTGGATTGATTTGTCAATAAAACATGTTTTAAGAAAAAGGACCGAAAGGATTTCTCTTGTGTTTTATTCCAAAAGTTAAGTGACAAACTAGTATGGGGATATGGTGAGTGACAACCACCATGTTTTGCTTATTAAAACAAGACTAGGAACATTTTCATAACGCGAGGGTCGAAAAGATTCAAGAACAAATTGAATGAGAACATGTTGCAAACAAATGGAACTTTTATAGGATAATCATTGGGATAAGGACCGAAAGGATTACCTAAATGGTTTTGTTCTTAGAATGATTTTTACAAACAAATACCATGGTTGGGGAATCATTTGCTTATGATTTGTGCATCATACTAAGAGTATACACCAAACCTTTAGGAACACTATCTATGGTTGATTATAAGACTACACACAAGTATATATTTATATTCTTAATTCATATTTTCACTAGAACACTTATTTGAGGAGGCCTTGACAAGCTTTCTTGTTAGAAACTTTTTAATCAAATCTATTTCAAACAAAAAATCCCTTGGGACGATCTCGACTTACCAAACTTTGCTATTGCGGACGAGTATACTTGCCAGTTAATAGGTTATTAGGTTAATTCGATTATAAATTTTAAAACTTGCACCAACCGAGCACATCAAGTTTTTACGCCGGATTTTTCTTTAATTTTCTTTGAAATTAGTAGTTTGAAATAAAAAAAGTTTTTGTTACAAACCGAATCGGTTGGTTTTAGCCAACGAATCCGGTTAGACATTCTGGAAATTTTTGGTTCAATATTAGTTGTCTATTTTTTTTTGTTTATTGTGTTTTGATTTTTAGAGTAATTCTTGTGGTTTAATCATTTCCTAGATTTTTTTTTTTTTTTTTATTTTCTTTACATTTGTCATTTATTAGTTAATCAAGTTTTAATTAATTTTAATATTAATAGTTAATGGTAATGGTTAGGTAGTAATTTTAATTTTATTTTATTCTCAGTTATAGTTTAATTTAATGGTAGAATTTATTGGTAGTTTATTTAGTTTTAGTTTTGGTTTTAATGAGATTTAATATGTTATTTTAATTATTTAGTTTATGAAGAGTTTTATTTAATTAACTGGAGTTAGTACACCTTAATGATACTTAATTTTCATTAATTTTTTTGTTAAAAAAATATATATATATATATATATTTTCGATCAAACCATCGTCGCAACCCGCAACCCCATCCGTCAGATTGCTTCAACATTTTTCAACCAACCGATTCGTTGGTGATCCAACCGAATCCGGTTGGAGTTTCTGAATTGATTTTTATCATTTTAGGATTTGAGTTTTATTTGATTTTAATTTTGTTAGATGTCTTAGTTTGTTTTATTATATGTTTTTATAGTTTGTTCTTGTTTTACTAACTTTAACGCTAATCATTCAGGGATTGTTTTGTTTTGCTTTGTTAAGTTGTCTAGTACCATGGATAGTTTGAGCGGAATCTCGGAATACCTTCATACTTTGGATGAAATGTTCAAGGATACCGGAAGTTCATTAGAAAAGATTGGAGGAATTTTGGAGGAAAGCAAGAAAGAATTGGGAATTGACACGGGTGATATGGAAGAAGTATGTGAAAACTAGGTTCAACTACCCAAAACAAAGAGTCGCGAGTGTTCACACAAGCACCACAATCTGGTGTATGATTCACCGCTAATGATTTGGAACGCTTCAGTGGAAGGAGTAAGTGCTTGGGATGCACAGCTTAATATGGCTTATGGAGAGAATTATATCTTGGAAAAGGTTCTTGACGAAATCGGTCATGTTCGTATGGACTATGAAGCATATGGAAGAAAGATGGTCAAAAATCTAAAGGTCAATATTCATGGACATATTTTGAAACCGATTTTGTTGTTTTAGAAGAAGGAAATGCGGATGAACCTAATGTGTGTTTTGGTCGAGATTTTCTTGTCACGACCAAATGTCAAGTAGATTTTGGTATGGGAGAAATGCGGATTAATATAACCGAGTTAGAAGAAGGAAAAGGAGTCAAAGAGATGCTAGTGGAAGTTTGTGCAAACATGGAAGAAAAAGAGGTGGAAGTGGTTAAAATGGGAAAAGCAAACCGGAAGAAACCATCATCAAATAAATTAACCCCAACAACAACCTCCACCACCAAAAATGATTACACACCATCGTCACCTACCACTACTATCAAACCCTTAACCGACAACCAAAAAGAAGCTATTTTAGAAAATCTAGAACAAAAATTTCTAGAGCTCAATGAAAAGAAGCCAGTTATAGAAGTTCTCCAAGATTATGTGCTTTACCGTAAGAAGTTGGATGCATTGATGCTAGCGAGGGCTAGGTTGGAAGATAAGAATCTCACGGATGAGGATCGAGATCGAATTTTGTTTAAAGGAATGCCAAGGAAAGAAAGGATCCGGTAATTTTGTGTTGCCGATCAAAGTAAATGGAACTATACCGTTTATGCTTTAGCCATACTGGGTCGAGTGTTAATGTGATGCCGTATCCATTGTTCAAAACTTTGGGACTAAGTAATCCTCAACCTAATCATTCTAAGCTTACTATGGCGGATAACACTCAAGCAAAGGCAATGGGAGAAGTTAAGAATGTAAGAGTGCAAATTGGCTATCAACCGTATTTGCATTTTTGTCTGGATATTCCGGTGGACAAGAGTTTACCGCTATTGTTGGGGAGGCCATTCTTACGAACTTGTGGAGCAATTATAGACATGGGAAGAGACACCATGACTATTGACGATGGGATTTCGAGGCAAACATACTACCCAAAACCAAGAGGACCAATTTTAGAATGTATGGAAGATTTGGAATGGATAGATGCAAATGATGATTTAACTTGTTTTGAAGTGACGCCGATGTCCACGGTAATCCAATGTACGGACCTTTAACTCCACCTTATTTCGATATAGAGGACGAAATGGAACGTGCATTTGCGATAGAAGCTTTCTATAACCCATTCAAAAACATATTAGTTTACAAGAAGTTGACCGACTTTTTAGGATCTTTACCGCTGCAACTTAAGAATTTGGAGTGGAAACCCGAAGGGTCGGGGACTTACAAGAGACAAACCAGAGATGGAGCATGGCATGTTAAGTTTGATATATTATGCCCGGACGGACGAAGATTTATGAGGAAATTCAAAACTTTTGAAATGTTCGTGAGTTGACCGAAAATTTCAAAGCGAGGATATTCTTAGGCAAGAGTATTTTGAGGAATTTTGAGGAGAAGGCAAAGACCATAATAACAAGCAATCATTTGCTTGAATGTCATAAACTATTTCTTTTGATTTGATGCATTAGGATTTTTGTTTTTTTTATATTTTTTATTTTATGATTGAGGTAATTTGGTTTAATGCATTATGACTATGAGTTTTGAGTTGAAGTTTGGATTAGTTCATTAGCATGATGAGTTGAGTTTTTTTTTGATTGGATGATTGTTCAAAATTTCATATGGTGAATGAATGTTGTGTGAATCTTTAGCAGGAATTTTTGAGTAAAAAAAATGTTGCTTGGAGGGTAAATGCCTAAGTAACATGTTAAACGCATAAAAAGCAAATTTTGGCAAAAAGCATACCGAAACGGTTGTGTCCTTGACTGAACCGGTTGCACCAAAGTATAAAAATTTTCATTTTCCAAAACACACACACACACACTAATTTTCTAGGTGGTTTTGCAAAAATTCATCCAAGAGAGCAGATTGAAGTTGTTTAAGTTGTAGGAAAACATCATGGCACCCAAACAAGTAAGCATTTACATTCAATTAACCCAATTAAGGTTTTATTAGAACATTTGATTCGAATTGAATATTAGGTCACCAATTTGGGGGTTTTTGTTATAATTCAAATTAAGTGGTAATATTTTAGGATTGAGTGGGTAATTGATATAGGAGTGCATTACAACAAGAGATTGATTGGTTGATTCAACATGGAATGGATTTTAGATGATAAGATTTTTGGAATTAGTTGGATTGTGCTTATGAAACAAGAAAAGTTGCAATTGATGATTCATTTTGATGGATGATATGTTTTTAAGAGTGATGGATGCCACATTATTAGAACTAATGATTTGTAGGATGAGTTCTAAGATGCTAGATGTTTGATGAATTGAAAGCGAGAGTAGAGTAATTCTAGGATGTGGGAATCATTGAAGATGATAGAATGCGATCTAAGAGTGGTTTGGCGTTAGAATTCGAGATTATGAGGATTTGAAGGCGAATGCCTTATGCGATCTGCACAACCGATTCTTGGATTCTTTGCGCATTGCAACCGAACGGTTGGTGTCTGACATATTGGAAACCGATTCGGTTGGTGATCCAACCGAATCTGGTTGAGGTTTCTGTGGATTTTTGTGAAATTTTGAAATGTATCTTAGAGGGTTCTCTAACCTTCATGTTTGTTCTAACACTCTCATATGGTCTTATTTTTGTGATTTCTACAGAGAATTATTGTAGGGAGCTCGAGTGGGGAGGAAATTCCAATTAACCCGCTTATTACGAAGTTTTGTGAAAGGAACGAGAAGAAGAAGGTTAAGTATAGTGTGAAGACTAAAGCAAATGCTAATTTAAAATTCAAAAATCTCACCGACGGAGAGAAACATGCTTTTCGGGAAAGATTGTCGAAGTTACAACATAGAACATGTTTGGTTCCAAGGGTGATTGATTGGGATTTATTTGAGGAATGTGATTGTGCAGATGAGTTAAGAGAGATGATGCTAACGCTTATGTATATCCGGAGATGGAGATTCGTTCAATGATTTGTCATGGGAAGATCATTCAAGATGTCAATGAAGAGGTTTATCGAGAATGCTGTATGGAATTCTTTTCAACCATGTATTTTGAAAGAAAGGTGGATGTTCGGAGTTTGATGACGGAAATTTGTATTTGGTTTAGGCTTTGTGGAAGGGATCATGCTTACACGTTGCCACTTTTAGTGTAGCTCTTGGTTTGTATGAGCCACATGAGGTTAATCATCGATTATTTGAAACTCACTTTTCTAGATTTCGAGGTTTGAAAAGATTATCCTAGTATTCCCGCTTATTGGAATCAAGTGGGAGATCCTACTTGTGCTAGGAGGAATGCTTCAACCATCAGGAATCCATTGATGAGGATACTTCACAAGTTGATTGTGACCGGGCCATTTAATAGATTTGGAGCGAGACAAATGTCGTAAACCGGACTTATGGATTATGAAGTTGCTTTGGAAGAAACTAGGGACGGTAATGCCATTTGGCGAATGCGAATATTTGTCTAGGAGAGCCCGGGAATCAAGAGTAACAGTAACATTTGTGGAGGACATTTTGTGACAAGATTGGCGAAGAATCTTGGGTATTGTGTTGATGAAGAATTGGCTAAGTGTGGAGAGCCAAAGTATAGTGAAATGTGGACTGCGAAAGGTTTTGGTAATGCTTTGAACAGAGGCGGGAACCGAGGGTTATGGATTGAACCAAGACCACAATAAAGAACCACCACCAACAAGGTAATATACCAATGGAGAATGTGCAAATGGGTACGTCCAGTAGTTTTGATTCAGGATGGGGAGAGTGGAACCAACATCTAGATGAGATTCAATGTAGGGATGTGTGGAGAGATTCGATGATGTTAAGAAACAACTACATCAATGATTATTCGATGCCTATCTTTCAACACATGGCTCGAGAAGCCAATTATGAGTTGCCACCCTACAATCCACCAAATGTTCCACCATATCCTTTTCCTTACAATTCTTATCCTGGACCCTATCCATATCCATATCAAGGTATGCACCGTTTCGATCCAAGTACCCCATATGGTCGATTACACGAAGTTGGAGGATCATCATTAGGAGTTGGAGGTAAGAAGAAAAAGAGGAGAGTTCGTTCAGAAATCATAGACGAAAACTACGTAACCGAAAGTGATGATGATGAGTATGATGATGAAGAAGGAGAAGACATGAGCGAGGATGACGAGTGATTATGGATCATTCGTGAATTATGGTTTCAAAAACAATGGTCATGATGTGTTTTTAAACAATTTCTATCTTTTGATTCATTTCTTTAGGATGTTTGGCGTACTTTGTTTGATTTTATCTAGTTTTAGTAGTTTTGTTTTGTTTTATGCATTGCGTGTTGCGTTTTGTTTGCAGGATGGATGTGTGGAAAGCTTATTGATGGTCAAATGTTTAGAGTTGGATAACTCACAGGCTTGCTAATGACCCAATGTGCATATTGCATATTCTATTCGTGGTATCTTTTAACTATTTCTTTTTCCCATTTTCTTTACTTTGAAGTCATTTTTCATTACATTGAGGACAATGCAAAACTTAAGTATGGGGGAGGGAAGAAAATAGAAAAATGATACGTTTTTTATTTATTTTTAGATAACTTTTTGGATGCAAGTGATTAGAAGAAATTCGACCTTGATGGTTTAATGGTTTTCGCGCGTTATTGATAATTAAAATACATAATTTGGGATTTCAATGGTAAAATGAGGTTTTTGAAATTTTTTTTAGATTTGAACCAAATTACTGAAGTAATTCATTTTGGATTCGATAGCATTTTCTAGCATGCATAATAGCCTTTTTCCCACATTTTTTGTGAGGTTTCTTTTTGTATAAAACACATCTTTTGTTTTATATTTGCTATGAGTGTGCGGTGATTGTGTCATTCTAGAACTTGTACGAGTTATGCATTACGGTTAAAATCATTTTCGAGTGATCTAAATATTTTCAAGTGATAAGAGGCACCTTAGGTATAACCCAAATGGCCTTCCATTTTACATCTAATGATATATTAGCTAACCACATCGGTTAGTTAACCACCCACATGGACCCATTTTGTTAGTGCTCATCTTTAGCACTAGATACCCCTAGTTACACCTTCGAGCCATCCTTTTCGTTTTTGTTAAATCCAGAAAAATACAAAAATATTTCACTTTAAACCTTAGCCTACCCCTTATCAAGTCTATTGGTTTGTTGCTAGTTGTTTGGAATGATTGGATTGTTTTTGATGATTATGAGTTAGCCGCACTTTGCCATTCGTGTGTGCCATTCGACAAAGATGAAGGATGCATACTTTATTTGTATTTTTGTGGTGATGCTTATACGAGTGTGGGGGGAGTTGTGATATAAAAAAAAATTAAAAATTAAAAATTAATTATTAGCCGTGAGCTATATGATAGATATTGATTAGCCAATGAGCTAAATTGAGTTATACATATTTTATGGAGAATCGATATGTGAAGAGGAGTAATAATCATTTTTTAGATCGTGGTTTGTATGATGACTAGCAACATGGAGGTTTGGACTTGATTTTATTTTTATTTTAAAACCAATTTCATAAATTATCCCATGCCTTAACCATACCTATTATGAACCATTAGCCTTTACGTTATAACCCGAATAAAAGACCTCTTTGATGAATTTATTTTCTTTGTTTTGATACTTGTACAAGCTTATGGTAAAAGCATTGATCATGACTAGGCATTGAGTGATTTACATATACCCACCAATATATGAGTGTTGAGTGAAATCTTAAAGCCATTCGTGAGGTATCCTAGTTATGTTATCTAAAGTGTTTGGTTCATTTTTAGAAGATTTTCACATATTATAAGCAAAATAATAATTATCTTTATTGATAATTGTTACATCTTTCTGGAACCATGGTGTTATGGACCATTGAAATCAATCTTTGCAAATGTTAGACCTACTGAGGGAGTAGAGCTTAAGTGTGGGGTAATTTGATAAAGTCTAAAATGAACATGTTTTTAGTAGCGTTATTGTCAGTTTTGTGCATGATATTCGGCTATAGTTACTCATAACTTTGCAAAAGTGCAAAGATGCGTATTTTGTATGTATATGTAGCCATGTATCGCGAATAATGAAGAAATGAAGTTTTTATGCACATTTGGAAGATTCTAAAAGAAGGAAGTTGAGATTGGAAGCTTGTGGACTCAATGATATGGAAGCGTAGCGATTTCTAAGCATCTACAAAGAAGGAAAGATCAAGTTTGGCTTTGGAAATCATCAACGTAAGCAAAGAATGAAGCGTAAAGGAGAAAGTCAATGAAAAAGTCAAAATAGCAAAACCCACCGATCGTCGTGCGAACCCGCAACCGATCCGGTCAAGGCTGGGTAATCAAAACATTAACCGATTCGGTCGGCCAATTAACCGATCCGTTTCCGCACTAATTAAATCGGCATTTATTGTTGCCTTAACTCCCCATAATCATTCGAGTCGATCATTTCTTGATATTAACTTGGAAGAAGCGTTTTTGGCAGTTAAGCAAACTTTGGCTATATAAGGACCTAATACTTGTATACTAAGTGTGACACAACCAAAGAGTTTTAGTTTACACCAAAACTAATACTACCCTTATTATTTCAACCCCCAGTAGCTTAGTAGCGACCGGAGCAAGGAGGAACCATTCTTGTCATTGTTTCGTAATTTGAAGTTGTGCGGTGATCCTAGGTGATTGGAAGTGCGTGGTTGCTACAATCCACGATTTCTAATTCTTGTAATCACAAAAGTTTAGGTATTCTATGAACTTTGTTATGGAAATCTATTCTCTTGAATTGTTTGAATTACCTTGTTTAAATGAGTTTGTTGGAAAAATTGTTATGACTTGTGTTTAGATATGATTGTTTTCATGGAGATTTTTAAACAAATAGTTTGTGATATACTTGAACACTATCTATGTGTTGTATATATTTATATTCTTAATTCATATTTTCACTAGATTTTGGATGTGATTAATCATAATAGTGACTTACCAAACTTTCTCAAAATGTGATGCATGATTATAAATTTTAAAACTTATATATGATCTTGTTTAAATGAGTTTGTTGTTATAATACTTGTGTTTTGATAATAAACTATGTAAACCCGGAATCTAAGTATGTCGTTGGCATTATGTTGGTTTGGTTTACTGTCAAGATAAGAACCGGGTTTATAGAAAAAGTCTGTTGTTTCCTTGTTCTACTAGTCTTGGTCTCACTCCATCTCCATCATATTGATTTGTCAAGGATTTTGAAATAAAACATGTTTTAAGCTTCACATTTTAAAAATGTCTTGTAAAATATGTCAAACTTCATCTCCTACGAAGGATTTCTAGCTTAAGGGTAGATTGTGTTTTATTACCAAGCAAACCAACCAAAAAGTGACGCTAACACACAAACACAAACAAAGCTTAGAAATAAGATGAGAAAGATGGTGACTTGAATATGAATTCATGTATGTGAGAGTATAAGATAAACACAATAGTCAAAGGAAAACACACACACACACCAGACAAAAGGGTATTTATAGTCAAACTAGTATGGGGGCCTTACATAACTATATGGTAGTGACAACCACCATGTTTTGAATGACCATCACTTCTAATTATTAAAACAATCTTCTGGGGTGGACTATGCTCCACTTGAACACTTTTTTTCATCATAGATATTGAATACTTGATCTTTGTTCCTTCAGAACTTCGTTGGTTTGGGGCCTTTTTTCCACCATGAATTTGTTGAGATTAGTTCTCGAGTAGAACAAATAAGAAGAAACATGAATGAAAACATGTTGCAAACAAATGGTCTCTAATTCTCAACTGAATGGAGTTTATAGGATAATCATTGAGAACATGTTCAAGTCGTGGCTGCTTGATGTTGACTGGCAGAGTTTCCATTCAATCACGAAGATCACCTTCAAAATGTTCGAAAATTCTCCTTTCTCACATTACTCCTTTTTTTTTCAATCATTCCTAAGGACTTCTAATATTAACTATGGGTTATGAAACAAATCTTTGAGAGAATTGAGTGGCTAGAAGGTTTGGGTTGGGTAGATCCCTACCGGCTGACAACCACGGATCATAGGACAATTTTCCTATCCTTAGTCACCTTATAACTCCATGACTGTCCCATGTTGCCATAAAACCATTTTTCATGAAAATCTCTCAGAGTGTTTATGATAGAAAACATGTTTGAGACACTCCAAGAGTTTTATATTTTCGTAAACACTCCCCTTCACATGTGCTTATAAGTTTTAACAAAAATCATGCATCGAGGGTAGAGTTTACACTTTTGAATTGATCGGCTCATGATAGACAATTCCCCACGAGACACGGTTACGTTGCCTAGTTAAAGAGTTCCATTGTCAGTTTTAGGTGACAACTAGCTCTAATAACTAACTTGAAGATGTAAACACTCCTTGAAAAGGAGGTTAGACCCATCAAGGTGCATATCTATCACAAGTTTCTCGAGATGGTACATTCTTGACTTTGATTCCCGTCCAATTCATTGGTTTCGTCTGAAGTCGAGATCATTTTGAGATTCAAACAACGATCATTAAAACTTTTGATCACATTTTAATCACGTCTCCTCCCCCTCAAAAATAGCATATTCGTGATATTTTTATATCAACGGATTAAACAACATTTTAGAATCTTTTGGGGAGACAAACGGATTTAATTTAAGCATGAATATGGAACATTTTAGTTTTATACTCCCCCTTTAATAAAGCATAATCAATTAAAGGGTTTTAGAGTGAGTTATCTTGAGCACAAAGTATTTTGAAAGATTTTGAAAATCTTTTTGAACAATCTTGAAAAGGTGCTCAAGATGATGATGATTTCTCACCATTTTTAAATGTAGAAACTTTTTGAGTACACTACATTTTTCTTTGAAAACACGAGTTTTGATCTAAAATAATCAAAATTCATCATTTTAGTCCGGGTTTCGTACTGAAGTATACGAAAGCCATTTTATGAAGAAATTTTGAGAAACGACATGTTTTAGAAAACAATAAAGAACTCTCGCTCAAGCATCTGTACATACCCGTATCATTGTTGAATGACATTTCTAGAAACGTACAGAATATCGATTATACGAGAGACATGTCGTGAGAAGAATATTTTTGGATTTTTGATTTTATATTGTTTTTGTATTTTTGAAGAATTTCATATTTTTATATTTTGCTTTTGTTGGTTTTTCAAATTTTGTATTTTGTTTTTGAAAAATATTTACAGCGAAGCTTGTTGGAAAATCATTTTCAAGAAGATTCGAGAAGACGTTCTAACTCCTCAGGGGTTAGGCTTCGCATTTCAATTCGTCGAACTAAATACTCAAACCTTTCTTTTGGAAGGGCTTTAGTTAATAGATCGGCGAGTTGGTAATCTGTCTTCACGAAGAATAATTCAACAGTACCATTTTCGACGTACTCTTTGATGAAGTGATAGCGGACTCTGATACCAATTGTAGGACCTTACTTTTATCAACCTTATCACAAACCCAACACAAATACAAGTTTAACCACGTGAAACCAAACACAAGTTATGCGTAAATAAATAAGAAAGAAAGATTAAGATGTTGGTGACTTGAATGATATGTTATGCGTATGTATGTGAAGAGAATGATGAAACAATAGGATGTTTATTTCAAAGGAAAAACACACACACACACACACTTTCAAGCACACCCCTCAAATGACCATTTGAGGGGTATTTATAGTCCAAGGGACTTGATGCCCTAAAAGGCTTTGCTTGGGCTTCGTGGGCTTGGACATGGGTTGGATTGGATAAAAGGCAAGCCTTACATAACTAGTACCCATTTAGCTTAGTCCAATCCACGAGCCCGTTGACTATTCTATCACGATATCTAACACACGTTACAAAGTTCCTAAACGTGAATGACCATCACTTCTAATAAACTATTAAGGCTAACAGTAGACGAGATCGAGATCAAGTTGAAGTAGTACTCTACTTGTACAAGGTTTCGTTTACACTCTTGCTCACTTCCTAGTTGCGAGGTTGGCTAACCTTGTTCGAAACTCACAACTCGGACTAGAATGCTCACACCTAATGGAATTGAAATAAAGTACTAAAGTGTATGTAATAACATAATTTTTTTTACCAACCTGTTTCCTGTTTTGGTATTGGGCGCAATTCAATTGAGTCCAAGAGATTTTTCCACTTCATTCTTGGGCCAAAGCCTTCCCCTCATTTGTGCACTACTTCGAGCCAAGCCCAACATTATATCAAACCATTTTGGACCACAGCCCATCTGCAATAATTACTACTCGTTAAAAACAAGGGAATGAGTTCTCACTAGAATTTTGTAATGTGAACCGGAAATAAATTATAAAACCAAGCTCATTTGTCACGTATTTAAAATCTTCGGCATTAGATATATATACACATACGAATTAACAAGTGACCAAGTGCAAGGTTGATATACTTATATGTATATACAAGACAACAAACGTTTAAGAACATGATTCACGTAATGAGGCCCCCGTCAAAGCTCAAACTTCAATGTATGATCCTATGTATATATATATATATATAAATGTAAAATAAATCTCTAGTTGGGAACTATATGTCTTGAGAACAAATTTGATAAATAAATGAGGAACACTAAACTATTTTGTAAACTAATAAACTTGAGGATGTTCCACTTTGACTTAAATATTTTTCTAAATGCAATTAGGAAATAAACAAACTAATATTAGTCTTGACAATACCATTTTGCGTCAACTTAAATGAGTATATATACAATTATATACTTACTATTGGAATGCTATAAATATTTTTCATATCGAACCTTGGAGATAAAAACCATAATAATGTCAACAAGAAAAGTATATATATTTATATACGTACTAGTAAAAAAATCATTTTATAACTATTACAAGCTAAAGTTTACCTTTAATAAAATTGAACTATTTTGAGTAAGCAATACTTAAAATAATGAACTAAAACATTCCCTCCTTATCTAGGTCGCGTGTCGGTGCCGCTTCACAACCATCACTAATCCCACATTTGGATTGCACATTTGCTGAGGTGAGTTTCATAGCCCCACTTTTACTTGATAAATTGTTTTACACACTTTGGGGTGAGAAATATGCAAAACATTTTATGGACCAAAACTATTACATGATTACTATACGTGGTTTAGCCTAAGCCCTTATGTCCCTAGAGAATGCCCTTTTTCATGAACCGTCAATTCCCCATTGGGAAAAGCGAATGTTATAAATAGATCTATTGAGGGTGACTCCTCCGTTCGGTTGGTCATGCTTAGACCAAAGCGAAACGTATACCATGTCGGAACCAAGTGTTGAGGGACAAAACACTTGCTATGGGCCCCTATATTGTATGACATCTTTTAGCATACAGAACTGTCATAGTATCGGTTGCATGAACTTAGAGCTAACGTAATAGACATTCATCCATATATCATTATATTCGTTGTAATGATTATATGACTTGCTTATGGTCAGAACTTACTATTTAAACTTAAACCTATGAACTCACCACTTTTAGCCGACCTTTTAGCATATTTCTCAGTGTTTAAGTTATGTTCATGAAGGCAAGGCAAGAAGGGATGTATGGTCGTAGTAGTATTAAAGAAGTGTTTTTACACAAAAATGATGTTTTTACATTGGGACCACTAAATCTAATGGGATGTACCCATTTACTTAAATTATGTTGTAAGACAATGTTTTAAAACTAGTTTATGAAATCAAATGGAGTATGTATTCCGTTTTTATTACTGCTTGTGATTCACCGATCCCGTAACGCTCCCAAATAACACGTATGCTTCCGCTAAACCAAATTTGGGGTGTTACAGATTGGCATCAGAGCCAAGGTTATAGAGAACTAGGTACATATAAACCCTAAACTATAACTACTTTTCACCAAAACCATCATACTACGACCAGCGATTGCCGCTGCCTTACTTGCTATTTTACTTAGAGTTTATTTAAATAGGATTACATGTTTCATTTCCTATTTACTTATGCACTATTTCATATTCATTATGAGCATATTTTCCACATACTTACACATATGCACCGTCTTGTCACAGACCATGCTTTCCCTCACTCAAGCTGGATGCGATGGCACAACCGAAGGTTTGTCACCTCTTGAACGCATCGGCCCCTTCTCAACTCACTCGACACCGGAAACCCGCATGGTAGTGTATCAAGTTCACAGGAGGGTACTACCCACGCTCCACCGCCACTTCCAAATCATCACTACCGTCAATACTATACCTACCAGTTCCACTACTCCTACACTCTCACCAAGACACCAAAGAGATCCACTCCCGGTTAGGAGATACCGCTACCAAGAGAATTTGTCTCTCGCATCATCACCATCATCTTCGATGCATCACCTCCTAGTTCGTTCGAAGTTAGGGAAACTTGAGCGAGCCACGCTAGACCACTAACTCTCGACACGGTTATAGCGCTAGCCTAACACGCCATGAAGAACAAATAGAAGAAATGTCGGATCATCCGGGGATACTACCGAAGAAAGGATTGGAGGAATCGAAGAAGTAGTAGGAGAACTACAAGCACTTGGCGAAACACTCAAGGAATGCTACAACGATGTTGGGAAAACAATAGAGAGAACCCGTGAGAAGTTAAACGAAGTAATTGCACGTCTAGAAGACCACATTGAAAGGTGTGCTCTACAAACTCCGGAGACACCGGGGACGCGTCTCACAGAGATTGAAAGTAAAGGTGACACGGTTGGAGACCGTTACTACAATAGCATTAACTGAGACAGGGTATCTGGAGGGTGTTGTAGAATTTCAAAGATGTACTATGGAAAATAGGGCAAATGAGGCCAACAACAAATTTGCTAGGATGGAGGCCCAGCTCAGAGAGTTAGAGGAATGGAAGACAACTCAACAAAGTCAATCCGGGGCAGCACCAAGAAATGCTTAAATATCACTCTTGTACTTCAGTTTATATTTCCGTTGTATTTCCGTTGTATTTCCGTTGTATTTCGGTTGTATTCCAGCTAGTAGCTCATCATGTACCGTAGGAACCTTGTAACCGAAGTTCTATCTATGTCAAACTTATTTTCCTACCCAATTGTCTCTTCTTTTATAGATCGCTCATATGATCTACAATATTTACACTATTACTTGGCACTTACCTTGCTTAAAAGGTTATGTATCTCACTACCTTTCTTACTGCAGAAATGCCGCCAAAACGAAGATCGAACGTACCAACCCGGTGGAGCTTCCAATGCTCCTATTCAGCGAGGTTACGCAACCAAGCTGCAAACGCTACTATTCCAAACAGAGTCACACACGATCAGACTGCTGAAGCCACTACTCCCGCTAGGGCTACTCCAATCCAACCTGTCATGAATCAAGCCATGATTGACCAACTAGTCAATGATGAGTGAACGCATTTGGTTGTAGCAAACCACTCGTCTACTAATGCTGGAACTTTGAGACCACCCACTCACAGCCGCACTTGTACTTATCAAGACTTTCGTAAAACCATGACTGGAGGGTTTAGTGGAACCGAAGAGTGTCGGTCGACTAGATGGATCGAAAAGCTCGAGACTATGTTCGAATCGCAATTGTGAAGAAGATTCTAAGGTTAAGTATGCATCATTCACTTTCACGGATCTTTGCCTTTAACACAGTGGAACAATTTCAAATCGCTAGTTCGATGTTGCCTATGCCATGCCATGGGAGGACTTCAAGGAAATGGTACTGAAAGTCTTGTCCTCGTAATGAGATTAAGAAGCTCGAGCATGATTTTTGGATCCTCAAGGTTCAAGGCACCAATATGGTACGCTATAATCAGCGATTTCAAGAACTAGCCTTATTGTGTCCCGAAATGGTTCCCACTGAGACCCGATTGTTAGAGAGATACATCGGGGACCGCCCCAACCTATCAAGGGCAATGTAACCACTTCTAAGGTCAGCCGATCTTCATAAAACCATCGAAGTAGCCAACAAACTCATGGACCAAGTGATTGAGGATTCTATGGACAAAGTGGTTGACAATAAGAGGAAATGGGATGACCATTCTCAAGGTTACAACAACTATGAATACCGTGGCAACAATAGTAGGAACAACCGCAACAATCAAAACAAGAGGCAAAATGTTGCTAGAGCTTATCACGTGAATGTTGGGAAAGGAAACCGTACTCGGGGACCGCACCATTGTGTAATCGATGCACACGCATCACAAGGGCAGCATCAAGGTCAGAATGCCGTGCTGTCAAAAATCGGACACTTAACCAGAACTACGGTCCAAGTCATTGGCGACGGTTCAAACAGCTCCAGCTCAAGACCCAAAAGCTAATATAACTTGCTTTGGTTGTGGTGAGAAAGGGCATTATAAGAATGAATGCCGAAAGACTAGAAACCAAGGCCATGGAGGAAACCAAGGAAACCGAGGAAATCCAGGAAGCCATGGGAATGGCGGATTCGTGGAAATGTTGGACAAACGAGTAATCGGGAAATGGAGGGAGCTCGTGGGAGAGTCTATGCCGTAACCAAAGTGGAAGCTCGGGAAGACCGAATGTTGTGACGGGTACGTTCCTTATAAATAACCGTTATGCATCCATATTGTTTGATACGGGAGCCGATAGAAGTTTTGTTTCTAATACATTTAGTCCACTACTCGATATTGCCCCAACTGCATTAGGGAATGCATACAACGTGGAATTAGCTAACGGTAACATAGAAAGGGTAGACACCATCCTAAGAGGTTGCACCCTTAACCTATTAAACCACCCATTCAATATCGACTTAATACCCGTAGCATTGGGTAGTTTCGATGTCATTGTCGGAATGGATTGGTTAGCAAAATACCATGCTGCCATCATTTGTGACGAGAAGCTCGTTCAAATACCCTATGGAAATGAAGTCCTAACAATAGAAGGAGACAAAGTGCGGAAGAAACACTTCAAGACTGCATGTCATTTCCCGTACCAAGGTGTTAAGGTGTATCGAGGAAGGATGTCATATCTTCCTAGCACAAGTCACCGGAAAGAACGAAAAAGAAGGGGAAGAAAAACGTCCGGAGGACGTGCCGATAGTAAAAGAATTCCTGAAGTCTTTCCGAAGACTTGCCGGGACTCCCCGATCCGACAGGTTGAATTTCGGATCGATTTAGTGCCACGGTGCCGCACGGTGGCAAAAGCACCTTATCGATTAGCTCCAACGAACTTCGGGAGTTATCAAACCGTTTGTCGGAACTTGCGGAAAAAGGGTTCATTAGACCAAGCTCATCACCATGGGGAGCACCGGTCTTATTCGTCAAAAAGAAGGACGGAACTTCGAATGTGCATTGACTATCGTGAATTGAACAAACTAACCATTAAGAACCGTTACCCACTCCCGAGGATCGATGCCTTATTCGATCAACTTCAAGGTTCAAGCGTTTATTCAAAAATTGACTTAAGGTCCGGATACCATCAACTAAGAGTTCGAGAAGAAGATATTCCCAAAACCGCCTTCGAACTCTCGTTATGGACATTACGAGTTCCAAGTCATGCCTTTTGGGCTAACCAATGCACCAGCTGTGTTCATGGACCTTATGAGCCGAGTGTAAACGCTACGGATAAATTTGTGATTGTCTTCATTGACGATATCCTAATTTATTCCAAGAGTGTGAAGGAACATGAGGAACATCTTAGATTAATCCTGGAATTGCTAAAGAAGGAGGAACTGTATGCTAAGTTCTCGAAGTGTGAATTTTGGATATCAACTGTGCAATTCCTAGGTCATGTAATCGACGGTCAGGGTATTCATGTAGATCCCGCTAAGATCGAGTCAATAAAGGATTGGGCGACACCCACAACTCCTACTGAAATACGCCAATTCTTAGGACTCACTGGATACTACAGAAGATTCATTGAAGGTTTCTCAAATATTGCCAAATCTTTAACAAGTTAACCAGAAAAACACCAAGTTTGACTGGGGAGAAAAGAAGAAGAAGCTTTTCAACTCCTTAAAGAAAAGTTGTGTAGTGCACCTATCTTGGCCTTACCAGAAGGTTGTGAAGATTTTGTTGTTTATTGCGACGCTTCACATAAGGGGCTAGGAGCGGTGTTAATCCAAAGAGAGAAAGTGATAGCATACTCGCCATTGAAAACTCATGAGAAAAACTACACAACACACGACTTGGAGTTAGGATCGGTTGTGTTCAAGACTTTTCAATTTGGAGACACTACTTGTATGGCACGAATTGTGTCGTATACACCGATCACAAAAGTCTACAACACATTTTGGATCAAAAAGAACTGAACATGAGACAACGCCGATGGTTGGAATTACTCAGTGATTACGATTGCGAGATTCGTTACCATCCGGGTAAAGCGAATGTAGTTCTGATGCTCGAGTAGAAAAAGAGCGACCAAAACCTCTTAGAGTCAGATCCTTGGGTATGACAATTAGTTCACCTCTTCCATCCAAGATTCTTGAGGCTCAAATGGAAGCACTCAAGGAAGAGAATCGCCCGAATGAGAACCTTACGGAATGCCGAGAGTGAAAATGGATTCGTGAAAAGGTCGGATGGAACTTTGTGTTTCAAGGAGCGAAGTTGGATACCACTCTACGGAGGAATTCGCGACATTATTATGCACGAATCCCACAAGTCTAAATACTCCATACACCCATGATCCGACAAGATGTACCTTGATCTGAAGAAATTGTACTGGTGGCCAAACATGAAGGCCGACGTTGCAACATATGTCAGCCAGTGTTTAACATGTTCAAAGGTCAAAGCTGAACATCAGAGACCCTCAGGTCTATTAGTACAACCCGAAATCCCCGAGTGGAAATAGGAACGCATAACAATGGACTTTATCACTAAGTTACCTAAAACCTCTAAAGGCTACGACACTATTTGGGTAATAGTTGACCGTCTCACCAAGTCAACACATTTCCTACCGATGAAAGAAAGTGATGGAATGGAAAAACTTGCACAACTATACCTGAAGGAGATCATTGCACGTCATGGTGTGCCAATCTCCATCATTTCGACATGAGATAGCCATTTCACCTCAATTTCGGAAATCACTTCAAGATGCTTTAGGGTCTAACCTCGACATGAGCACCGCTTATCATCCTCAAACCGATGGACAAAGCGAGAGAACCATTCAAACATTGGAGGACATGCTAAGAGCATGTGATAGACTTTGGAAATGGCTGGGATAAGCACTTGCCACTAGCTGAATTTTCTTACAATAACAGCTATCACACAAGTATCAAAGCCGCACCATATGAAGCACTCTATGGTCGGAAGTGTAGATCACCTGTGTCTTGGGCCGAAGTTGGAGAAAGTCAACTTACTGGTCCGGAGTTAATCCAAGAAACAACCGAGAAGATTGTGCAAATCAAAACCGATCGCAAGCGGCTCGAGATCGTCAAAAGAGTTACGCGGATAAAAGGAGGAAACCACTTGAGTTCCAAGTGGGAGATAAAGTTATGCTCAAAGTTGCGCCATGGAAGGGCGTAATCCGTTTCGGAAAACGTGGAAAGTTAAATCCTCGATACATTGGACCATTCAAAATTCTCGCGAGAATCGGACCGGTAGCATACCGACTTGAATTACCACAAGAACTCAGCTCTGTACACAACGTGTTTCACGTGTGCAACTTAAAGAAATGCCTTTCCGACGAATCTCTTGCCATTCCTTTGGAAGAAATCCAAGTTGACGAAAGATTGAATTTTGTCGAGGAACCCATTGAAATTATGGATAGAGAAACCAAACGGCTTAAGCAAAGCCGCATCCCGATCGTCAAAGTCCGTTGGAACTCTCAAAGAGCTCGGAATCACACGTGGGAGCGTGAAGACCAATTCAAGCGCAAATACCCACACCTTTTCTCAACTTCACCAAGTAATCCTAACTGAAAACCGAGGACGGTTTCTCTTCCAAGCGGGAGGATGTGACACACGGTAAATTTTCACTAAAATTTAACTGATGATTAGTAATTTATTATTACTAAGCCCAATTCATTAAGCATGCATAAGCTTTGCCTGATCATATGAGTAGATGACTCGCATGCAACAAAAATTTCACCACACTTGCATTCATATCATTTATGAATATTTCATTTTGTCTTATGATTTAAATTATAAGACGAGAAGGTATCTCGTTTTCCCCAGTGACCGACACTGCACGCGTACCGACACTATGATAAGGACTCGCTAAAACAATTAACTAATGTCCGCGACTTGGAATATTACAAAAATAAAATATATCGGACACATAACAATAAAATACTACGAAGGAAAAGTTATCAAACAATGAAACTTTGGTCACAATATGACTTCGCAGGACACAAAATATTTAACGCACTATCACTTAAACAATAACTTTTATAAGGTTCAAGTACAACCATACATAAGTATAATGTATAGGCATACATTTTGTACAATTAATTTCCTACATACATATACTTACTCAAACAAATTAAAAGTCTACATATACATATACCCTCATTTTTGTTACTTACCTTACCTTATCTTACTTTTCTTTTATACATATAATACATTACAAGAGTACATGTTTATATAAACTTTGAAATATTATCTCTTGGTCTCAAAACCCACTCACAAGTATACATTGAAAAGTGAAGAGATATATGTTTCTTGTCTTCTTGTCTCACACACATGACAAACAAATACAAAAGCAGAGAGTTAGAAGATATCAAATCTTCATCTCTTTCCTCTAGAAATCTTGTTTCTCCTCTTCACACGCTTCATAGGCAAATCTCTCCAAAAATGGTAAACCGACAACCCTCATCTAAATATTCCTCCTCTTTCAAGCCATGTCCATGTAAGATTCGCTTCCCCAAACTTATCTTGATGCGCCACTACCCTTCAAAGAAATCCAAGGGAGATCAAGTAACCACAAGAAAGAAATCTTCCACCAATCTGTATTGAGCTTGTATCCAAGATTCTCTTGGTTTTGGAAGTAAACCATTTTTGGCTTCAAACAAAGGTGCAAGATGTAAAGACTTGGTCAAAGACTTCCTTCTTATTTCCTTTTTATGCAGCTCGAGAGACTAAGGGCACACACAAATCAAATCTCAACCCACCACAAAAGAATAGTGTTCTTAAGAGTGTTGTGAAACTATTGGGTTTGTTGCTCGGATTCGGATTGGAGGTTTGGTTTGTGTGGAGCTCTCGAGTTAGCCTTCATCTTTGTCATTTTCGCCTCACTTACATAAGGTTCATCTTTGATTCTTTTCCTTGTAAATTGTTGTACTTTAAACGTGGTTATTGAAATGTAAATGATGAAATCTTGTTTTGATATTCGATGTCTAAATAAGGTGTTTGGCATTACATAAATGTCACTTTGATATGATAAATGGTTAGGGTCACATGAGTTTTGAGTTAGTCATTGTTTTGGATGGGTTAGTTTTCTGTCGAGGTAAATGAGCCAAGAAACATGTGGGTTAAGTCTTATAAAAACTTGGTAATTTGACTATGTAACTAGGTACTCTCGATGTTATAATACTTGTGTTTTGATAAACAACTATGTCACCCCGGAATCTAAGTATGTCGTTGGCATTATGTTGGTTTGGTTTACTGTCAAGATAAGAACCGGGTTGAGTAGTACTCAACCATTGCATAGTCTTGCCGTTTCCTTGTTCTATCGTGTTAAGTTAACATGATTTGGTCTCGACTCCATCTCCATCATACTATGCTTGTAAGCCTTTGTCTTGTTTGAAATTTGTTCCTGTCGAGAAGCATGGACCAAGGATTTTGAAAGTTAAACATTTGTAAAGCCTACTAGTGACCCATGTCGAAGCTCACATTTTAAGTCGACACTCATGTCTTGTAAAATATGTCAAACTTCATCTCCTACCTTGTGTAAACGTGAAAAGCTTGCTAGTATTTCATTCGCTTGTAGCTAAATTTTTAGAAGTAAACCTTGGGACAAAATTTTTATGAACGCCTAGGAGAACTCTAGTCAAATAGGCTTAGTCACTACAATCATATTGAGTAGTCCATGCTTGTGTCGAAATGCTTAAGGGTAGACGAGATCGAGATCAAGTTGAAGTAGTACTCTACTTGTACAAGGTTTTGTTTACACTCTTGCTCACTTCCTAGTTGTGAGGTTGGCTAACCTTGTTCGAAACTCACAACTCGGACTAGAATGCTCACACCTAATGGAATTGAAATAAAGTACTAAAGTGTATGTAATAACATAATTTTTTACCAACTGTTTCTCTGTTTTGGTATTGGGCGCAACTTCGAATTGAGTCCAAGAGAATTTTCCACTTCATTCTTGGGCCAAAGCCTTCCCCTCATTTGTGCACTACTTCGAGCCAAGCCCAACATTATATCAAACCATTTTGGACCACAGCCCATCTGCAATAATTACTACTCGTTAAAAACAAGGGAATGAGTTCTCACTAGAATTCGTAATGTGAACCGGAAATAAATTATAAAACCAAGCTCATTTGTCACGTATTTAAAATCTTCGGCATTAGATATATATACACATACGAATTAACAAGTGACCAAGTGCAAGGTTGATATACTTATATGTATATACAAGACAACAAACGTTTAAGAACATGATTCACGTAATGAGGCCCCCGTCAAAGCTCAAACTTCAATGTATGATCCTATGTATATATATATATATATATAAATGTAAAATAAATCTCTAGTTGGGAACTATATGTCTTGAGAACAAATTTGATAAATAAATGAGGAACACTAAACTATTTTGTAAACTAATAAACTTGAGGATGTTCCACTTTGACTTAAATATTTTTCTAAATGCAATTAGGAAATAAACAAACTAATATTAGTCTTGACAATACCATTTTGCGTCAACTTAAATGAGTATATATACAATTATATACTTACTATTGGAATGCTATAAATATTTTTCATATCGAACCTTGGAGATAAAAACCATAATAATGTCAACAAGAAAAGTATATATATTTTGTATAATTACTAGTAAAAAAATCATTCTTATAACTATTACAAGCTAAAGTTTAGCTTTAATACAATTGAACTATTTTGAGTAAGCAATACTTAAAATAATGAACTAAAACATTCCCTCCTTATCTAGGTCGCTGTCGGTGCCTTCACAACCATCACTAATCCCACATTTGGATTGCACATTTCTTTGAGGTGAGTTTCATAGCCCCACTTTTACTTGATAAATTGTTTTACACACTTTGGGGTGAGAAATATGCAAAACATTTTATGGACCAAAACTATTACATGATTACTATTACGTGTTTTAGCCTAAGCCCTTATGTCCCTAGAGAATGCCCTTTTTCATGAACCGTCAATTCCCCATTGGGAAAAGCGAATGTTATAAATAGATCTATTGAGGGTGACTCCTCCGTTCGGTTGGTCATGCTTAGACCAAAGCGAAACGTATACCATGTCGGAACCAAGTGTTGAGGGACAAAACACATGCTATGGGCCCCTATATTGTATGACATCTTTTAGCATACGTGAACTGTCATAGTATCGGTTGCATGAACTTAGAGCTAACGTAATAGACATTCATCCATATATCATTATATTCGTTGTAATGATTATATGACTTGCTTATGGTCAGAACTTACTATTTAAACTTAAACCTATGAACTCACCAGACTTTTAAGCCGACCTTTTAGCATATTTTCTCAGGTGTTTAAGTTATGTTCATGAAGGTAAGGCAAGAAGCGGATGTATGGTCGTAGTAGTATTAAAGAAGTGTTTTTACACAAAAATGATGTTTTTACATTGGGACCACTAAATCTAATGGGATGTACCCATTTACTTAAATTATGTTGTAAGACAATGTTTTAAAACTAGTTTATGAAATCAAACGGAGTATGTATTCCGTTCTTTATTACTTGCGTTGTGATTCACCGATCCCGTAACGCTCCCAAATAACACGTATGCTTCCGCTAAACCAAATTTGGGGGTGTTACAAAAGGTATTTCCATGAGGGTAGGACCATTCATTCATCTTTTGTCGACGTAACAAATCTCTGTCAAGAACTAGCCACTATCAATTTCAATTGTCTCCTTGACATCGATGAGCCAATTTGCTCTAGGTTTTTCCTAGAATTCTATGCTTTTGTTGTTTCCTTCACAAATGAGGATGATCAAATGGCTCTCAAGTTTAGTACCAACCAAAATGACTACACCATTTCTCTCAACCAATTTGCTCAAGTGTTAGGAATTCCTTGCTGTGGTACTTGTCTTTACTCGGATAAGTGGTCACTCACTATCCTTGATGCTACTAATGACCGCTCTCTTCCCTACGAAACTCCTTTGGTAGACAAGGGCGTCATTCGTGAGCAGCTCTTTAATGATAGGGTAAGCACCAACCCGTCTCACTCGAGCGGGCAAGGAAGTCAACCGAGATCCATACGGTATGTAACTCAATGAGCTTAAGCCTCAATTCAAAAAGTGAGAGGAACTCCTTAGAGCCAATGTGATTAGCACCATAGGAAATAGAGACCACATCAATGCTTTCCTTTTTTACATGCTCTATAGCTTGTCCACTCATCAACCATTCAACTTGGCTTACTACATTGCTAGGAGAATGGTAGACATCCCTACTCAAGGCTCCATTGCTCTTCCATACGGGATGCTACTCACCCGTCTTTATAGAGCTTATGCACCCATTCCACCAAGTCCTAGAGGGTTGAAACTAGATTATTCTCTCATCCCTCACATATTTGTTCCCTTGAGTGATGAAAGAGTGTCCAAAACTAAGGCAAAGGGAAAAAGGCCAAAAGCTCCAACTCCTTAATCATCATCATCAAATAGCTTCGAAGATGGTCTCCCCAACTCTAGGCTTCAACCCCATGAGTACTATGCCTCTCTTCCAGAGATTGAGAATGAAACGGCAGAGTTTAAGCAAACCAAGGGGATGTTCAAGTTCCTTGGAAGGATGATGACCAAGATTTACAAGAAGTTGGATAAGTGAGTTGAGGTTTAAGAGGGTGTTTGGAACAAGACAAGAAACAATGTTGTATGATATTATTTATGTGTTTTCGCTTCGTAGGATGATAAACTAACTTAAAACATTGATGTATGCTAACCGATTCATGCAGGGGGATAACATACGGGTGTTATCAAATTTTACCCATTTTCACTTTTAAGTGAAAATCATTAGCCCTTGTTGAAAATTGATGCTCCACTATTTTTATATATGCGTTATTGCTTGTTCCTAACTAGAAATAGTTATTTCCATATGTTTTAAGAAAAATTTCAGGATTCGGAAAAGTGCTCGGGGGTCAAAAATTGGGTCTGTCCAATTTTCTGCACGGCACAGATCTGACGGCACCATTTTTTGGTTCTGCCCGTTTTATATTTTGGTGCCGCCAATCCTGCACTGGCGGACCAAACAGACCCCAAATTTGGGATCCGTCTGTGTAAAATTTTGGTGTCGTGGAATGCCTAGGTAAGTTGCTAAAGTTCGCTCATTCCCGCATTCTAATTTACCAAAATTTTCTTCTAGGATAGTTTTTACTGCTTTTTATTCATATTAGAACTAGTTAAACATAATTAGACATATAAGATATCCATTTGCCACCAAAATTCAAAAATTCCAAAAATTCACCCAGAGAACCCTTTTTCATAAAGGAAGGAACCAAAAATTTGGTTCCTTGTAATCCGTGGGTGATATGAACTTCAAGATCTTACAATCATTAGGAGACATTTATTGCATATCCTTGCATGTCTCTTAGGTCAAACCTTCTTGTATGGCTTGACTTAGATGATATGACTAGCATTAAAAACTCTTCCAAATCATTAGAAACCTCTTCTCTTCTATGGCTTAACACCAAATCAAACAGAATTCTCCATAATCTCATAATCCTATAAATTAAGAGCTTCAAAAATGATGATCCTCACACCTTACCAATTTCTCTCATCTTCTCCTAGAAAAAGCTTAAGAAAAATGACTAAATCATTCACCTCTTCTCCATCAAACAAATCATGTAATAAAATAGCTAGAATGAGTGTTAGACCATGTTGTTTTGTCAAAATTAGCTCATCTTCTGATTCCTCCCCCTAACCATCTCATCTCCCATAAGAGATGAGAACTTTCTTACCTTAAGCACTTCTGCACCACCTCCAAAATCACCTATTGTAATCACCAATCCACCACCAGCAAAAACTCCCATTGCCACTTCTCCACCTGTTGGAATCACTCCTATATTTCAAGTGTTAGTAATCAATATGTAATAGGTTGCTTAATTAGGCTTTTATGTTTGTATTAATGGCAAGGCTTATTTAGAAAGCCCATAAGCCTTGGCCCATCTCCAATAAGGATGGAAGGAACTAGTAGTGTTGCCCTAGTTCCCTTCCCCTATAAATACTCTTGTAAACCTTCATTTAAAGTTTGGTTGTTCATTTACTTTCATACTCTACGCATAACATTTCATATATTCCATACGGGTGTGTTTGTTCTTGTTCAACCGATCACCTTTACCTCTTATTTCTTACTTAATGATACTTGTGTTACATTATGGTGACCTAACAGTGGTATCAATCGCCATCTAGTTGGGTGAAACACTTTGTTTTTGAAGTTACATAGTCATACGGGTGGGTTTTAAAGCTAAAACATTTCATACGCATAAAAGCTTTATTTTTTACACTTGTAAACTCAAGATTCTTGTAGTTGAAGGTTTATTTAGTGATAAAGTGTAAGTTTTTTGCATCAAGTTTCATACTTTACGTGTGTAGAGTTGTTTTTAAGCTTTGTTTTATTCTTGTACTACTTTCTACGCGTAAGGGTGAATTTGGTTTTGGATCATCAAGTTTCAAACTTTTGTGTCATTTTGGTGATATTGAAGCTATTTCATCATAAAAATCAGGTTTCTAAACACTTTTGGGCATAAAAATCAGTTTTGGTTATAGTTTGTACTTTCTACTCGTAGTAAAACCCTAGTTTTACTCGTAAGCTCCAAGTCTACGCCTAAGCAGCTGTTACGCGTAAGCATTTCATCATTTGATCTTCAGTGCTGTTGGTTTACTCAGTGTTTTCTTGCTTGGATAAGCCTGAAAACACTTCGACTTTGGATATCTTTTACACTCGTATAAGTGTAAAGGATTTTTGGGCAAAACCCTAGTTTTACGCTTAAGCTACATACTTACGCGTAGAATTCTCTTACGCCTAAGCCTTTCCTACGCCTAAGGAAGTATTACGCATAAGGATTCTACTCCTTTGTATTTGGTTTACGCCTAAGCTAAGTTTTTCTCAAGTCTACGCGTAAGCTTTCACTACGCGTAAACTCTTGTATACGCGTAAGGTGGTTATTACACGTAAGGTATTTTCTACGCCTAAACTGGTTTCTACACATAAGGTTACTTCATCAAAAAACTCTAATTTTCATTCGACTACAAAGATCCATCATAAACACAAGTTTCAAGATGTCTCAACCACCATACTCTAGCTACTTCCCTCATGAGTATCATCAACAACAATTCTATCAACAATATCCTCCACCATCTCCACAACAATTGCAACAATTTCAACAACAATTTCAACACTTTCCTCATGGAGCAAATCCTCTTCCACCACAAATGGTTCCACCAAACCCTCGTCAACAAGTACAACATTATACATACTTTCAAAATTAGTATCCCGCCAAGTATGCTATGAATGTTACAACACCAAAGGAACCCTCTTGGTTTGCAAAGATGTGTGAAGCTTTAAGTAGCCAACAATCCATTCATGAAGCTGGATCCCTTGACAGACCTCCAATGCTCACTCTCGAAAACTACGATCAATGGGTGATAAGGTTCTTTAGGTTTTGTGATCTAAAGAAGCCACATGGTAAGTTCATGAAGAACTTCATCCTTGAAGGTCCTTTTCAGATGCCTACTCTCACTGTACCCGGAGATCCGAATGCTAATCCACCAATAGATGATGTTACCAACGTTGTCGGTCTTGATCAACTTACTACTGACCAACTTCTTCACTTAGAAGCTGATGAAATTGCAATGCAATATATCCTTTTGGGATTACCTAATCTGATTATTCGTAGTGTTGATGCTCGAGAAGTTGCTAAAGCAATGTGGGAGCACATTCATCTTCTAATGGAAGGCACTGAACTCAATCCAGAAGATTTGGAATCCAAAATCTACTTAGCATATGAACACTTCATGATTGAACCAGGGGAGACATTAGAGTCATATCATCATCGGTTTTCAGATATCATCAATGACTTGGATAAACATAATATCATTATGCCAAGGATTGCAATCAATACAAAGTTCTTGAGCTGTCTTGGTCCTAATTGGGAGAAGTATGTTATATTTATCCGTCAAGCGAAGAATATTCATCAAGCTACGTACGGATTGTTGTATGACTATTTGAAACACCACCAAAAGGAAGTTGACAAAGAAAGAATTATCCGTAGGGTCCCTGCTTCACCTTCACTCCCGGATAATCAAACTCTTGATTTATGGGCTCAAGCATGTTATCCTCAATTCCCGACCTTGCAAACTGTCTTTACAAACCCTCCATAATCAACTGTTCAGATTACACCATATGATCCTTCAGAACAACAATCACAAGAAACTCAATTGGTTCCATACAACAACAACAACAATGATCAGGCACTCTACAGTGAATCAAATGAGGATGCGGAAGCCTTCGATGCAATGAATCAAGGATTTGTAATGATTCCAAAAGCCTTCGGATGATTTGCTAACAAATCCAACAACCGCATTCGCACCTCATCAAATACAAAGAATCAAGCTGTTGTTAACAATGGAAGGGTTAAGGTTCAGAATCGTGGAAATGGTCGTTAGATGAGTAGTGGTCAAGGGTTTAATGTTAATGGAAGGAATAACATGGGTGCTCCACAACAACGGGTTCATGTGGTTGATCAGGGAAATCCTCGAGGCGGGTTAATGGTCTCGATGCTATAACTGTAATGAGAAAGGTCATCTGGCTAATGCATGCCAAAAGCCGAGGACAAGAGGCAACGCTTATCACAAAGAGGCTTTACTCTTGGCTCTCAAGGATGAAGCTGGTGGAACTCTTACCACCAAGGAACATAGCTTCATGGCTAATGCAGATTCTGATGATGACATGGAGGACTTGCAGGCTAATGTAGCTGTGATGTTAATGGCAAACATGCAAGAGCTCCACATGAGGGACACAGGCCCAGTATATGACACTGATGGCTTGTCTCAGGCACCGGATCAAAACTTACTCAATAATGATCTGATATCTCCGCCAACATCTGCATCCGACGAGGATCAGAGTGTTCAACATGAATTTTCTACATCTCATTCTAATGATAATCAAATGGATCTCGTAGTTATATTTGATGATCAAGATGACCTTATGGTTAATATTGATAATCAAGTTGACTCCGTGGTCATATTTGAGGATCTAAATAACGATCATGTTGAGATTCAAGTTGAACAAGATGAACCTTTGTCTAATCCAGATCTTGAACTCATGACCAAATTAATTCACACCAACAAATCTCAACTGGAAAAGTGCAATGACATCAATAAGAAATTGCATGATAAAATTGCACTGTTAACTAAGGATAATGAATGCTATAAGTTCCAACTCAACATTTTTCAAACTAAAGAGAAATGTGAAAAAGGTTTTGAAGCCGCATTTGCTAAATCTTACCAAAATGAAAAATCTTTGGAAAAACAGATATGTGATCTAGTTGCATCCAAGAATGCTTTGTTGTCTCAAATAGAACAATTGAAATATGATCATAAACAACAATTTAACGCTCTCACTTCGAAAACTCAAAAAGCCAAGTCTGAGTTGTTAACTTGTCAAAAACAGTTTTGTGAGTACAAAAAGCATCCGAGGAAACAAATAGATGACTATCTTGAGGAAATTGTCGACTTAATAAACAAAATCAAACACTGGTTTACTCAGTGTTTTCTTGCTTGGATAAGCCTGAAAACACTTCGACTTTGGATATCTTTTACACTGGTATAAGTGTAAAGGATTTTTGGGCAAAACCTTAGTTTTACGCTTAAGCTACATACTTACGCGTAGAATTCTCTTATGCCTAAGCCTTTACTACGCCTAAGCATGTCTTACGCCTAAGGAAGTATTACGCATAAGGATTCTACTCCTTGGTATTTGGTTTACGCCTAAGCTAAGTTTTTCTCAAGTCTACGCGTAAACTCTTGTATACGCGTAAGGTATTTTCTACGCCTAAACTGGTTTCTACACATAAGGTTACTTCATCAACAAACTCTAATTTTCATTCGACTACAAAGATCCATCATAAACACAAGTTTCAAGATGTCTCAACCACCATACTCTAGCTACTTCCCTCATGAGTATCCTCAACAACAACAACAACAATTCTATCAACAATATCCTCCACCATCTCCACAACAATTGCAACAATTTCAACAACAATTTCAACACTTTCCTCATGGAGCAAATCCTCTTCCACCACAAATGGTTCCACCAAACCCTCGTCAACAAGTACAACATTATACATACTTTCAAAATTAGTATCCCGCCAAGTATGTTATGAATGTTACAACACCAAAGGAACCCTCTTGGTTTGCAAAGATGTGTGAAGCTTTAAGTAGCCAACAATCCATTCATGAAGCTGGATCCCTTGACAGACCTCCAATGCTCACTCCCGGAAACTACGATCAGTGGGTGATAAGGTTCTTTAGCTTTTGGGATCTAAAGAAGCCACATGGTAAGTTCTTGAAGAAGTTCATCCTTGAAGGTCCTTTTCAGATGCCTACTCTCACTGTACCCGGAGATCCGAATGCTAATCAACCAAGAGATGATGTTACCAACGTTGTCGGTCTTGATCAACTTACTACTGACCAACTTCTTCACTTAGAAGCTGAAGAAATTGCAATGCAATATATCCTTTTGGGATTACCTAATCCGATTCTTCGTAGTGTTGATGCTCAGAAGAATGCTAAAGCAATGTGGGAGCACATTCATCTTCTAATGGAAGGCACTGAACTCAATCAAGAAGATTTGGAATCCAAAATCTACTTAGCATATGAACACTTCATGATTGAACCAGGGGAGACATTAGAGTCATATCATCATCGGTTTTCAGATATCATCAATGACTTGGATAAACATAATATCATTATGCCAAGGATTACAATCAACACAAAGTTCTTGAGCTGTCTTGGTCATGATTATGAGAAGTATGTTATATTTATCCGTCAAGCGAAGAATCTTCATCAAGCTACGTACGGATTGTTGTATGACTATTTGAAGCACCACCAAAAGGAAGTTGACAAAGAAAGAATCATCCGTAGGGTCCCTGCTTCACCTTCACTCCCGGATAATCAAACTCTTGCTTTATGGGCTCAAGCATGTTATCCTCAATTCCCGACCTTGCAAACTGTCATTACAAACCCTCCATAATCAACTGTTCAGATTACACCATATGATCCTTCAGAACAACAATCACAAGAAACTCAATTGGTTCCATACAACAACAACAATGATCAGGCACTCTATAGTGAATCAAATGAGGATGCAGAAGCCTTCGATGCAATGAATCAAGGATTTGTAATGATTCCAAAAGCCTTCGGATGATTTGCTAACAAATCCAACAACCGCATTCGCACCTCATCAAATACAAAGAATCAAGCTGTTGTTAACAATGGAAGGGTTAAGGTTCAGAATCGTGGAAATGGTCGTTAGATGAGTAGTGGTCAAGGGATTAATGTTAATGGAAGGAATAACATGGGTGCTCCACAACAACGGGTTCATGTGGTTGATCAGGGAAATCCTCAGACTGGGTTAATGGTCTCTGATGCTATAACTGTAATGAGAAAGGTCATCTGGCTAATGCATGCCAAAAGCCGAGGACAAGAGGCAGCGCTTATCACAAAGAGGCTTTACTCTTGGCTCTCAAGGATGAAGCTGGTGGAACTCTTACTACCAAGGAACATAGCTTCATGGCTAATGCAGATTCTGATGATGACATGGAGGACTTGCAGGCTAATGTAGCTGTGATGTTAATGGCAAACATGCAAGAGCTCCACATGAGGGACACATGCCCAGTATATGACACTGACGGCTTGTCTCAGGTACCGGATCAAAACTTACTCAATAATGATCTGATATCTCCGCCAACATCTGCATCCGACGAGGATCAGAGTGTTCAACATGAATTTTCTACATCTCATTCTGATGATAATCAAATGGATCTCGTAGCTATATTTGATGATCAAGATGACCTTATGGTTAATATTGATAATCAAGTTGACTCCGTGGTCATATTTAAGGATCTAAATAACGATCATGTTGAGATTCAAGTTGAACAAGATGAACCTTTGTCTAATCCAGATCTTGAACTCATGACCAAATTAATTCAGACCAACAAATCTCAATTGGAAAAGTGCAATGACATCAATAAGAAATTGCATGATAAAATTGCACTGTTAACTAAGGATAATGAATGCTATAAGTTCCAACTCAACATTTTTCAAACTAAAGAGAAATGTGAAAAAGGTTTTGAAGCCGCATTTGCTAAATCTTACCAAAATGAAAAATCTTTGGAAAAACATATCTGTGATCTAGTTGCGTCCAAGAATGATTTGTTGTCTCAAATAGAACAATTGAAATATGATCATAAACAACAATTTAACACTCTCACTTCGGAAACTCAAAAAGCCAAGTCTGAGTTGTTAACTTGTCAAAAACAGTTTTATGAGTACAAAAAGCATTCGAGGAAACAAATAGATGACTATCTTGAGGAAATTGTCGACTTACAAAACAAAATCAAAGAGTTTTGAAATGTTGTTTACAAACATGGTGAGCCAATCACAACAATTCAAACGTTTTCTTTTAAACCAAATCCTAATGGATATGGACCAATTCTTGTTGATTACAAACCACGTTTTTCAAATAGAGCATTCAAACCAAATCCTCAAGTCTACAGTGCAGAACATAGAATTGATGAATCCATCATGAGTGTTGTTGAATATAATCGTTTGGAGGAATTAGATGTAGAAGACGAGAGTTGGTAAAAATTGGAAAATGTTGTTTATTGCAAACCATTTAACTATTCTAAAGCCGTAACTTTCGTCACACAACAGGATAAATCTAACACACCTTGGGTTGTCATACCAACTCCAGAGTCCTCTTCTAATGATGGTTCTCGACCCAATGTTGCACAAATTAATGGTCATTTACCTTCTTTTAGTGAAATAAAGCCATTAGCTGAACGATGTCAGGTTCTAAAATACTTTGACACTTTCATGTCTGACATCAAACTTTTGGAACATGCAATTGAAGTTAATTCTGAAATCAAAGCTGAAAATTTTCAATCGCCATTTGCGCAACAAAAAAGGGATATTGTTCAGAAAGGGCTTTTACCACATGTCCGAAATCTAAAAATGTGTGCAATATATTAGGAACGGGATCTTCAGAAGGAGATTGGTCTTATGAAAAAAGTTTTTGAGCAAACAGAAACATCGATTTCAAACACTAAACGTAAAAAGAAATGTTACGAAATCATGTTGACCGACTCTTGGAAGATGTAATTTGTGCTGATACCATAAATGTTGTGTTACTACATTCCGTTGCATATGCATTTGATTATATCGCTGTTGATTCTGTTGATTCTATTGATTCTGTTGAAAATGTTGAGAATACCGATAATGTGTCACAAATCAAGTCTTTAAAATTGAAAATGAGCGATTGTTAAATGAGCTTTCCAATGCAAAACATCGTCTTCAATGGTGTCAAAAAGATTGTCAAAATCGTGAACTTGCTTTGCAAAACAAGATCAACCAGTTGCGTTCAAAATCTATTGATCCAAAAATAGAACTGGATGATGAAAACGTGTCTTTAAAGTGTCAAATTTCAAACTATGAACAAGAAATAGCCAAAGTAAAAACTGAATATGGTGTCATATTTGATTTACTCAAAAAGACTCGTGCTCAAGAGTCAAAAGATGCTGATGATCATCTTGCATATACCAAAGAAGTTTTATGAAATAATGGAAACACTCGATCTGAAAATAAAGATTTGTTACACACTATCCATGACTTGAAAGCGGAGTTGGTGAAACTTAAGCAAAATAGGATTAGTAACACAGATGTACTTGCCCCTGGATTGCTTAAAATTGACACTAGAACGCCTAATGACACACCACAAGATACTAATGTGCTTCCTTCCACTGAAACATGAATAGTTGCCTCTTTTCCCAACGTTAGCACTTCACAGCTTAAGAGCAATTCAAGGAAGAATAGAAAGTTGCAACATAAGAGAAGAACAATAAATACCTCTGAAGTAGAAGAACACCTTAGGACTTTGAATAAAACTCAAGTTGCAACCACTTTAGACATTGCGTTAGACAAATGTAATAGAAAAAGTGATGTACCGAATGTTGAACCTTTAAGTACTTTGAATGTTATGTTTGAAGCATCTTGTGTTGGTTATCGTAAAAGCATGTTTTCTGGTTGTCATGATAAATGTGTTGCTAATGCTATCTTATCTCGTAAGCGAAACAATAGAAAATAGAATACCTCTAGGCCCACTAATGCTTCTAAGTCTGTGCTAGGTAAACCGCCTACTAATGCTTCTGCTATGACCATTGATGTACCCATAGTACCCACTTCACCTCCTAGGAAGAGAATATCACCTAGTGCATTCACTAAGAACAAAGCTAAGACTAGTTGGACTTGGCAGAGATGGTTACAGAACATACCAGGCTTTAAATGGATTCCCAAGATCATTAACTTGTGTGTGTCTAATGTAACTGTAACGGAACCCTCTAAATCTTCAGGTTCCACCTCTACTTCTATTCCACATGTGTCATCTGTGTGTATTGCAGGTGATACAGATCATCCTCTGGATTGTTGATAGCGGATTTTCCCGACACATGACAGGCAATCTCAAACTGTTATCAAACTTTGTTTCAAAGTTCATTGGCACTGTCAGGTTCGGGAATGATCACTTCGCAGCTATCATGGGCTACGGAGATTACATCAATGGGAACATCAAAATTAGCAGAGTTTATTATGTGGAAGGTCTCGGTCACAATCTCTTTTCAGTCGGTCAATTTTGTGATGGAGATTTGGAAATTGCTTTTAGGGAGAAAAATTGTTTCATTCGTGATCTACAAGGAAACGATATTATGTATGGAAACCGCACATCAAGTCTTTACACAATCTCAATGCAAGACATGATTGCTTCATCTCCTATTTGTCTACTTTCTAAGGCAACATCTACAAAATCCTGGCTATGGACCGTCGTCTTTCACACTTAAACTTTCAAACCATAACCAATCTTGCACGTTACAAACTTGTTGAAGGTCTCCCAAGATTTCGGTATTCTAAAGATCATCTATGCTTAGTTTGTGAACAAGGGAAAATCACTCGTGCTCACTTTCCTACAAAGGTGGAACACAGCTCCCAGCATGTGCTTCATCTTCTTCACATGGATTTGTGTGGCCCGATGCATGTGCAGACGATTAATGGCAAATGCTACATTCTTGTAATTGTTGATGACTATTCAAGATGGACTTGCGTCTATTTTCTTCGCAGTAAAGATCAAGCTCCACAAATGATCATCACCTTTCTCACGAAAATTCAAGTTCAACTCCGGAACACAGTCAGACAAATCAGAACAGACAAAGGAACTGAATTTGTGAATCAAACTCTTCGTGAATACTATGAGAAAGTGGGAATTGAGCATCAAACATCAATTGCGCGAACACCAGAACAAAACAGAGTTGTTGAAAGACGAAACCGTACGCTAGTGGGAGCTGCAAGAACGATGTTGATAAATGCTAAACTTCCAGATTACTTGTGGGCTGAAGCTGTGTCAACTGCATGCTACACTCAGAACCGTTCTATGATCACTAAACGCCACAACAAAATACCTTATGAGCCTATCCATAACCACAAACCGAATCTCAAACACTTTCATGTATTTGGTTCTCTTTGTTACCCGAATAATGATCGTGATGACTTTGGAAAGCTCAAGGTTAAAGCTGACATAGGAGTCTTCGTTGGATACTGTGAAAATTCTAAAGGATACCGGATCTGGAATCGTCGTTCAAGGGAGATTATGGAAACGATTCATGCCAATTTCGATGAGATTACAGATATGGCTTCTGAGCAAAACATCTTGGAACCCGGACATAACCGTCTAAACGTCTCCCAAAGCCCATCATCAGCTGAACCAAGCCTACAGCTTACTCGTCGTCAAATTGAACAGCTTTTTGCTCCTCTGTTTAGTGATGATATTGATCAACGTGCTCCAGATGTATCAAATGTTTCCGCTGCTCAACCTGATAATACTCCAATCCCTGATACACCTAAAACAACAACTGTTGACGAAGCACCTCCAATTGATTCAACAACAACAGCCGAACAAACCGCATCCAATGACGCTGAAGCAGCTGATGATCTTCTGAACCAAGAAGTACCTACACCTACAGATTATGATCCAAATGCATTCTTCAATCCGTTTGCTAATGAATCTGCCACTTCTGATGTTGCGGAATCATCCACAAGCCATTTGAATCCTCCTAATCTGCACAATGTATATCAACATCAACCATCCACACATCGTTGGACTAAAGACCATCCTCTTGTGAATATCATTGGAAACCCGAATCAACCAGTCGTAATTAGACATCGCCTTCAGACTGACGGTGAATATTGAATTTATGCACTTACCGTTTGCCAATCTGAACCCAAAAACATTAAAGAAGCAATGACTTATGACAACTGGATTGAATCTATGCAAGAAGAACTTAATCAGTTTAAACGTCTTGAAGTATGGGAATTGGTTGAAAAACTAATAGGGGTCTATGTTATTGGTCTTAAATGGATTTGGAAAAACAAGTTGGATGCTGAAGGTACGGTTATCAAAAATAAGTCACGATTAGTGGCTAAGGGTTATAGACAAGAAGAGGGGATTGACTTCGAGGAATCATTCGCACCGGTTGCGAGACTTGAGGTTGTACGGATTTTTCTGGCATTTGCGTCTCACATGCACATCACGGTCTATCAGATGGATGTAAAAACCGCTTTTCTGAATGGTCAACTGAAGGAAATGGTATATGTTAGTCAGCCGGAAGGATTTGTTGATCCAGAGTTCCTGAATCACGTCTTCAAACTAAAAATGGCTCTATATGGTCTCAAACAAGCCCCTCGGGCGTGGTATGATAAGTTATCATCCTTTCTCATTTCTAATAATTTCACTAAAGGATCGGTCGACCCAATACTTTTCATTCAATATCACGGGGCTCACATTTTAATCGTTCAAATCTATGTGGATGACATCATTTTTGGGTCAACACATAAAAAGTACTCAAACGAATTTTCAAAACTTATGAAAAAACATTTTGAAATGTCCATGATGGGTGAACTTACGTTCTTTCTAGGACTGCAAGTTCATCAATCACCCCGTGGTATTTTCCTTAGTCAGTCCAAATATGCTCTTGAAATTTTAAACAAACATGGAATGCAAAGCTGTGATACCTATGCCACACCTATGGCACATACCAAGAAACTGGATGCTGGTTTGCATGGGAAATTGGTTGACCCTACCAAATACCGAAGTAATATTGGGTCACTCATGTATCTAACAGCCAGTAGACCTGATATTGGATTTGTTGTATATCTTTGCTCCCATTATCAGTCAAGACCAACTGAAACTCACCTCTCTGAGGCTAAGAAAATCATCTGATACATCAAGGGAACCATTAATTTGGGGATCTGGTATACGAAGGATTCTGGTTTTGAACTAATAGCTTTTTCAGACGCTGATCACGCAGGTTGCTTAGATTCTCGGAAAAGTACGTCAGGTGCTTTACAATTTCTTGGTGATAAACTGGTGTCATGGCAATCGAAGAAACAAGATTGTACATCGCTGCCCTCAACCGAAGCAAAATGTGTAGCCATGTCGGCGTGTTTTGCTCAAGTCATTTGGAAGAGAACACAACTTAAAGATTATGGTTACTTATTTAATAGAATCCCGATGTACTGCGACAATCGAAGTGCTATTGCGATCTCGTGCAACTTCGTCGAACATTCGAAATCCAAGCACATCGATCTTTGATATCATTTCATAAAGGAGCATGTGGAAAAGCGTACCGTTGAATTATATTTTGTGGGTACTGAACACCAACTGGCGGACCTTCTCACCAAAGCCTTAGCTCTTGCTAGGTTTACTGAGTTGATCCACCGGATTGGCATGAGGTGTTTGACTCCAGAGAAACTGGACAAACTTTTAACACATTCTTAAAACCAATCAAAAACCAAAACCTTTTTTGTAAATATTTTATCAAAAACAAAATAGAAAAATATAAAATTCTTAATACACAAAAATATTCTCCCATCTAAATTTCTTTCAACATTGCAAGTGCAAATCTTTCGTCAACACTTTGCACTTTCAAAAAATTCCATATTTTCACGAACAAGTGTTGAGGAGGAGAAAGTAAATATTTTTCTGTTTCATAAAACCTTGTACTTGCATGTTACCCAATATTGGTTGTATCTTTGATTATAGTGGATATGTTTCTTGTTTCAAAACACTCCTCGGACTCAAATTTGTAAAATTTCACTATTTTTAAAGTCAGGAGGGAGTGTCTTCAAGCTTCTTTTCAATACTTTCACTTCTTGCTTAACCAAAATGGATGTTATGGGCTGTGGTTGATAATGGTTGAGGTGGAAGGGCTATACTTTTCAAAAGTTTAAACTTAATTTTACAAAACCACTTCACCTAATTTTACTTCAAATTTAATTCAAGCATTAAAGTTTTCAACCTACCATATCATACGCCTATAATTCAACCTCAAATCCGTGCTTTAATCATCAAATTTATCACGATATAGACATCACCATCGAAAATGTTAACGCACCAATGAGCTCACAATGGAATATATCTTCCCATCTGATTACAGCATAAAGATTGGAAAGAACAACCTCAAGGTCGACTTTGAGAACTTCACCTGCTCTGAATCTTCATGCCGAATTGCTGTGGATATTCTCAAGACTCATCCTTACAACAACATGCTTACGAACTCTGCAACTGTGCCGGAGATCTACATTCACCAATTTTGGCACACAATGAAGAAGGTTGAGGGTCAAGATGCTGTCACGGTGACTCTCAATGATAAGGAAGTCACCATCACTGTTGCAGATCTGCGCACAATTCTTCTTCTGCCCGCTATCCAACCTGCTGCGTATGTGCCGCTTCCAAGTGAAGAGGCTACACTACAATTCATGGTCGATCTTGGCTATGATGAAGCTGCTGGAATAATTACAAAGCACTCCTCGGTCGATTTAAAGAACATTCCTCAACCGTGGAGGACCTTGTACATCATGATAGCCAAGTCTCTTTCAGGAAGAGACAGCGACCACGAGCATAGAAAACTAATGCATCTGCAAACCTTCTGGGGCGTGGTCAACAAGCAGCACGTCGAATTTTCCAGTCTGATATGGGAAGACATGATGTCCCATCTCAAGAAACCCGGGACAAAGGTTCCTTTTATCAGATACACTAAGCTGTTGATCCAAAACATTCTCGGGAAAAATTGGGACATTCCCTTGAGACTTAAAGACCTCAACAATCATTATGTGTTGTATAAGCCCACGCTAAACATTGTCAGATTCAAGGACTCATCGACAAAGAAACAAGGTGCAGTACTTCTTGACTGCCTTCTCACTGCTGATATCAAAAGTCTCCCGTCATATTCACGATACCTAGAAGCAGTGAACAAAGGCAAAGTCGGTTTTATGGATGAAAAGTCTTCAGCTATTCTAGTCAAGAAGACCAGAAGATCAGGCAGTGCTGGAAGTGTAGAAAGCACTGGGAGTGCCCTCAAGTATCCTAAGAGGAATCCTCCCCTCAAAAGAAAAGTCCCATCTAAGGGTGCCATCCCTAAACCAAAAACGGCACTCAAACTTGAGGACAAGGACATCGATTCTGAAGATACTGAGTCTGAAGAAGTGGTTTATCACTCTGAATCCGTTACTGATGATATGAATTCATTGAGGTCTGACGACCAACCACTCAGTCCCAAACCAAACAAGGGAAAGACTCCAGTTGCAGAGGATGAAGAAGAAAGCTCAGGTGATGACATTCCACCAAAGGATGAGGAGAAAGATTACCACAAAACACTTAAGCATCTAAGGATTCAACATGCTTCTACAGAATTTAATCTTCAACAAACCAGAGGCCCTGGAGGTTCCAGTGGTGGTGCACAAACCACACCAGTTCCTGATGCGGTTAATCAACCCGATAAGGGAACTGGAACCACCACTCTGGAATCAACAGATCAACAACAGCAAGAAGATGAAATCATTTTCGATTTTGAAGAAGAAGAAAAGGAGAAGAATGAGAAGATAACCGATGAAGACATAAAGGAAGCAGCTAGGGAGAGAGTTGAAGAAGAGGCTAGGGCTAAAGTAGAGGAAGAGGCGAAAGCTCAAGAGGAAGCTGACAATTATCTACAAGATAATCCAGAACATAACCTAGAACAATCCTCTGAGCCACCTAAGGACCCTGAGCCTTCTCATGACTCATCTTCATCTGATTCATCATCTCACTCATCACCACCACCATCCAAAGATGATACCACCAGATCCACATCCAAATCAGTCAAGAAACCGACCTACACTTGGGCATCACGTGCCAAGTCCAAGATTGTCAAGGCTGCCAGGAAAGCAAGGAAACGCAATGTGGTCAACAAGAAACTAAATCAGCTTGCCGACAATGTTAATTTACTTCAAAATGTGATTAACGAGTTCTCGGAGGAAAGAGACCAGATCCAACAATTTCTCAACCGAGATATACAGGGTGAAATGGACAAGATGATTAGGGACTACACTCATAAGTTCTTTCTCGACACCGTCCCTGGAGTTACAAGTGAGATGTTCACCAGACAACTCTATCCACATCTCATGTCACTGGTCAAGCATACACTGTCAAATACCCATGCGGTCTTGGAAATCAAACTAGTTATGTCTCCTGTTGTCACTGATGCTGAATTTATCTCTAAGCTGGTTATGCAAATGTCTCAACGATCTGCAACTTTCGCGTCTGACGAAGCAAAACTTTTTGAGGAATTACTGGAATATCAACTCAATGCATCTTGTAAAGAGTTGGTTGGTCAAGTTAAGTGACCAAGAGATGATAACGATGCTGACAAGGATTCTGAGCCTAAATGTCTAAAGAAAATAGGTCAATCCTCCTCCATGCCTCCACCACCCCAAAAGACCACCACCGCCTCACGATCTACTCAACGTCCTCCTGCATCAGATAAACCTCGGGACTCTGAGTCCTCACCACCAAAGGAGAAAACTGGTGACTATTTCCAATACACCGGTGGTGATGACAAAGAGATTCCTGAGCACCAACCACAGCCCTCACCTAAAACATCAACTGATCAACAATCAGGACCATCATCAACACCTAAGAAGAAGAAGAGATCCAACTCTGTCATTTCTTGGTTAGATGAAGATGACACTGCAGAATACGACTAGTTCAACAAGCTCGTTGATGCTACTCCGCGATTACCGGAAGGCCAAGAACCGGTAGATGGTCGTACTATGGAGCAGGTTAAGCTTATCCAGGAAGAATTCAGGGTCAAAAAGATGACGAAGGGCGAATTACGCCGGATCAAAAATGATGATTTCCAATTGTTAAAGGACAGTCCGTGATCTTTGTTGAATTTGAATATCACCTCGACAACATTGCACGAGCTATGTCTAACAACATTGACTGGCTCAACCCAGAATCGAACATTGACTTCACAAGACCGGATAAAGCTCCATATTACACAGACTGGACCAAACCATTACCAACCATTGGTCGACCAGATCAACCCAGAATCCCTTACCAATACTTCTTCAACAACGACCTGGATTTTCTACAACATGGTAGCAAAGTCAGCACGAAGTATGCTACGTCACTTACTTTCAACATCCCAGCAGCGGTCTTCTCCAACAATGTTTCCAACGAAGAAGAATCCACAAGAATGTTTGTTGAAAATATGGTGACTTATGATATTGATGCACAATATGGCACTCATCATTGGCCTGAACGAAGAAGAATTTACTACCGCAGCCGCCAAGTTCAGAAATCAAACAAAGAAGTGTTTAGTGACAAACGGATAGTTGCTATCATGAATGTCGATCTGGCTACTAAATGAGATTATTCATTCCTGAAGAAAATCACCGTCAAACGCCAAGACGAACAAGAATATGACTTTACTGAAGCTGATTTTCCTAGGTTGTCGCTGAACGACATCGAAGACATGTACCTTGCTAAGGTACAAGGTCGGATGACACAATTTTCCACACATATTCAGCTCCAGTACATCACTGCCTTGTTAATATTCATTAGAAGCAAAGTGATCCAAGAACGTGTTGAAGAACTTCAACTTGCTGTGGAATCATATCAGAAACAAGTCAACCTCACTAAACCATTACTACACTTTCCCGACATAAACCAACTTTCTCAGTACACCATTGTCAAGAAACCGAAATTTGGAGTTGTTTACCGCAGTGAACTTCACCACAATTGTTTAATGGCGTACACCGAGGTTCACAAGTTTTACGATCACACGTTGAAGTCGGTTCGTGATGGGTTAGCATATCGGTTGAAAGACATAAAGCAAGGTATTGGGTCAAAGAAGCGTTGGAATTCTAAGGAAAGGAGGGATGCTAGGAAGATAATTACAAGGATTGATGAAAGGCTATTTCACCGGGATCAGATGCGGAGGCTAGAGAGCTTTGTCGGTGGAAGAGAGAGTTTCCCTCTTACGGGCTATCAACGTTAAGAGAGAACTCCCGGTCTCATTGACGAATTGCTTGGTACTCCTTAAAGTCTTTCATTGATTGATTCTTTTGGATATTATGATCTGTATATTTAATGCCTTGTGCACACATAAAAGTGTACAACCCGTACTTGTAATGAAAGGACCCTGTGGTACGCATCAGTGCCACAATCCTTATAAAAGGAGCGAAAGCTTCTTACTTTTGAGTAAAATTTATCAAAACTTTCATTTTTCAAAGTTTTGCTCCAAAGAACAAGTACTTCCCCTTATGTTTTCAAAACCTCAAAAGTTAATGTTACTTGTTGAGGGGGAGTATTTGCTAAAAATCTTTGTTCACAAATTGTTCTTCGTGGAAACTTCCCACAAAACTCAAAATAGTCATATTCGATATCAAAATTTCGTCAAAAATAACATTTATATGCCATTTTTGAGTGGGAGAAAAATTGTGTGATACAAATATGTTGTGAATATGATTAAATCCTCATGCTAAGACTTAACCCATGAATTGACGAGATCTGAACTGTCATACATCGAAAGGATTTGTCTTCCAAGACTTATCCGAGTAGATTGTACCTATTCGAGAAACTCTTGATAGTCATGAACTTCGACGGGTTTGACAACCTTTCGAGGTTTGTCCACACCTTCAAGGTAGTTATTAGAGCTAGTTGTCACCTAAAAGCTGACAATGTAACTCTTTAACTATGAAACGTAACCATGTCTCGCGGGGAATTGTCTATCTTGATTCGATCAATTCAAAAGTGCGAGCTCTTCCCTCACCGTGCATATTTTTTTTCAAAACACTTAAGCACATGTTGAGGGGGAGTATTTCAAGAAAATGGTTTTATGGCAACATAGGTTAGTCATGGAGTTATAAGGTGACTAAGGTTAGGAATAACCGTCCTATGATCCGCCAGAGCCGGAGGGATCTACCCAAGGAAACCACCAATTGTTAGAATTTAGAAGTCCTTAGGTATGATTATAAAAAGGAGAAAATGAGAATCGGAGAAAGAAGGAGTTGAAGAATTAAAAAGAAAAGTAAAGAAAAGGGTGAAAAGAAATAGCCCTCCAAATTATTCAACTTAGGGCAGACACCGGGTTCAATACATATGCTACTAGCTGTCACTTGATGACACCGGTATTGAAGATCAAAGTCGTCATGGACCCAGTGACGCACGCACTAAACCTTCTTAGCCACTCAAGTTTCTCTCAACAGAAGCTTCTTTCATTCTCAAAGGGAACCCTACGTAAACTATCGGCTTTCTCTTAGAGATTGCTAGTATTGAAGAAGGAGACCCTCTCCCTAGTCTCCGCTCAGGAAAACCAAAGCGCACTATTGAGTCTAGAGCCATGAGATTCATCAAAAGATCTCTTAGGAACACTTGAAATTTCATCACTTGTCGTTCAATATTAAGGACGCAAGTGATACTATACTAGAGTCCTACACAGATCTTAGCAATCTATCGAGAACATTTATAAGGGGTTCACAACTGTGATCCTCATTGATTGAATGAAAACTCCTGCCAGGGTCAACATCAAACAGCCCTGACAGCAGGTCACTTCGGTAACTCCTTGTGGGTTACGCTTAGTGTTCTCTCAAACGGTCTACAGTCGTGGGGTGATGCTTCGGTGTACCTCAGCGACTCACCTGAACTGTAGATGTACTTCGGTACATCGTGTTATCCTACTTGAAGGACTCCAGTTCAGGAACAGCCTTTGCGAGAATTAGAGATGTTTTTTCACACTATGTTGTTAACACGCTCAAAGTTCGAACTTGTAAGTGCTGGAAATCCAGCTAAGGAGATTCCTTTCAAGAATCGAGTCTTGAAGATGTGGGTCATTACTTGAACTTGTTCAATGTAATGCCAACTGTCCCTTATGGGATTCGGACGGCTGATTCGCCAAACCAAGGTGAATGGAATCAAGACATTCATCAGGAGAACAATCGTAGTGGGCAATTCTCTTAGAAACGACCACAGTGATCGATTGGTGTTTATTACTAACCCATTCTTATGTTTTCTTCTTATGGATGCTCCTGGGAGATGATCGTGCAGATTCTCCATATGCTCATAGCAACAACAACATAAATTGAAGTTCTCTTGAAAGGCAACACAAAAGTCAGAATGATTCTTCGTCAAAGCCAAAGAATCTACAAATTTTAAAGACTAAAGAGAACTACATCAACATTGAAATCCAACGTCAAAGAGCATGTGAGCATGTTGGAGAAGCACGTGGAGACACCTGAGCAACGAAGCGGACCTGATGCAGACTACAACAACATAACATCACCATATCCACACCAGAACAAAGAACAAAGATAAATGAAGACGTCAAAGCTGAAAACTTTAATGAAAAACAAGATCTTCACACTAGGGAGATTGTTGGAATCAAGACACTTCTTATCACAAGAAAGAAGAATGTCAGAAGACGTCAAAGCAACTATTACATCTGATGATGGTGCAAGTGTTAGGATCAAAGCATACATGGATCTAGCTGAGGAAGATCCTTCTATTGGGAAAAATGATGCTAGGTTAGGCCATTAGGTCAACTTTGTCATGAAAAAGGTACATAAAATCTTAGAAAAGGATTATAACACTGAAAGGAAGCATGTACTTGATTATACCCTTGTTGACCTCTGCTATGTGGAAGAACATAGGTTGAACTTGTTTAACAAGTTTGCCACTCTACAAAGAGAACTCAGCGAGTGTAGAAATGAACTACTTGACCTAAAAGATGTTAAAAATCACTACATGACACTCCAACTTTAAAACAACAAATTGATGTTGTCAAATCAAGAATTCAGAGACAATGTCTCAGAGTTAGAGAGTATTCAAAACAAATGGACAAAGAGTTCAAGTCAGTTGGTAAAATGTATTAGTGATAAGGATTTAAAACATACATTTTTAGGGGGTCATTTAAGCCCTAAATCGATACATTCTATATCTGTTACTATTTTAAATCGTTCCTTTTCGCATTTTAGGTCTTTTGGAAGGAAATTGCTGAAATCAAGCACTTTTGGATGAAAAGGAGCGAAAACATGAAGAAAACGACAAAGTCAAGAATTCAAGGCTTAATTTTGCACCTGACGGCATTCCAACTCATAGGGCGACGCCGTCGCTCACAAGGTTTTCTAAAAAGTCACAAGCGACGGCTCAGGTCACTTTTTGGTTTTTCAACATAACGATGTCACGCCTTATTTCAGAAGGGCGTCTCTCTTTATTTTACACCAGACAACCAAGACCCATTCCAAGACGACGTCCTTATTGAAGCCAGACGACGTCACATTTCCTCAACTGACGCCATCCCAATGATGACTTCTCGCAAACGAAACCCTAATGATGGCGACCAGACGTCGTCACAATCAAAAGGAGACGCCGTCGCAAGTGTATATCTATATATTGACTTTGAATTTTTTGTATTTTGTGTGTAATATTTTGAGAGCAAACCCTAATTCATTCATAGTCTGACTTGGGCAATATTTTAGGGTTTCAAAGCCTTCTTTACACTCAAAGATAAGTTTATTAATCCATTATATCACCATGTTTATCCTATGTTCAATGTTTTGCTTGTGTTCATGCTTATCTATCATGTGTAGCTTAACTATTATTGTGTTTGCTTAGATCTATGAAACCTAGTTGTTGATTATTGTTAGGTTGTCTCTTGTTTTAATTGGTAGACGCTAGATTAAGGAAAACTGGCTTCTTCTTTAATTGTTGGGAGCTTGAACGTCCTAAATAGCACAAAGCTTGAGAGTGCACTTGAGCCAACATTGTGTTTATTGCGCGAGTTGTAGCTTTAGGATAATAGAGAATTCGGGGGAGATAGTACGGTAATTGGCGATCCCAGATAGTCTAGAGGAGAGTTACAATTCATAGAACTAGGGAATTAGGCAACCCCTATGACTAACACGAAATACAACACACCAATTAGAATGAAGATGTGACAATTCAACCGACCAATAAGAGATAAATAGGGAGTAAGAAAATCTAAGTAAATACGCTTTTAATTATCCATAGAAACACAACCAATCAATCCATAGCTTTTTCTTCTTTTCATTGGTTAATTAGTTTTTAATTTTTATTAGTAAGTAGTAAATACGCTTTTAATTATCAATAGAAACACAACCAATCAATCCTCAGCCTCACCTTATCGTCATACATCTCTTCTAGCATCTCTATTCCCCTAGAGAACGATCAACTCCCTGGGCTTACCCATACTACACTACAATGATTATGTACACTACCTAGTGGGTTGTAAAGATTGCGCGTAGGAAAGGAAGTCTTTCGACCCCGAACCCGCTACCAACAACAAAAATTTGGAAGGATTAGTGTTTGTAAAATTCCCTATTGAGCAAAATAAAGAGGTAGGATATCCTATGATTGGGTTGAAGGAGGAAGCATCCCTAGTTAAATGCAAAACTTTAACAAAGGAAGAATATTGAGTACAACTTATCAAGTACTTGAGACCTGTTACTCTTAGAATATACATGATGACCTTTCTAACTGTGAATTAGAAAGTGCTGAACCTCTATCTGAATTACCCAAATTCAAGGGAGCTGATCCCAAAGGTACCTATGAAGTCTCTGACAAAGCTACAAGCTCTGTTCAGTCCTCATCAGCCTCTGATAAGGCTATCAAGGTACGTGAGAATAGAATTCTTAAAAGACCTGGAAGCTCAAATAAACAATCACCTAAACCGAAAAAGGTCATTTCAATCCCTGAGTAAACACTGTTAACTTTGTTTAAAGAATTTTAGGGGTTGAAAGAACAGATCAAACCTCTGACTGTCAGCTCCACATCATAGTCTCAATCAGGTAGTTTGACTTCTGTTAAACCAAAATAGAGAGTTAAATTCCCACCTTGCATACAGTATGGATATAAAAATCACCTCTCAGAGGGCTGTTATAAAAATTCTATGTGTAAGATATTCAAAATTACTGACCACCTAAGCAAAGAGCACCCTCATCATGTAGTCATGTTGAGAAACCTAAACCATTTCAATTCACAAGCTCCATATGTTAGTATCTCAAAGAAATATATTGAAACACCAAATTTTTTTTAACCATACAAGTACTGTGGACTAACTGACCATTACTATGATGAGTGCACTGACTACCCAGGTTGCTAAATATGTGGTAGCTATAAACATGAGGCCATCTTTCATATCCAACCAGTTCCCACTCAGAACATTCCTCAGAGAAGGAATCCAAAGATTGCTATTCATCAATCACAAGAACTCAAAGAAAAGTGGATTCACAAATGAAATTAATTAGTTTACTTATATGTGCAAGAAGATCTGAAAAGGTCTGTATGGTAACTAGATAGTGGTTGTTCTAGACACATTACAGGGGTTAAATAGTATCTGCACAGATACACACAGAAACAGGTCCTAGAGTAGTATTTGGTTATAACTCTACATGCTCTACTAAAGAATATGGTATTGTAAAATGAAATGTAATAGTTTTTACCAATGTTGCTTATGTAAGTGGTCTCAAGCATAACCTGATTAGCATCAGCCAACTGGGTGATGCAAATTTCAAAGTTTTGTTCAAAAAGAAGCAAGGAACCATCTTCAATCAGTAATATGAAGTTTTTTTGATTGCTCCTAGGGTCAGTAATGTATATGTTCTAAATATGTTACCGAATCAATCAAACGCCAAAACCTTATTCTTTTCCAAAGCATCAAGCTGTGCAAACTGGCTATGGCATAGGAGACCATCTCATCTCAACTTCAAAAACATCAAAACCTTATAGCCTCTCTCACTAAATCAAAAGATAAACCTTGTTCAGCTTATGAGAAAGGAAAACACAAAAGAGCCTCATTCAGATCCAAGCAGTCATTTTCAATAAACAAGTGATGAGGTGTAATTTCATACATTTTTAATGGGTCATTTATCCTCTAAACTCGTACATATTTGATCATATATTTCTCTAAATAAATTTTTTTAAGTTTTAGCTACTTGGGATGCATTTACTGAAAATGACGCAATTTGGGCTCGATTGGATGGAAAAATGAAGAAAACGACAAAGGCCACATGACAAGGTCATGTGATGGCGTCACAAGCTACAACATTATGCCGTCGCGTGAGGGTGCTTACTATATAGTGAGTGGAGACAGTGTCAGAGGATGCTGACAGCGTCACATATACAAAGTGATGTCGTCATAATGAAGTCGGTGCAATATGCGAAACCCTATTCATAATGACGATGTCACAACCATAAGGTGACGTCGTTACAACCAAAAAACTATAAATATAAATGCATTGTATTCATTATTGTGTTTGTAAATTTGGAGGAACTTATACCAGTGGGCTAGGGTTGGGTTTTAGCAGCTTTTTAGGTCTTTTTAGCCATTGAATACTCATGTATTATTGAGATAGGATATTTAATCAATCAATTAATCATGTTTATATGTTATTGTTCTATTTGTTTATTTGCTTCTCTTTCTATTACTATGCTCAGCTAAATTAACTAGTATTTACTTAGGATTACATGAAACCTAGTTATCAATTGTTTTGTTGTTGTCGCTTGTTTAATGGTGTTCCCGTTAGGAGTTGGAAAACTGGCTAAGGAAAACTAGACAAGCTTGAATGTCCACTAAAACATGACTAATTGATTACTTATGTCTTAGGTTGTTGGGCGAGTATTTATTGCGTAGGTTAGTTATTGGGTGAGCTTGACAATTAGACAGACGTCATTCACTTAGGCTAGTCTATAGACGTGTGACTGACCATACCACAACATGTAATTAAGAATACTTTGCATTACATTAGGCAAGGATGTGACAATTCGACAACATAGTAAAAGATAACCAGGGAGTAATGAGATTCTAGGTAAATACATTTTTTCTCATATAAGAAGTTCCCCACCAATTTACTTTTTTTGTCATTTATATTTATTGCATTTAGTTTAATTAGTAGTTTTAAAACCAACCACTCTCGATACTCAAATTTTAATTGCTTTAAATTAAAAACATAAAAGTATCCAAACTAATCTTCCCTCAACCTTTAGACTTACATTGACATACACTTCGAACCTACCTCACTATTCCCTTAGAGAACGATCAATCCTCCGAGTCTTGCCTATACTACACTACAACACTTAGGTACTCTCTCTAGGAGGGTTGTAAAACTTATTGTGGTACAACCATTCAGCATCATGTTTTTGGCACCACTGCTAGGGAATATTCTAGGTTCTGATTTCTATTTCATTTAGGTCTACACACTAGATTCCTATCAAGTGATATTTTTCTTTTTTCTTTGTAGCTTTCTTGTAGTCTATCTTTTTCTTTATTTCTTTGTTCGTAAATCTTTTCATTCGCCATTATGGAGAAGGAAATATTACTCAACCATCCCAACCCACAGAACCCACCAAACCCACCTTTTCAACAAAACCCATCTTTTCAACAAAACCCACCAATTCCGCCTAGACCCCGTACTCCGGTTGGTGCAAAATGGATGTGCATTTCACGGACTTCGTTCCGAAGATCCAAATCAACAAATTAATGATTTTCTAAAAATCGTTGATTCCATTGACCTTTACGGTGCTACCAAGGAGACGACGCGCTTGCATCTCTTCCAATTCTCTCTATGTGATCAAGCTAGCAAATGGCTTGAGCATCTATCTGCGGGATCAATCTCGACATAGTATGATCTCACTTCTCGTTTCCTCGCACAAACTTTTCCACCGGGGAGAACTATCAAGCTAAGGAATGACATCTTGATGTTCCAACAATATCATGGTGAAACTCTTTACGATGCGTTGACTCATTTCAAGAACTTACTTCAAAAGTCTCTCATCATGGCATTGATCTTTGGCTCCAAGTCCAAATCTTCTCTAATCATGTCAACTACTCCATAAAGAAAGCTATCGACCGTGTGGCTGGTGGTAAGCTTTGTGAGAAATTTGTAGGCCATTATAGAGGACTTTGCTCTCTATGAAAACGAAAGTTGGAATGACCCTCATGAATTTACGAGCAAAACGGTCAAGGCAATATCCTTACCTACCAATTTCTCAAGCATTTTCGAACAAAAGCTTAGTGAGCTTGAAAGTATGGTAGATTACTTAATGAAAAAACAAAGAATGTCGTTTGAAACCTTAAAAAACCCTTTTCAAGCATTAGTTAGTTCCATCGCGTTGAAACAAAAAACCACCCTACTCCGAATCGCCCAAGAGAGAGAACACATTTCTTTTTCAAAAATATGCTCATCGTTCTCCTCCACTATATAAACTTGAACCTAGTTTTGAGGCTCAAATGAGGAAGTATATGTCAGCCACACTTGGAAAGACTGGAAAGATTTAAGGAAGTCGTCTATAGGAAAAGAGAGGAGATGCAGGAAAAGATGGCGGAAATGATTAACCTTTTGAACGAATATATTAAGAGAGAAACTCCAGTGAGGGTATTAGTAAGAAAGGAAGATATTACGCCAATCACTAAGTACGTAAATGCGGTCTCCATTGTTCAAAAAGATGATGAGAAACTTAAGGAACAAGTTAGAGATATAGAGGTTGATGTTGTGGTAGAAGAAGAACACTAGTACAAAAACGGGATTTGGTCACGCATGGTCGAAATGGAACGGCCACACATTCGCATATTTGTGTGGCTGAAGGTACGAAAATTGACAACATTTACTAATTAGTCACACATGAAAATTTTGATTGTGTGACCATTACAACTGTATCGCCACACAATTGAACATTGTGTGGCTAAAGGTATCTGGTGATTTTGTTTCAGATCATTTAGCCACATATGAATTTGGAACGTGTGACAAATACAAGTAACCTTGATACGTTAGTCACATGAAGTAATTTTGTGTGTGTCTAAATCATAGAGTCAAGTTTCGTCACACATTATTTAAGGGTGACTGATATGTTTTGCCAACTCTTTAGCCACATCTGAAATTGGAACAAGTGACAAATGAAAAGTAAGGTTGAAGCATTAGTCACGATATACATATAAACAGTGACAAATATATGTCACATACTTGAACACTGTGACTAAAAGCCATATATGGTCACACTAAATGTTTTGTCACACATTCGTTAAGTGTAGCCAAAATCCAGTACATATGTTCACGTAAGTTAATATGTGTGTTTAAAGTTTAGTTTGTGTTAGCTTGCCAAAAGCTAATCTATAAAGTCACATTTGCTACTAACACCGTGACCAAATGCCATATATGGTCACACTAAACGTTTTGTCACACATATTATTTAAGTGTGGCCAAAATCCAGTACATATGGTCACGTAACTTAATATGTGGCCATTGGATGATCAATAATCACTCAAAATACATGTTTCTTCACTTTAAACAACATATGGTCACACTTATTAACAATTTTAGCCACTTTATGGTTAATTGTATGTGACTAAATACCCAAAACAAACATGCTTTGTGTACTAAATGTTAGAAAAGGCCACACAAACATAAAATTCATGTGGCCATTGGATGATCAATAGTCACACAAAATACACGTTTCTTCACTTGAAACACCATATGGTCACACTTATTAACACTTTTAGCCACTTTATGATTAATTGTATGTGACTAAATACCCAAAACAAACATGCTTTGTATGACTAAATGTTAGAAAAGGCCACACAAACATAAATTTAATGTGGCCATTGGATGATCAATAGTCACACAAAATACACATTTCTTCACTTGAAACACCATATAGTCACACTTATTAACACTTTTGGTCACTTTATGATTAATTGTATGTGACTAAATACCCAAAACAAACATGCTTTGTGTGACTAAAATGTTACAAAAGGCCACACAAACATAAAATTCAAGTGGCCATTGGATGATCAATAGTCACACAAAAGACATATTTCTTCACCTTAAACACCATATGGTCACACTTATTAACACTTTTGGCCACTTTATGCTTAATTGTATGTGACTAAATAACCAAAACAAACATGCTTTGTGTGACTAAATGTTAGAAATGGCCACACAAAAAGAAATTTGTTGTGGCTATTGGATTATCAATAGTCACACAAAAACTATTATGTTTTTCATAAACAGAACTAACTAGGAATACTAAAAAGACTTAACTTATGGCTGCCAGACTTAACTTTGTGCTGGCAGCCTTAACCACTAAAACTAACCGACCAGACTTAACTTTGTACTGGCAGCTTTAACCACTAAATTTTTCTGTTTATAAGTAGACCACAACACAAAATATATATATATATATATATATATATATATTATTAGTGCAAAGATGAACTTGTATTAATCAAGGAAACTTTGTAAAATGAAAAAAGCAACACACACTGATATGGACAAGTCCCATATCAAGTTGCATACAACGCAACTCTATTCAATATTTGATATAACTGTTCTTATAAGTCTGATAACAAAAACAAACTGCCCATATCATACAACCATGGACAGATGACAACGAGCACAAAATTCCATCACAAAGAACACCTTTTAATGCACCACTATGAACCATACACTTCCAGATAGGGGCTATACCAAGTAGTATACATTCCATCTCATGAATGGCTTCAACTACTTGGGAACACACACCCTAAATGAAGTCAACCAAATCCTACACAATCCAAGAATCTGTTTATAAACATGTCTACCAATAACAACTGATAATGCCTGGAATTACGTTTTAACACATGCTAAATACTGGAATTATAACTGGAGTACGGGAAGACACCGAAGCTTGGTCATCGCTGACAAAGTCAACAAGATTGAATCTGACCATTTTGTTTTGTTCCCACTGACACTCCTCAACAATCTCCCTCCATCTGGCGTTTATGGTAACGTGGTTCTTACTTCTAGGCCTATCGTTGTGGTGTTGCAGATTCACGTTCACATAAAACTCCATGTCTTCCTGGTATCTCAGCAGTGCGTTATGGTACTTCCACATGTGATTTCGCTTTGTAAACTTATGTGGTATGTTCTGCATTAAAAAGAACAATGTAGTATGCTCAACAAAAGTATGTCCATGTGTTGAAGCATATATTAGTTTTTGCGAAAGTAGATAATGACTAAAATTGTCCGATTTGTATCATTACTTACCAAACGACTCCTGTCCGTGACATATGCAAGGATGGGCGCGTAAAAACAATCCATTTCACTTTCATGCTCTATACATTCGTTCCATGCACATATGTGTTTCATACGCGCATCTACAATTGGAATTTAATAAAAATGGTAAATAATTTAAAAGCTATTATATGGAAAGGTTTATTTTTAAAATAAAATCATAGATTATGTCTACACTTTGATTAACATACCTTCATCTAAGCGGTTTCTCATGAACGGTCTTGTACGATTTAGCTCCATACGTTGCACAAGTTCAGAACGCATCATCAATCCAGTTTCAGCATATGGCATCAGGGAAAGAGTATTGTTTAGGAGATTTGTGAAAACAACTCTTGTGCCAGCAAACAGGTTTTCATCGTGAACCAATACATTCCATCCATGCCTACCAAACTCATGCACGTGTCTGTTTTCCTCCAGTATTTCAATTTGACGGTGAGTGATAGCTGCTACGGGCACGCCAGCAACAAGAACGTCAAATTGGTTATTGTCAGTATTGTCCCAGAAATTGCAAGGAATGACCTACGTAACAGTTTAGTTTAAAGAAAACATTAGCGGGTCAAACAATTAAAATAATCCCCATTTTCAACAAACTTATACAATGTATTGATTAATATTTTTTTCTTACCAAAGGTTGTGCAGGATATTCATCCAACGTAACCAGGCACCTACGTTTTCTGTAACCTAGAAGAGCCATATCGTATCCAGGGCATTCGTGGCCTACATCGTTGTACCCTGTTACATAATAACAGTCTTCTTCCTGACGAATGAAATTGAATGTGGCCACATTGATGTATTGGCTTTGATCAATAAAAGCTTGCCACTCGGACCCTTGCAAAGTAATGCGACCACGAACCAATTTCCAGTAAACCTTATGTTTGGTTCCCCTATTGTGGATTAGGTATATCCAGCGCTTCTTGGGATACAGTGTTTCAGTAAATAAAGCAGGAAGCATCTTAAATTTAAAAAGTAAGCACGTATATCAATTTGATGGTTAAATTGATAAATTTATAACCTTAAGTAAGCATTTTAAGTACAACTTACCTGCAATGTCCTAATGTTTGTGTGGTTTGCCTCCACCAACAATTGGATGCTCATTCTATTTTAAAACCACAATCGTCTTAATGGTCAATAAGGTTATCACATATGCATAACATTTCCACCAACTAATACAAGTCTTAGATGATTAATACATCTTTATCATTAAGGTGTCAGACAAAAAATGATTGAAGATGTACTACTACATATTTAACTATGTTTCAAAAATCAATAATCATATACTCCTTTTAGAGTAAAAATCTGTATTTTTTTACGTTTAATCATCTTACCCCATACGTTTGTTAAAATCTAGTAAGAAATCCATAATCTACCCAACATACCATACGCCATTGCGTCATCCAATGTTTAAACCTAAGCTCAGATAATTAATTACATAAGGTGTAGTGCTTTACCAAATCATATAAAAGCTATACTAACCTAGATTAAACATATGTTTACAAGTTGTTTAATTAGCTATTTAACAAATAGCTGCTACGTTTTTCCACAATCCACATATATCCATGATTTTTTCTATTCAAATCATCCTATATTTACATGTCACACAATATTCTAAAGAATCAAATCGCATATAGTTCTAATAAAACGGCTCTTACATTATGATCAAAGGATACTATATTCTTTAGGATATGTTAAACATTGCAAAAAAAATACCAAGCATGCATTTGTATACATCAACATATCAGAAACATGCATATCAATCACTTTACATTTGCAGTTCATGGTTAAAAAGACAAAAGAAAAAAAAACCAATGTGTAACATTACCTGACGATGCGGTTGTTGTGTTGAAGAAGATAGACTTGAATATTTTGCTTTGACTATGTGATTAAGTGTAGCCGTAATATATCACGGTTCTCAAAACTGTAATGATTACTATTAATTAAGGGAAGGATTTTTTGTTTTATTTTTTTAGCTTGTATTATGGGAGCATTGCATATATACCCACTAAAACTCAAAAAGTTGCATATTTCTCCATAATACAAGTTTTTAATGCATGATGTACAATGCAACTTAATCATGTTTTAGGTATATATGCAAATATGTAAGTTTTAGTGGAACAATTACGTACCAAAACGGTACATTTGAAAAAGTACGCTACTATTTTATGACCTAAACCCTTGATTATATACATAGCAAATATTTGGTAGAATCACCTTAAAAATTAAGTACCTTAACATACAAATAAATAATATTACATTAACATAAGCGATGTCGTAACTTCTCGAAAATAAATACATATGTCGAATACAATATTGGTTAATCGAATATACAATGTAGCTATTGAATCACTGCCGGTGCATCAACGTTTGCAATGTTTTTGTACGATGTTTCCCGTCCTTGAATGTCACGTTCACTGTGATGATAAAAAAACCTGTGGAATCCAAGTAACAAAAAAAGTTAAACGTTGTAATAAAGTATATAATTGTAGGTACTTTTTAAATAAGTCATATACAACTAGTGTTTATCAAATCATAACCAACAAATAATTTTCACTTTAAACACACACACACATAGCAGTACTAACTTAGCACTACCAGTATTAACTTAGCACTACATGTATTAACTTAGCACTACCTGTATTAAACAGAGTGCAGTGTTTGGAGTGAACTAAAAGGACGTATGCAAATAGTAATAAATTTGGCTTTTACTTGCATACTATTTATGTTAGATACCTTCCAAGCGAATCAATATGAAATCTGCAGAAACAGTAGTGATTCTGTGTATTTTGTTTTCATGTAAATGGTAGTCAATGTCTAATTATATGTTATACATGTGCCTATCACTATGCAAAACATATAGCCTTACTTTTCCTATTTAAGAGGGTCTATCACTATGCAAAACATATAGCCTTACTTTTCATAACTTGTAATAAAGAAGGAAGAAAACACAATGTATAGACACCCTAAGTGTGATCAGCTTAGAGCAGAAGCCAATTCGAATAACTGTGCGAGATGCTAGTGTTGTATCTTGTCGCCAAAGCTGCAGGTCAGGACATTCACATGTCACAACAAATGAATGTCCTATGCGCTAGCTTGGTGAGTGTTACTAGTGAGAGGCTTACTTTTATTCAAGAGTTATAAACAGTTGGGAACATTTATGCCCGAAAACGCAGAATATCTAAGAGAAATTCAGGCAAGAGATGAAGAAAAGCTCATGCAAATTCGCATTTTGGTAGCTGGATTGGAACTAAATTTTCGCAATCATGATGTGTTCATTCAGAAACTTAAGGGCTTAATGGATTGGTAAGTGTGTTTGCATAGCTGGGGGAAGCTGTTGTTGGTCATGATGTCTTGTTTATACTGGTCTTTACATTTGCAGTTATGTACTTGTCTTCAATTTTATTTTGAATGTTGTTGTAATATTTGGTTTTAGCCTTTGGCAGGTGGTTGTAAGATATTTTATCAAATAAAAGCCAGTGTTTGTGTTAACTAATTTTACGATGCTTACCTTTTACACAAATGCTTAACATCTTCGAGCCAGTCATGATTCATTGGGACGGGTGTATGATAGGGACCAATGATTATATATAGCTTCTAACAGAAACTATATATACACGTGACTCCAACGGACGCCAGCCACAATGAAACATGATTGACCTGAAGAAATTTGCCAACTTCATTAAAGTACAAGGTTGTGATAATATTATGCATATAAAATAAAACGGTCACAAACATGCGACATAATCGTCTATACATTGCTATAAACCAGGTCAAGATATGGGCAATCTCAAGTTTAAAACTACCCATCATAATTGATCAAAGAGTTGATGGTCATGGTAAGCTTAACATACAGATAATCCATCAGTCACAAAATACAGGCTCAGATAGGGTAGCAGTTTGAAAAAATTGGATTGCCCACCATGGCTGCAACCTTAACATGCTGCCAAGCCAATATATGGGCATTATCATTTTGTAAAATACCCGTCAGAATTCATCATAGCCTTGATTTTTTTGGTAAGCTTACACCGCGCTTAAAGCAAAAAGGAAATAATCAATTTTAACATTAAAACTGAACCAAAGTCAAGATGTGCAAACTAATTTTCCATCTAATCACATAACCTTCACCAAATCACGATAAAATCATCACATAACACATTTCCTAACTAGGTCATTCATTCATCATAATCAAGAACCCAATTCCCAGATTGCAACAAGCTTATATTTTGACAAGTAGGTCGTTATTAAAACATCAGGTTAGCAATGAATTGACCCTAACTTTTTTTTTCTGAATTTCATACAACAAACCTATTTTAAGATAAAAACGTTGATCTGCAAGTTTCAATATTTCCAAATAAAATAATGGTTTCAATATTATAGTAATGGTTTCCCTATTTGCTAATATACACATATTTTAAGTCAAAAACATTAACATTTAACTATGCTTTTTATAGTTAATAAACTGCATACCTTATTGACTATTATGCGATCAACGCATAATTTGCTCCACTGCCTCATTGACGAATAATCTCATTCTTCGCGTCTACTAAACCGAAAGCCCCGTCAAGCTTAAAACATCATTATAATTTGTGTTGCATTCACTAGCCCTGCAAACTTTTAAAAAATAAGTACGGATTTTAATCGACAAACGCATATTTTTATTGATATATACTTCAAATAAAATCAAATTGCTGCTTCGTAACTATATTCTCTATGACAGTATGAGCAAATCTCCCATTCTTCTTAGTTGCCAACTCCCATATCATCACAATATCCTCAACACCCCCCACCTTTTGCATCAATTAACGGCAAATCGATATTCACCTACCCACACTGCATGTATAACACGTAATCGTTATTACCTCAACTAATGAGCCATAAATCATCAAAAAACTACTTTTCCTATGCAAATGACTAATACCCTGACTAACATCCTAAAGTAACATAACACAATATCATCTATAAATCAATAAACATCCTAAACTAACAAACTAGCAGTAAATTATAACATTTATACCTGAGATATTAGGCTCAATCAGAAGAGAATCAAGCCCTTTATAATAGCCCTCAAGAGTATTTCATTGACTAACATTTATTTTGATTGATTTTGCGTTTGATTGAAAACCCTAACTCTGCTATTTGAATCTAACTGTGTTTTGACCGAGTGTAAGAGAGATAAATGTGTGAAATACTAAAAGTCAAACACACACTACTTGACCATTTTCTAATAAAAGTAAATAAATAAATAAAACCAAATTATTTCTTCAAGTTAATAAAGTATTAAAACCTAAAACCATTATACTGATCATTGATCATTTACATCCATTACAGTTATAATTATATTAACAAAGTAGCAGTCAATAAAAGCTTACATACAACCATAAAATTTACATCAAAACACAAAAAAAACTCCCAAATCTTCCTGTTCTTCATCTTCGGAATCATCAACCTCATCCAAGTCTTCCAAGAACTCCTCCTTCTCCGCCAAACTCCGACGACATAGCACCAAAAGCTGAGCCAGCAAGTCAATCTTTCTTCGATCCTTCAACTGTATCTCACGAAGGGCAAACTCACCTGCTTTGCAACGGCATTGAAACGAGTAAACAATCTTCCAGCCTCATCGATTGTTTCTTCTTTTTTGGCAACATTTTCCCTGAGAATGCTGCTCTCTTCTCCCAACTTCTCGATCAACTTCTTCTCCTTTGCTATGTCTTGCGATATCAACAACCTGAAAGCATCGCTGAGCTTGCCGGATTCAGTGGCAGCTTTCATTTCATCGATATTAGGTGTGGAAGACATTTTGTGTGTTTAGGGTTAAAATTATTGATAGTTGTGTGTTTAGGGTTAAACTTATTGATAATTGTGTGTTGATTTTATGGTTAGGTAAGTATAAATAATTACAATGTACCTCACAATTTGCACAAATAATCCCAAAAAAACACTCAAGAGGCATCGGAAAATTTATTTTGGGTGTTACTGTAGCCCTTTCATATTATTTCATGCATAAATGTGATATGCAATAGTTAAAAAAAAAAAAAAAAAAAAAAAAAAAAAGTGATGTGCAGGAGTATTTAGGAAGATATCTAATATTGCAATTTAAACCCTTCATTTTTTCATTGGATCTAAACCAGCCCCTATATACACAGTTTAAATTTAAATGAATGACTAAACATGTCTAAAAGGTTTATTATCTCAACTTCTTATAACGAAAATATTAATACAAATTTATGGTTAATCAAGAAGCTGGGTATTAAAATTTACATATCTAATTTTGTTCAGGAGGAGACAAAAAAAAATTGCATATTGTAATCAAAAGTTTGAAAATTAGTTACATGTCAACTGCAATACATCGACCAAAATCAAAGTTAATCATCTTTACAATGTAGCACATTGACCAAAATCAAAGTTAGTCATCATTACTATGTAGTCATCTACAGTAGAACTGAAGAAGACTAATCTTGCTTTATAGACACTACAACTTTGGCAAACAATGAATGCGGTGGTTATTAATTTGCGAACCATGCAAATTTGCATAACGAAACCCACGTAAACATTACCCGACAAGGTTACAACAACATTACGCAACAAGAATTTACCTCCGACCTATTGCGTAATCAAAATTACTACCGCAAAGACCATGACGATAACAACTCAACAATTTACTCAAACATTAGGCAATCAAAACTTGGATATAGTTCCTGTGCATCGCTATTAAGATATTAAATAGACTACTTAAATTACAAAACTTATGATAACATCAATTGCAATACCTTACATGTAAGTACTTGCATACAATATTACGTAAAAAACACGTATACATTCAACCCTTACCCAATCGGTGCAACGCACGGGTTTTTGTAGCCTCGTTATTTTATATTTTGGGTTATGATGTCTTTATATGTAGTATATATGTGAAGAAGTAGGTCCTCCTGCTGTCCCCAATAGGATGCTGACACATATGTTTAGCCATTCTATATGAGTTAGGGGTTGTTTACTTTTTTCAAGACTTTTTTCGCCCGTTTTCATACGTTTTCACGTTTTCGTCTGTTTTAATACGTTTTGGTCCGTTTTCTTACGTCTTTGTCCCCTTTAATCTGTTTTTATACGTTTCCGTTTTTGTTTACAGGTTTTCGTCCGTGTTTACACGTTTTCGCTAGTTTTTTCATGTTTCCGTCCGTTTGAATACGTTTTCATCTGTTTTACATATTAACGTACATTTTCAAACGTTTCATACATTTTCATATGTTTTCGTCCGTTTTCGTCCGATTTACCCCGTTTTCATCTGTTTTTACCCATTTTCGTATGTTTTTAAGAATTTTTCAACCGTTTTCTTACACTTTTACACAGATTCGTACGTTTATACATGTTTTCGTCTGTTTTAATACGTTTTGGTCCGTTTTCTTACGTCTTTGTCCCTTTTAATCGGTTTTTATACGTTTCCGTTTTTGTTTACTGGTTTTCGTCCGTGTTTGCGCGTTTTCGCTAGTCTTTTCATGTTTCCGTCCGTTTGAATACGTTTTCATTTCTTTTACATATTAACGTACATTTTTAAACGTTTCATACATTTTCATATGTTTTACATATGTTTTCGTCCGATTACCCGTTTTCATCCGTTTTACCCATTTTCGTATGTTTTAAGAATTTTTCAACCGTTTTCACGTTTTCTTACACTTTTACACGATTCGTATGTTTATACACGTTTTTGTCTGTTTTAATACGTTTTGGTCCGTTTTCTTACATCTTTGTCCCTTTTAATCGGTTTTATACGTTTCGTTTTTGTTTTGGTTTTCGTCCGTGTTTGCGTTTTTAGTTTTTCATCTTTTAGTCCGCTTGTATAACTTTTTACACACATTCGTCCGTTTCCAGCTTTTTTGCACGTTTTCGTCCGATTTACCCCGTTTTCATCCGTTTTTACCCAGATGCAATATGTTTTTAAGAATTTTTCAACCGTTTTCATAGGTTTTCTTACACTTTTACACTAGTTCGTACGTTTATACACGTTTTTGTCTGTTTTAATACGTTTTGGTCCGTTTTCTTACGTAATTGTCCCTTTTAATCGGTTTTTATACGTTCCCGTTTTTGTTTACAGGTTTTCGTCTGTGTTTGCACATTTTATTTGGTTTTTCATCTTTTAGTCCGTTTGTATAAGTTTTTACACACATTTGTCTTTCAGCTGTTTGCACGTTTTCGTCCCATTTACTCAAACATTATGTTTGTAGGTTGCTAATTATGGAAGCCATGGCTTAAAATGTAAATAATTTTGTGTCAACTCAAGAAGCGAACTTAATTATCCATTTTTGGTTTAAAACCATATGTGTCAACCCAAGAATCGAGCTTAATTTTGTGTCAACCCAAGAAGCGAACTTAATTCATAATCGTTTTTCAGTTCGCTTTGGTTTAGTTATAGTTCGGTTCGTTTCGGTTTTCGTGTTGACCAAAATAAAAATATAACCGATTTAACGAAACAAAACCCGATAACCGAACGGATCAACACCCCTAATTTATAGTCATAGTTTAAAAGAAGGATGACTTAGTTTGCCGTTTTTAAACATTAGGTCCTTACACTTTGATGGATCTTAGGGATAACAGGGAGGCTGCAAGGTCTAAGCTGCAGGGGTTGAATGATCTCATTACTCAATCTTAGGAGGAAATCGATACCAAAGAAGAACAAATTCAGGCGATGAATGGTTGAAGGGTTTCTCGCTATGGAATGGGATGTTTTCTTTTGCTCTAGTGTCATATGTTTATGTCTAATGTCTAATGTCTTGGTTTAATGGGATGGTATGTAGATATATTAACAATAGAATATGTATGGATCTTTTGATGGTTTATCCATACGAATGCTAAATATGTTTGTTAATATAAGTAATGTGTTCGCTAGTTTGTTTCATCTTTTTTTTCATGTTGTTTTGAATATAGGAATTGGTTGTGGTGTTTAAGTTCATATTCGCACTGGTAGAATGTATTATTTTTTATTGAACCACTAGATTTAGGGTGTTTTTGTTGTTGTTTTTGCTTTAAGTTAATTGCATTTACATGTTTCTTGATTTTTTTTTACTGCTTGAGGATGTTAGAGCTTATCCAATTGCTTATAAATAGCTTATTTATAGGCTTAAAGTAAGGTCTTAGGGCTTTGATGTATCAGCAGTTCTTGGTTTGATTTGCCTATTTTTGTGCTTAATTGTTTATCTGAAACTGCTTATTAGTTATAGTTGCTTAATTAGTTGTTGTAAGTCCATTTTTAGCTTTTGTTTGTTCATTTGTATGCGCCATGTGGTGATTTTAGTGTATCTGCAGTTATATGTGTCTTTGACACAGCTGGTTTGAAGTAATATGGGTGTTTGGGATTGTGGGTAAGCACCATTTCTCAGGGGTGTTTTGGTTTCAAAAATTGTTTGATTTTTCAAAAATTAAATTTTCTAATTCATATTTAAATTGCAGCCAAAAAATAAATATTTAAATGCTATATTATCAATTTGGAGCCACATTTTAAAATTATCAAATTTGGAGCCAAATTTTAGCCAAAATTTTTAAAATTACTTTGAAAATTATGGTTTCCTTAATTGAAAACCTGCCCCATCATTAGCCCTAATTTTACTCCAATAAATCAGGCTTCAAGAAAAACAACGGAACTTCAATTTTACACCATTATTTACCAATTAAGTTTACTAATTTTCTTTAACACATTACTTCTGACGAATCATGGCAACGCAAATCAATTATCAGGATGATTTGGTTTATTCTGATCGTGAAAATGAAAACACTTTAGAATATGAATCAGAGACATATTCAGATGAGGGTGAGGATGCTGGAAACAACCATTCAAATGCGAATGTTGTTAAGAGGGGCATAAGTAGGTTAGCTATGTTTCGTAGGGAATATGGAAAAACAGACGGAATAAAGGTCAGTGTAACCTTCGATGCACTGGATAGGTTATCGAGGAAAAACGAGCATTGTTTTCGAGTTTTTTGGGTGATTTGGTTCGTGAGCATATAGGTGTCAGGATTCTAACCGGAGGAAGGTTGATTCAGAAGCAAGAGATAAAATGTGGGACGAAATCATGGTACACATATACTTTTTTTTAACTAGTAGTGGCTTGGCTGTCGTAGGTACAAGGTGTTAATAAGTTTATCTATGCATTTACAGTATGTGCAACTAATTAACAACAATTTGTTAATCTCTGTTGCGATATTTTGATGTTGACTTGACGGTCAGAAAGCTGATAATGAATCGTCTTGGTCAACTTCTAAGGAATTTCAGAATGAAATTGATACAAAACTACATATTGCCCAACCAAAATACCCTTTCAAAACTAAATGAAGTCCCGGCAAAGTATAGTGCAATTATAAAAGCCGAAGATTGGGTTAATTTTGTAAATTACACAGCCAGCGAGGAATACAAAGTGTTAATTAGTCATTTTTATTCAAGTTCAAATATCTTTCACCTTTTCATATGTTTCCATATGTATTAGTTGTATACTATCAGCATTACTACATCTAAACGCCGTATGATTTTGTGTTGCAAGTTGAGATCAGCAAAAGCTAAAGTGTCGCGTTCCAAGTCTGTTTATGATCATACAATGGGACGAGGTGGATACGCCCGTGTGATAGAAAAAATGGTAACAGTAAAAATTTGCACATTTGCATTTAATAGCATCATACTTTTGTTTATATTCGTTTATCTTACATTTGTATGTATTTGATGTTTATAAGATCGAGAGTAAAGAAATTGAACCAGATGAAGAACCACCGCGTGGTACGCTGTGGTTGAAAGGAAGGGTGAAAAAAGATGGAGAATATCATGATGATGATATCAGATCAGTGGGAGAAAAATTTGTAAGTTTGACTGAAAATTTTATTATTATGTTTGTTTAGTTATAAGTTAATATTGCTAATGTATTAGTTAAAACTGTTAGTTATAAGTTAATACAGGTAGTGTTTTAGTTAATACTTTTAGTTACAAGTTAATACTGGTAGAATTAAATAACCTATTTCCCATATTGTGTGTGCAGAAAGAAACGGACGACAAGATCAAACAAGGAATCTTGAAGCTTGATCATGGCACTGATGCCATGACAGTTGTATTAGGTAAGGAAAAGGGAGGATATGCGAGAGGAGTGGGAGGTGGAGTAACCTACAAGAGGTATTTTGATCTGCCTCGAATCAGAAAAGCATCTGATGAAAGAGTGGTGTTACTTCAAAGTGAACTTGATAATGAGAGGCTCCAACGTCAAGAAAAGAGGTATCTGAGGATTGATGAAACAATTGGTGCACAAAGGGGAAGTTGCAGTCAACTTCAACTCCATTGACACAAACGGAAGTAAGACATAAGAAAGTAACATTCCATCTTTTTTTACCCTTTTAAATACTGTTGCAGTCTTCTTAAACAATTTATATTTCAGGTGTCTCCGGTGAACAATAATCTTATAAATAGCAGTCTGATGAGGATGCGGAACACGTGTTCTGGACGTGAGAAAATTGCGAGCATTGAGAAGTCTAATGGACTTGCAACTTTGGAAAAGGAAATGAAAATAAGTTTAAGTAATAAATCATCCCCACAGGATTTTTGAATTCTACATACATATATTATTTACCGTGTATTATATATATAGGAAACTGTTAAATCTGTCGCATCTAAGAAATCGACTAGATCAAAACAAAAGGATTCTTCACGTCAACTTTCGAATCACAAGAAAATGAGTCTCCATTAACAGTACTACCACAAGTATTTATTTAAACATTTTCATATGTTCTTTAGTTTAATTAATTACTGATACATATATACATGCAACAAATTATCTTTTTAGGTAATTAAGTGCAGACTGTGGCACTTAAAGAAATCAACTATTGCGGAGGGTACCGTGTACAAAACTGATGGAAAACAAATTCTTCATAACAAACCACTCCCAAAGGATTGCTACAGAGTGTCTATTGAAAAATCTTTAGTGGATGCAGCATGCATACCGGATGTAGGAAGTAACGGTTTCAAAACATTTAAGGATGCAGTAGGTGGTTTTTATGCATGGCCAAAGGATCAAGTGGTTTTCGATGAAAAGGTACATAGATGCATGTGTTTTATAAACCTACATATATCATTCTTCATATTTAATTCAGTGTTTGATACACCCGGCTTTTGTTTCCTACAGGTAACACCACCAAGTACCATAAAACTGATTGGTGAGAACAGAACTGCACCTAAATTACAAACGAAGCGCTACGTCTCTAGTGATGCCATGCAAAAGGAAGCTAGGAAGATCAAGAGGCAGAATTCGTTAAATTATTGAGAATTTTATTATGTACGACATTACAATTTTATATACATTCCAATTTTATTGTATTTGAATATATTTTGAATATATATATATATATATATGTATATATATATATATATATATATATATATATATATATATATATATATATATATATATATATATTTGAATTTGGATTGATATATATTGATTTCTTATCTGTGACAAAAAGATTCATATAGTCACAATTATTAACACTTTTTGGTCACAGTTTGCTTAATTCGATGTGTGACTAAATGTTAGAAAGGGCCACACAAACATAAAATTAATGTGGCCATTGGATGAGCAATAGTCACACAAAAAACACATTTCTTCACTTAAAACACCATATGATCACACTTATTAACACTTTTGGCCACTTTATGCTTAATTGTATGTGACTAAATACCCAAAAGAAACATGCTTTGTGTGACTAAATGTTAGAAAATGCCACACAAACATAAAATTAATGTGGCAATTGGATGATCAATAGTCACACAAAACATACATTTCTTCACTTAAAACACTATATGGTCACACTTATTAACACTTTTGGCCACTTTATGCTTAATTGTATGTGACTAAATACCCAAAAGAAACATGCTTTGTGTGACTAAATGTTAGAAAAGGCCACACAAACATAAAATTAATGTAGCCATTGGATGATCAATAGTCACACAAAACACACAATTCTTCACTTAAAACACCATATGGTCACACTTATTAACACTTTTGGCCACTTTATGCTTAATTTGTATGTGACTAAATACCCAAAACAAACATGTTTTGTGTGACTAAATGTTACAAAAGGCCACACAAACATAAAATTCAAGTGGCCATTGGATGATCAATAGTCACACAAAAGACATATTTCTTCACCTTAAACAACATATGGTCACACTTATTAACACTTTTGGCCGCTTTATGATTAATTGTATGTGACTAAATACCCAAAAGAAACATGTTTTGTGTGACTAAATGTTAGAAAAGGCCACACAAACATAAAATTCAAGTGGCCATTGGATGATCAATAGTCACACAAAACACACATTTCTTCACTTTAAACACCATATGGTCACACTTATTAACACTTTTAGCTACTTTATGGTTAATTGTATGTGACTAAATACCCAAAACAAACATGTTTTGTGTGACTAAATGTTAGAAAAGGCCACACAAACATAATATTCATGGGGCCATTGGATGATCAATAGTCACACAAAATACACGTTTCTTCACTTTAAACACAATATGGTCACACTTATTAACACTTTTGGCCACTTTATGATTAATTGTATGTGACTAAATACACAAAACAAACATGCTTTGTGTGACTAAATGTTATAAAAGGCCACACAAACATAAAATTCAAGTGGCCATTGGATGATCAATAGTCACGCAAAAGACATATTTCTTCACCTTAAACAACATATGGTCACACTTATTAACACTTTTGGCCACGTTATGCTTAATTGTATGTGACTAAATACCCAAAACAAACATGCTTTGTGTGACTATACAGTGTTTATGGTCACTAATACGGATTAATCCAACAAAAATTGTACCTAATTAGTCACACATGTTACGGTTTTGGTTACTCTTTTGCAATAGGGACTAAAAAAAAGTCAAACACGTGACCATAGAGTACCTATGGTCGCGCGACCTTTAGTCACACACGGCCGAAATATCATGTGTGACTGTATGTATATCGTCACACATATTCGGTGTAGCCAAATCCACTTTTTGTTCTAGTGGAAGGGGTTGTTGAAGAACGAGAAATTATAGAAGATGATAAAATCGTAGAAAGAGGGTCAGACGGAGATAAGGATGTTACTCACGACGGATGAGAAGAATTTGAATAGTAATGATGGAAGAGCCAAAGCCTCATTCTATAGGGTATTACCTAAAAAACGAGATTAATAAAAAAACCATAGACTATTTAATAAATAATTATAAGTTATCGGGTATGTGTGAAAAGTTTAGTAAGTGATTGTGTTTGTGACAGCTTATAGAGGAGTTTGGTGGGTTTGGTGAAAATGCCATAATACCCTGTGTTATTATCGTTATATATATATTAAAAATCATATCTAATTTAGACCTTTGGGTCAAAATAGATTAAAAGGTTTTAACAATTTGTGATATATAAGGAATTTTGTTTTGTTTTCTTTAGTGTTTTATTTGGATTTGTTTTCATCGGGAATGGGTGTAATAGGTAAGTTGCAAAACATGTCTTGGCTCAATTCTTATCAATGGGCTAAGTTTGTATTTATAAAACTCAACGGCAACTATCCCTTACTCTGGAAAAGAACGTTTAAGTAAAATATGTAAACACAGGGGCGGAGGTAACGGGCGTCACAAGGGTTATGTGTCTCCTTAGCGAAAAAAAATGTAGTGTAAATTTTCGGAAATATTTGACTTTTTTTGTAATTTGCCCCTCTACGAACCCATTTATAGTGTAATTTCTAAAAAAATTAAAATGTGCCACCTCGAGCAACTTTTCTGTCTCCGTCCGTATGTAAACGTGTTATAGTATAGTGACAAATAAGTGTAGCAATGTGATGTAATGTGTAATGTGTGTCTGCATGTATATAAGTAACTGCTTTTGGTAAATATGTGATGCAGCAGTCCTATATATATGAAGAGCTTGATGACAGGTAAACGGATAAGGGTTTTGTTAACTTTTTCTCTTGGGTAAGCCAGTCTTCGGCTCACGTGTACCTATTTAACCGGTGTATATATTTCCGTGACCATTTCCAATCCCTTTCTCATGCCACAAGCTCACCTTGTTGGTTATGAAAAGCTTGTTGACCGCTATAAATATATATATATATATATATATATATATATATATATATATATACATATATATATAGTAGGGATCCAGTGAGAAGTAAATTAAAATAAGAAGTGGTGAGAAGTGACCAAAATCACACATTTGAGATGCAACGACTTGCATTAAATGCATTTCTATTCATATAGATGCAACATCTTCAGTTTCGAAAGTTAATTTGATGTATAGATGGTTCATATTGATTTTCATGATTTCGGCACGTGCACAGGAACAAAAAATACGAGAAATTATGAAATGCATCAATAATACGTATATGCATCTGATTAAAAGCTAGAAAACACACTATTATGCGTTATAATGCATCTAAGATTATAGGGATGCATCTAATTTAGGTATGTGCAACTCGTATTTGTGGTTATAGTTCTTCTTGTTCCTTCTTATTTTAAGTAATCTTCTTATTTGATCATATATATATATATATATATATATATATATATATGCTGTCAAAATTAAATCCAGTAACCATGTTTGTCAAATTAACAAGGGCATCTAGAACAAAACATAAACAAGAGGAATTTCTTTAATATTTCATGAGATGCATTTCTCAACACCAACTAGTTAATTTAATGCCATGATTGGGTCATTACTCTGAATATATACAGCTACTATCTTTTGTACTTGATTTGTAAATTCTTCCTAATTATTAATCTCACAGGATTTATTGAATTATAAAGAAACTTTGTAAAGCAAACATGAGACATACTAAGAGAGAATAGCATCTATTCCATGACCAGTAACAAATAAAACTAAACTATTCTTCTAATTATGCCCGATAAATAGTCAACTATCTCTATGCAGTGCACATGTAGCCTTTACATGGTGAATCATTCATTCCATCTTCACCTTGTTTATATATATATATGCATCAAACCCACAGCTAAAACACCACAAACCTTTAGACTTATTTCACAAAAAACATAAGAACAAATGGCTTCTGCTATTTCTTCAGCCGAAAATGTTCACCACTTCCGCTCTATGAGTTTGCCGACTCTAGCGCATCCAAGCACTATTCAGGCTGAAGAGGAGATTTGTGAATTCAGAAAATGGGAGGCATCTATGTCATCTGTTCCCACTGCAGACTCGCTTTGTGGTGCACTAGTGAGGCTGCAAGGATTATACGAATGTGTTGACGGCCTTCTCAGTTTGCCTTTAACCCAACAAGCCCTTACGCATAGCCAATATACAAATTTGGTTAATGCGTTGTTGGACAAATCCATCAGTTTAATGGATATTTGCGAATCTACAAGGGACTTGGTGTCACAAGCCAAAGAAAATGCTAGAGACGTACAATCCGCAGTCAGAAGAAAAAAAGGAGATGTAAGCATTGCCACTTCCTTTATGAAGAACCTCAAGAAAGACACGAAAAAGGCTATATCATCTTTGAAACAAATTGATGAAAAGATTGGAGGCATGCCACCCATCGATCTTGATCATCATGTTTTATCAGTTATTAAAGTAGTAAGGGATGTTGGTGTCGTGAGGTCTTCCGTGTATAGGTCACTCTTATTGTTCTTATCTGGATCTGTTGCAAAGTCAAAGTCTACGACAAGGTGGTCTATTGTTTCAAAAATGATAAATAAAGGTGCAGTTGAGGACAAGAATCAGGTTCAGGTTTTCAATGGGGATCTAGAGTCCCTTTTTGAAGAAATGGAGAATGGTTTGGATAGTATGTTTAGGAGTTTGATCAAAACAAGAGCATCTCTCCTGAACATTCTCCCCCCTAAACATTCTCTCAACTTGCTCAGCGGTGTTACCATGGATCAAGCTTAAAAGTGTGTTACGTACCTTAATCCTCTCCTTTCCAAATTCCCGGGTCTACAAGGTTTGTGAGTCGTATATCAGAAAGGTCTACGGGTCGTTTCTGGCCATAACAACAAGGTCTAATATGTTATGAAACTAAATTGTTTTGAGCACATATCAATGTACTCCTTTTTGATTCCTGTAATCTCTGGTGGGTGTCAACTGAGTCCTGTAATCTCTAGTCCCTCGCTAGTTTCGGGGCATTGTTTAATAAATCTGCTGTCCAAAAAAGTCTATGTACTCCTTTTTTGTACCACTTTTTTATGCTCATGTAATAAATTCGAAGTTTGTGTTTCATAATAATGTGATTTTGTTAATTAGTGTACAAATCAAGTTGCCCGAATCTTGAAAACCCTAATGTATCAAATCAAAGGATCATAAGATTTTAGTTTGGCTATTTGTTCTCTTGTATCTTTAAAAGATGTTTATGTCTTTACTTCTCAATCAAGTTTCAACAAGTCCATGTTTAGATTAACCTGCCACAAACCATGTCGGCACATGTTCATCCAAATAACATTACATTACAAGACATCATATCAGTACTTACAACCTATCTCCGTGGGTCTTTCCGAAATGGATTCTATGAACTGATGCACATCATGTTTAAAGTATGTAGTTTCAAAATTCAAAACTCAACTAATGACCAAACGCGGGGTTTGTGTGACCATCGTTTTTTTTTTTTTTTTTTGGAATGGCGAAATTGATTAAAAGCTAGCAGTGAGCTAGAAACAATTACAAGTTTAATATCATCAAAGATTAGATGTTTTCGGGGTCATCTGGGACTGGGGAGAAATGATCACCTCATTCCTATACTTGCAAATAAACCAAAGAGTGATTTATAACACAGCATCAAAGACTTTGGAAACCTTTGATGGTATGGTAACTTGATCAGCAAGGTTTATGGCATCCTCGAGGTTAGTAATGGTTGTATTGTCAATCTTCCACCATATTAGAATGTTCTTCCATATTTCACGAGCAATAATTCATGGGAAAAAAACTATAAATTCATAACGTACTTTACAAAAAAACTCATTATGCTCTCTCTACTTCACTTATTGTCATTATACATAACCGTTTTCATTTCATTCGTTTATTTTCATTTTATCAAATGTCCATTTTATCCGTTTTTATTTTAATATGTCCGTATAAAACAGATAAAACGGATAAAACCATTTTGACATGGATAATTAAAGCGGTTTTAATCAGTTTTATCCGTTTTTATCGGACGATTAAAATAAAACGGATAAAATGGACGATTCACAACGGATAAACACAGAAAATAACCGAATAAAATGAAAACGGTTATGTATAATGATATCGACTGGAAACAACATTAAGTATAATGACAATAAAAAAAGTTGAGAAAGCACAATGAGTTATTTTGATAAAGTACATTAAGCATTTATAGTTTTTTTCCTAATTCATGAGACAAAGATGTGCTCTTCGGATTCAATCTTCATGACTCATGGGGCAATGAACGGAATCTAAATCAATACCTCAAATGTCCAGGTTGACTCTTATTGGGACTCGCCCTTGGGAGATACTCCAAGTGTTAATATTAACTTTCAAATGGAGGATCTTGCTCCACCTAAACCGTTGCAAATTTCTATAATACGATGATTGATGACGTATAGCACGTACAACATGCCTATTGGGCTCACCTTGTGTTATACATATTTCGGGCTTAGGCTCAGCAACAAAACAACCACAAGTACAGGATCGCCAGTAAGCCCAATAACAAAATTGGCTACGGTCCGGACTCAAAGTCGCACGCAAAATACTTAGCGGACCATACCCATGGCCGCAAAAGGCGTTCTGTGTCGGCATCTGCGATTACTACAGAACCTTTCCCGACAAGGGTCCCACTCCGGCCACTAACTTTTATATGCAAAATGTTAGGAAACCCTAGCATTAGCCTTACCTATAAAAGGAGTTCTAATCCTCTCATAAGGTACAACTTTCTCGCAAATAATAACACACGCATCCTTATTATCTCTTATAAGAATGTATACTTACTCTCACGTCGGAGCTTTATCGTGGGGTCCGTCCCTATGGTAAGGCTAACGGTTTGCTTTCATTTGTGCAGGGATTCAATCTATCACTTGGTTGAGTATAGATTCAGCCCATCAGTAGCTTGTTGGTCCAGCCCAACACGCATCCTATACATATATACCAACCCGTCACACTTTTTGTACTAACAAGTTGGCGTCATCCGTGAGACCGGTGCACCACTGCATTTTTAAAAAATACTCACTATGAGCACTCGGTCCGAACGTACTCCTGCCCCCGCATCCACCATGCGGAACAAGGCGGGAAGGGGAAATAACGCATTTCTGGCGAAACTTGAGGGGCCCACGTCCGACGCAGCCCTCAGGAAATATTGTGACAAGTATTACCACCAGATTTTGCCAATTATGATAGAGAAAGTTCGTCAAGAAAGGAAACAAGAGGAAACAGTCAAGGCATTGGAGGCAATGAAAGTCCGGCTTGACTTCTAGGAAGCTTCACAAAATTCTGAGTCGGGGGTGTCGAACGGAAGAAAAGATTTGAGGAAAAAACTCGAGTCTAAGAGACGCCGAGACACACGCGAAGGCTTTGACCGAAGAAGTGATCGGTCTAGATCACCAAGAAAGAAAAACACGGAGTGAGAAGAGGTGTTTAAAAGATTACGAAAAGGTGTATTTCATAGATTGGGGGATAGAGAGAGGAGCATATCAGTGCACTCCGGAGACTCCAGACAACAAACCCACCGCAGTTCCCAAAGAGGGGGGAAAAGCTACTATCACAACTCCTATTCACAAAAGACAGGGCCCACTACCAGAAGGCATGGAGATAACAGGGTACACTTTCGGAACACGGATGAGCCCTCTGAGAGTGATGACAGTAGAGGCGGACATTGGAAGTCCGGATCCAAGAAAAAAAAGTCAAGTCTCAAAGACGACGAATTTGCAAGGCCGTGGGTATGCAAGGAGACTGGTCGGTTCACCCCACGCATTCGTTATTTTGACATGCCAAAAAGGACCCGCATGCCAAATAATGTGAAGACATATGAAGGAAGTGAGGACCCTCAAGATCACCTTAAGATTTTTCAAGCCGCAACAAAAGTGAAGCGTTGGGCTATGCCTACCTGGTGCTACATGTTTAATTCCACACTTACTGGATTCGCTAGGGTTTGGTTTGACGACCTTCCGCTAGAATCTGTTGACAACTATGATGATCTGAAAGAGGCTTTTCTGGCTAATTTTCTCCAACAAAAGAACTGCATCAAGGACCATGTGGAGCTCCACCATATCAAGCAAAAGGAAAGGGAATCCATAGAAGACTTCATAAGAAGATTTAAGATAAAAAGTAGGGATGTAAAAGGGGCTCTGGAAGTCAAGAAAATTTCAACTTTTATGCACGGAATCACCAACCCTGAATTGATCAAGCACTTACACGACAAAATCCCTAAATCAGTGGATGAAATGATGAGGGTAACCGTATCTTTCCTCCGAGGAGAGGTGGCCGTAGGTAACCAAGACAGGATGAAGTCGCTCACACAAGTGTTATGGAAACCACACGAACTCGAACAAAAACAAAGTTTCAGGAAGAGAGGATTCAAAAGATACCTCAGAACAGAAAGAAAACAAGATAGATTCACTCTTGTCTCCAAAACGCCGAAAGAAATCTTGGCACTAGAAAAAGCGAAGTTTAAAACTCCACCTCTAATGACAACACTGGTTGAAAAAAGAACTATCAACAAGTTCTGCGAGTTTCATGGGGAAGTAGGACATAACACAGACGAATGCATGCACCTGAAAAGACAAATAGAAGAGCTGCTCAAAAATGGGAAATTATCAAATGTAATCAAAGAGCTGAACAGAACAGTAGAAAGGATCAGCCTAAGGCGCCCAAGAAGGGGGATACGTCTGGAGAAGATAAGCCTCTCGCAATTTTAACAGTGCAAACCCAGCAGCGGGTAACCCAACAAAGAATTACACAAAGCTTTTCCCCTAACCCTAACATCTCGTTCCCACCACTCAGTGCGGAGGAGGGGAATGAAGGCCCAATGATAATTGAAGCGTAAATCGGAGGACACTTCATACACCACATGTACATTGACGGAGGATCCGCTTCAGAAATCCTGTATGAACATTATTTCGAAAGGCTCTGGCCTGAGATCAGAAAACAAATGGTTCCGGCTACAACACCCATTATTAGATTCAGCGGAGAAGTGATATGGCCGATAGGACAAATATCATTGTTAACCAAAGTCGGTGATGAGGAAACTCAGCATTCACTTGGATGAACTTCGTAGTAGTAAGGTCCTTATTGCCATATAATAAAATCATAGGAAGACCAGGAGTCCGGAAATTACAGGCAGTACCCTTAAAAGCACATGGAATGTAAAAATCCCACTATAAGGAGGAGTGCTTACACTACGATGTAGCCGAATCATTTCACTCGAATGCTCAATAGTTTCTGGGCCAACACCACAAACTCCAGCTAAAATTCAACTAGTGGAACAAGCGAATTAAAGTGGCGATCCATCCGGAACAAACAATAGCTATTGTATCTAATTTAACAATGGAAGGCCGAAAAAGCTGTGTGCCCTGCTAAGGAAAAATTTGGATATATTCGCTTGGTGCCCAGCGAACATGACGGGTGTCCCAAGACATATAGCCGAACACAATTTGTATATATGCGAGGATACACCCCTGTCAGACAAAAGAGATGAGGCTACGCACCAGAAAGAAATAAGGCAATCCATGAAGAAGTAGAAAAGCTCGTGAATGCAGGCATTATGAAAGAAGTACACTGCCACAGTTGGTTGGCTAACCCTGTAATGGTTGAAAAACATGACAAAAGTTGGAGAATGTGCCTGGATTTTAAAGACCTAAATAAGGCATGTCCCAAAGATGGATACCCATTTCCAGAAATAGACTGGAAAGTAGAATCACTCTGTGGATACCCTTTTAAGTGCTTCCTAGACGCATATAAAGGCTACCATCAGATTCAAATGGCAAAGGAAGATGATGAAAAGACATCGTTCATCACGAGCCAAGGAATATTATATTACACCAAAATGCCGTTTGGTTTGAAGAATGAAGGAGCAACATAACAGCGACTGGTAGACAAGGCTTTTCATAAACAAATCGGCAGAAATCCAGAAGTATACGTTGATGATCTCGTAATAATAAGTCGCTCAGAGGACGAGATACTGAGGGATGTGGAGGAAACCTTCAAGACTTTAAGGGAAATCAACATGAAGTTAAATCCAAAAAATGCACCTTCGGAATGGAAGAGGGGATGTTCCTCGGATACACCATGAACACTAAGGGGATTAAAGTGTGCCCAGATAAAGCAGAAGTTGTCCTAAACCTCCCACCCCCAAAGTGTCTCGAAGAAGTTCAAAAGTTAAACTGTAAATTGGCAAGTTTAAATAGGTTCCTAGCTAAATCCGCTGAAAAATCATTGCCTTTCTTTAAAACACTCGAAAAGTGTACAAAAAATAGTGATTTTCAATGGATGTCAAAAGGGGAGGAAGCCTTTAAACAAATGAAGAAATTAATAAGGGATCTTCCAACATTAACAGCACCAAAGGAAAAAGAAGAGCTTATCATCTACCTTGGGGCAACAAAAGAGGCAGTAAGCGCAGTCTTAATGACGGAAATGGAGGGTAAGCAAACACCGATCTACTTTGTAAGCCGGGCTCTGAGAGGTCCAGAAGTCAATTACACACCTATGGAAAAATTAGTATTTTCCTTGGTACATGCTACCAAACGACAGAAGAGATATTTCTAAGCATATACAGTTGTAGTTATTACGGATCAACCAATAAAGCAAATACTGTCAAAACCAGAAGTAGCAGGAAGGTTGCAAAAATGGAGTATCGAATTGGGAGAATATGACATACAATATAGACCAAGAATATCGGTCAAATGACAAATCTTAGCAGACTTCATAGTAGAATGTCCAAAAGACGATCAGGAGGATGACTCAATGGAAGCTGAAGAAGAACTTCCACAACTCTGGACCCTGTTCATGGATGGTTCATCTTGCATAGATGGTTGTAGAGCAGGACTAATAAACCCAGAAGGGACAAAATTCACCTATGCCCTAAGGTTTCAATTCAAAGTAACAAACAAAGAAGCCGAGTATGAAGCTCTAATAGCTGGACTAAGAATAGCAGAACAAATAGGAATAAAAAACCTATAATCAAATGTGGATTGGAGACTTGTGGCTAATCAAGTTAATGGATCATAGATAGCTAAGGAGTTAGGGATGATTCAATATATGTAGAAGGTAAAGGCACTCTTAAATAGTTTCAGGATGTTCTATATAAAACAATTCCCTCGAAGCGAAAACAAGAAGGCGGACGCTCTAAGAAAAATGGCATCTACCAGCTTCGCGCACTTGAAAAAGCAAGTGCTAGTTGAAGAACTCAAGCAAAAGTTGATAGAAGAAGTAGCAGTGTTTGAAATAGTGGAAGAACAGAGGAACACCTGGACGACCCCAATATATGAGTACCTAACAGAGGAGATACTCCTGGCAGAACCAAAAAAAGCAAGGGAAATTAAGAGAAAGTCACAGAGATTCGCTGTGATCAACGGGACACTTTACGAGAAGTCTTTCCTCAGACCCTGGTTACGTTGTGTGGAACCCTTCCAGGAAAATAACGTACTAATAGAAATCCATGAAGGATCATGCAGCATGCATGCTTGATGTGTGGGTTTGGGGTAGAGAAAACCTCCTTTTCTACGAGCAAGCTTTTCAAACATCTAGGCAGTGAACCTAATAATTGTAGTGTAGTATGGGGTAAGCCTCGAGAATTGATTTCATTCTCTAGGGGAATAGGAATGCTAGAAAGAAATATATGACGAAAAGCTGGGGGTTGAGGATGATTCTTTTTAGCCTTTTTTTTGGTTTTTTAGAAAGCAAAGGTAAAATCTCGGGGTATATGATTGGGGGTGGTACTTCTACCTCGATTTCACTACTTAACTAATTATCTAATTATCTAATTAACTACGGATAGTTCATGCTAATTGAGGTGTGCTCGTATGATGATTAAAGATGTGTTCACTTAGATATAATTACTCCCTAGTTATCTTTTATTGGGCGGTTGAATTGTCACTCCCTTTATCTTAATTGGTGAGTTGTCTTCCGATTAGTCGTAGGGGGTTCCTAATTCCCTAGTTCTATGAATTGTAACTCTCCCTTAGAATACCTGGGATCGGAAAGTGGAATGGCATCTCCCCCGAATACACTATTATCATAAAGCTACAACTTACGCAATAAACACAACGATGGCCTAGGTGCACTCCTATGGCTTTTGCTATTTAGGACGTTCAAGCTCACAACAATGAAAGAAGAAGCCAGTTTTCCTTACTCTAGCGTCTACCAATTAAGACAAGAGACAACCTAACAACAATCAATAACTAGGTTTCATAGATCTAAGCAAACACACAAGTAATTTAGCTAGACATGTTAAACAAGCAAGCATACACACAATCAATTTAACATGGGGTAGACATAATGATAAATTGGATAAACATACTTATCTTGATGTGTAAAATAGGGTATAGGACCCTAGAACACTGTCCAAGTCGGACTACAACTGAACTAGGGTTTGCTCTCCAAAATTCTACCTCCTAAAATACAGAATAATCAAATTCTATATATAGATTTACAAATGCGACGGCGTCACCTTTTGCTAGTGAAGTCGTCAGGTCGCCGTCATTAGGGTTTCACTTGGGCCAAGTCATCATTGGGACGGCGTCACTTGAGATGTGTGACGACGTCAGTCTTCACGCAGGATTTTGTCTGAATCTTGGATCTTGGGCGTCTGGTGTGAAAATTGTGAGTGACGCTTTCCAGAATTAAGGCGTGACGCAGTCAGGCTTTAGGACCAGAAATTATGTTGAGCCGTCGCATGCACTTTTGATCAAGTATTCAATAGAGGGACAGTGTCGCCCTTTGTTTGGGACACCGTCAGGTGTGCTGGATGCCCTTTGATCTTGACTTTGCCATTTTCTTCATGTTTTCGCTCCTTTTTGTCCAAATATGCTTCATTCCAGCATTTTGCTTCCAAAAGACCTAAAAAGTGAAAAGGAACGATTTTAAGCAGTAATGGATATAAAATGTATTGATTTAGGGCTTAAATGACCCCCTAAAAACGTATGTTTTAAATCCTTATCAAATATATCTACACTTGGTATTTGCGTATCCTCAAACAAATGTGCTTTTGGCCATTCAATTTATATGTTAGGGGGCATGAAGCATTGGTTTAAAATAGTTTGCAACAAGTACAAGCGCTACAATAATCATAACAAGCACGAAAATTATATACTAGCACCTCACAATTGGTGTTCGGATTCTCTCATCTCTCGGGTTTATATGAAATATAATATGAATTGAAATGGAAGATAAACACTCATTACCTGGCATAGTACATAGATTACCATAAGATTGAGAATAGATCAAACCTCCACCGCTTTGGCATAAGCACCTAGGAATAACTATCTAAGAGGTTTCAAGGGTTGTAACGTTAGGCTTAGGGTAGGGAAGTAAAAGGTTTTGTTGGATAGGGGATATTTAGTGGTGGCAAGTCAAAAATCTTATGTTACAAGCATGTAAATCGTGACGTTGCTAAGCCAAGACTCAACTCACTAACACTAGATAACTTGAAACAAACACAAACACAAACTTAAAAACATAAACATAAATGATAGATGTAGGATGCTAGCCCGTATGTTTTCCTCATTTTTTTAGACATACCTTTTTACTCTACCATCCTCTACGATAACATCAAATATAAGGGATTTATAGGAGCATCCCTACACTTGAGTTTTTATTTCACTAACACTAATTCACCCGATTTGAAAAGATCAAAACAGTTAGAGTATTTAATTACATAAACAAAGGGAATTTGAATTTATCGTTCTTTCCCATTACTCTATAAAATATTGCTTTTACCCATGAGTCCCAATCATCCCAAAACTGTATACAAAAGATATGACTCGACTTAGCAACTATGCAAGTAACTAGATAATTGAACTAAGGGTTTAGTAATGATAACAATAGTGCACTAAAGCTGAGTGCATATAAGGTAAGCTAAGGCGATGTGGGTGTACATTTTGGGGGTGGATTGTAAACAATGCTCTTCGTTGATTTTCTGGAAAACCAAAACATCACGAGAACCGCGAAAAGGATAGGCTCTGAGGGGCTAACTTGGGGGTATCGTGTACTAAAGATAAGTACATCGCAAGGGTGTGGGGTAATTACTCAACTGATGTGGAAGATGTAATTATAATACAGCTTTCAAACAAGGGTTATCCTAATGCCTCTTATCATTTAGTTACTCCTAACTACACAAGTGTAGTCTCACTAGCGATCTCGGAATGCATCACAAAACAAGTTCTAGAATCTATTATACTACCGGTACACTCAATAAGCATCAAAGGTGAATGCTTTTATTCCTAAAGATCTAGCGGTAAACCTTACATTTTTGGGGTGGAATTTGAGTGGTATACGGTTTTTGTGCTAGTCATATAATTCCTATCCATGAGACGCTTTATTAAGACTAAAGTTTAGCTCGTAAATGTCATAAAAAATTTTAAATTTGGTGCTAAAATTACCTTAACAAATATTTTTTATGGGTTATTACACTAATTACTGAGGACAAGACAAATAATCAAGTGAGTGAATAGTTTCTAAGTTCCCGTTTTATTCTCCCTCACTACACTTAAACTGAACATTGTCCCCAATGTTCCCCCGAAAGTATCAAAGTTATGATAAAGGAAGGTAAGTAAGGAAAAGGAACTAATACTCCCCTGATTAGCTCGGTAGGATATGTGTGATGTTGCAGTTAAATCTTTCTCCAAGAAGAATGCATAAGTACTAAGCTTTATTCAATATGTGTTTCTTCTTCTTGTCCAATGTAACCTGCACACTTATAAGAAACAAAACGAAACCTTCACGTAAAATTGGCAGTAAAACTCTATATGACACAAAACTATACTAGAAAGCAAGTAAGATATAGTGCTTGTGGAATAGATGTTTGCAGTTTTTCTAGAAAATTAAGAATTGAGAATTTCTAAAAATTATTAATTGCACAGAAAACGAAACTGGTTATTTTGTTTCTACATTGCATGACGTCGTCAGGTGTTAATCCTGACGCCGTCAGGTTATCCTGACAAAAACTGGTCTGCTGCATTTTTCTGGAAAAATTCTGAAAAAATTACCTCATTAAAACCTGGAAAAATTTCTGCAAAACATTCATTATGACTCGATACAAGCATTTGACTCTAACAAACACACATATATATCAATTTCAATTATTGTAATTCTCATGTTCATGTTCTTAAAAACATATATGATCTTCCCTACACTTATCTTTTTGTAAAATACCTTTATATGTATTTAACACGAGGTTAAAAACAAAATAAAGTATTTTCGAAAAGTCTAACATGATAATAAACAACAATGAAAAAGATATATGAACACACAAATTGAAAAACAAAACAAGCAAACAATTAAGCATTGGTTGCCTCCCACGAAGCGCTTTTCTTTATTTATGAAACTTGTAGCTAGACTCGAAGTCGTGCTCCTACGTCATCTCATGCGCGCTTGTGTGCCCATATCTAAGCCACTATGATGTTCTCTCATCTTTCTTATAATCATCTCCTAACTCTAGACATTTTTTATAATACCTCTCATTTTTTTCATAAGTATGTCTAAGTCCCATTTGTTTGTCTCTTTCACTAAGTAACGGAATAGGAGCCATTCGTTTACATGCCTCGATATCTTTGTGTTTAAACCTAGGGTGTGTATGGGGAATTTGATAGACAAAATCCTCAACTTCACTACAGAATGTAATTAAACCATCAACCATCCGTTCATTCAACTTAGTCATTCTCTTAAAGGGTTTTCCAAATATCAATTGAGTGAGGCTTCCATCGATAAATTCTCCTAAGTCTTCTAAAACCATGAATTCTACCAAATATGCAAAACTTCCAACAAACACGTGCAAGTAAGTGGCCGCATCAACAACATTGTTCCTTTGATAAGCTAACTCGTTTACCTTAATTTTATTTTATAAATTCCTTGAGATTAAGTTTAAAGGTAAAAACGAATTCAAGTAAGCATCAAAACCTTCTAATCCTATTTTGCAAGGGAATTGATTGTTAAAAGGACTATCTTTCTCAATTCTACACCTAGGGTCAAAACTTTGAGAGGGATCTTCTTCCATCTCAATCCTAGCTCCATTGATGACTTCTACGTTGTCAATTGCCTCCTTGTTATCAAATTCCTCATCGGAATCCGAATCATAGAAAGGACTATTATGTTGCCAATTTATTTCATTACGCCCAAGATGATTTCCAAACTGGTGAACGAGTTAAAGGTTTTGTGGGATTGCATTTTCCATCGCGGGGTTTGGAGAGGGTAGTGCAATGTTTCTTCGGTAAAAGATGCAAATCATGGCAAGTGGTGAGATTTACGAACAAAAACACAAAGAATGGGGGATAGACTACAAGGAAGCTAATAAAAAAAAGAGAAAAAAGCTCACTTGATAAGAATCAAGCGAGTGGACCTAAACGAAATAGAAGTCTAATTAGCTATTCTCTTCCCCGACAGCGGCGCCAAAAACTTGATGTGTGGGTTCGAGTTCGAGAAAACCTCCTTTTTTACGAGCAAGCTTTTCAACCCTCTAGGTAGTGAACCTAATCATTGTAGTATAGTATGGGGTAAGCCTCGGGGATTGATTTCGTTCTCTAAGGGAATAGGAATGTTAGAAAGAAATATATGACGAAAAGGTGGGGGTTAAGGATGATTCTTTTTAGTCTTTTTTTATGAATCTTTAGAAAGAAAAGGTAAAATCTCGGGGTATATGATTGGGGGTGGTACTTCTACCGATTTCACTACTTAACTAATTATCTAATTATCTAATTAACTACGGATAGTTTATGGTAATTGATGCTCGTATGATGATTAAAGATGTGTTCACTTAGATATAATTACTCCCTAGTTATCTTTAATTGGTCGGTTGAATTGTCACTTCCTTTATCTTAATTGGTGTGTTGTATTCCGATTAGTCGTAGAGGGGTACCTAATTCCCTATTTCTATGAATTGTAACTCTCCCTTAGAATACTCGGGATCGGCAAGTGCAATAGCATCTCCCCCGAATACACTATTACCATAAAGCTACAACTCACGCAATAAACACAACAATGCCCTAGGTGCACTCCTATAGCTTTTTGCTATTTAGGACGTTCAAGCTCGCAACAATGAAAGAAGAAGCCAGTTTTCCTTACTCTAGCATCTACCAATTAATACAAGAGACAACCTAACAACAATCAATAACTAGGTTTCATAGATCTAAGCAAACACACAAGTAATTTAGCTAGAGATGTTAAACAAGCAAGCATACACACAATCAATTGAACATGGGGTAGACATAATGATAAATTGGATAAACAAACTTATCTTGGTGTGTAAAATAGGGTATGGGACCCCAGAATACTGTCCAATTCGGACTACAACTGAGTTAGGGTTTGCTCTCCAAAATTCTACCTCCTAAAATATAGAAAAATCGAATTCTATATATAGATTTACAAATGCGATGGCATCACCTTTTGCTAGTGACGCCGTCAGGACGCCGTCAGGTCGCCGTCATTAGGGTTTCGTTTGGGCCAAGTCATCGATGGGACGGCTTCACTTGAGATGTGTGATGCCGTCAGTCTTCATGCAGGACGTCATCTGACTCTTGGATCTTGGGCGTCTGGTGTAAATTTGTGAGTGACGCCTTCCAGAATTAAGGCGCGACGCCATCAGGCTTTAGGACTAGAAATTCCGCTGAGCCGTCGTGTGCACTTTTGATCAAGTCTTCAATAGAGGGACGGCGTCGCCCTTTCTTTAGGACGCCGTCAGGTGTGCTGGATGCCCTTTGATCTTGAATTTGCCATTTTCTTCATTTTTCGCTCCTTTTCGTCCAAATATGCTTCATTCTATCATTTTGCTTCCAAAAAACCTAAAAAGTGAAAAGGGGAGAATTTTAGGCAGTAACGGATATAAAAAGTGTCGATTTAGGGCTTAAATGACCCCCTAAAAATGTATGTTTTAAATCCTTATCAATGCTGGAACAAGGTCTGTAGTAGATAGGGCCTTGCGAACTGGATACTATTGGCCTACCATGCATAAGGATGCACGAAAGCTTATATTAGCGTGCAAAGATTGCCAAGTACATAAACCCATCCCAAGAAACCCACAAGAGAAGTTAATTCTAATCACAGCCCCGTAGCCATTCTACAAATGGGGAATTGACATTGGTGGGCCATTCTCGGAGGGCCTCGGAAAAGTCAAATTCCTCATAGTAGCAATAGACTACTTTACTAAGTGGATAGAAGTGAAACTAGTTGCAACTATTATGGGCAATTAAGTCAAAAAATTTGTATCGAAAAACATAGTATGCATAGTTGGACTTCTCGTAGAAATAATATCTGATAACGGAAAACAATTCCGAGACAACCCATTCAAAGATTGGTGCGAAAAACTGCACATCCAGCAACATTTTGCTTCCGTTAAACACCCGCATGCCAACGGACTGGTTGAAAGGGCAAACCGGAGTTTAGTGGAGGGAATCAAAGCACGACTGGAAGAAAGAAGCAAGAACTGGATAGAAGAATTATCACATGTCTTATGGGCACATCGCACAATGATCAAATCTAGTAACGGAGACACTCCATTCCCTTTAACATACAGAATGAAAGTTGTCATCCCTGTCGAAATAGGAATGCCCACATGGAGAAAAACGAAGGTAAATGTAAAACAAAACAATGAGGCTATAAAAATAAGCTTAGACCTTTTGGAAGAAAGAAGAGAGCAAGCAGCAATCTGCGAAGCAAAGAGCAAATCAAAAATGGAAAAGTACTACAACTCTAAAGTCCGCAATACAAGCTTCAAGCCAGGAGACTTGGTATACCGCAACAACGACGCAAGCCACGCAGAAGAAGGAGAAAAATTAGGACCCAAGTGGGAAGGACCTTATGAAGTCACGGTAGCACTGGGAAAGGGCGCGTACAAGCTAAAAGACCACAAAAGAAACCCAGTTCCGTGGACATGGAACGTCTGCAAACATAAGAGATGTTATATCCATCAAATGTAAGCAGCTTGCCTTTTGCTGACTCCGCAGGAAGGGGTTGATATTTCAAATTATTCCTATATATTGTAATGTCTCTTTAATTTTGAATGAAAAAGGTGAAGATTAGCTACCTTCACCAACATTATTTTAAAACTTTTAATCGTTCCTTTTTTACTTTAAAAAAGTTATGGTGCATATAAATAAGACCCACATACATTCGGGCATGACCCATAAAGTATTATTCCGAATAACAATAGGTTGAGTAACCTTAAAATTCACTCAAGATACGTAAGATATATTGCAAGTCCAGTATTGGGAGAATAACCCACAAATATTAAGACTATTGTAATGAACACACCAGTGTGAAATTAAAATAGCAGTAATTGAAAAGTTATAAAAATCAAACGTACATACATCAGACACAAAGTATAAGTACAAAACACCGTACACACACGACCATAAATCGATAAAACGAAAAGTGTTATACAAAGCACAAATAAATCCGACCACAATTAAGATCAAACTAGGCTTGGTTAGAAGGATTCGATTCCAAAACGGGGCCGGCCCCAGGTGACAAAGCAGTCATAGTTTCTTCATCAACAGCATCACCCAGCTCAACCATACTTGGTACCTCATAATCGAACACAGAAAGAGGTATAGAACAAGGAGGAACCGACAAAGCAAAAGTAGCTACGGTGGATGCTTGGGTAGGACCTGACATACCAGCCATATCCGTAGAAGTTCTCAAAGATAAAGGATCAATGAAGGAATCCCAAATAATTGCAAGACCTGACCAGTCATGTGTAACACTTTCCCTTATCTTCCTAGCCCATTCAAAACAAGCACTAACAGAAATAGATAGGGGAGATTCATCTACAAATAAATGATTCCCTTAATGATTAAAGGAACGGTCAACCACTCTAGACAAGGTTGAGAACCAACAATACCAGAAGTGCTAGTAGCAGATGACTCAGGGCGAAGAAGACCCATAATATCTTCAATACCTGCATCTTTAAGAACTTCTGAAGAGGACAACAAGGGAAATTTAATATCATGAAGCTTCTGAAGAGCATCTTGGTAATCAGCTTCGGTGGGAGGATTATAGACCTCTACATCTGAAAGTTCCATGCCTTTCTTGCCATGATAATGGCCAACAACAAGCCCGTCTTGCATTCCCCTCTCAATGGCATGACTAAAATCCATACTCAAAGCCTCAATCTAATCAGACAAATTCCAGCACTTGGCAATTGCAAGCCTGAAACCTTCAGACAAAAGCCATCTTTGGAGCGATACCGCAGTAAAAAAAAAGGATGAAGTTTTTCTTCCAGATAATGGGAAACCTTAATAAACCGCTCTTTCAAGTGATCAAACTCCGATATCTGAGAACGAAGACCAGAGCATTCACCCTCCATAACCCGCACCTAAAAAAAAGAAATTTCAAAAAAGGAAAAGAGGAAAGTAAAGAAAAATAGATATCAAGATACGAACCTGACTAGCAAGATCATCATTTTGAGACTTCAAGGACGTAGACATACACCTCACCTCTGGAAGCTCACTGTCTTTGCTAGCAACAAAAGACTCAAGTTCTCTTTCCATGCAGCCTCAAGAAAGGAGACACGGCCACGGAGGTGGATTGCCTCTAAAGCTTCAGCCTCCGTCAACAATAGCCTAGCAATCTCGCTACACTTGTCTTTTAACGATCTGTCCTGCTGATCACACTTGTCGGGTAACCTCCTCCTTTGGGGATTTTTTCAAATGTGTTTAAAATTACATTTTCGTTCTTATGTCAATAATCCATTCAAATGTGATATTACGGATTTGCAGTGTGATCTTGGTGGTGCGTTTGATAACACCAACCTCCGTTAATTAATTGCTCAACATGACATTTCAGTTTAGATTCTCTTGCCCAAAAACATCCCAACAAAATTCTAGAAAACTAAAAGGGGGGTTAAATAGTTTTAGCGATTAAATATCTTTTCAAAATTAGTTAGATCAAGAATATTTGAAACCTTTTGATAGTGAGGTATTGATACTGCAATAATATAAATAATAAAAACAAGTTGGATATGTAAAGTAAAGTAAAGAAAAGATAGAACCGTGACACAGTATTTATAGTGATTCGCTACAAGGACGTCTTCCTTGGCCTACTCCACTCCCCGAGTACCTAACTCTAGAGTTCGTAAACACTATGTCAATAAGTTTCTTATCCGGCTGAGAAGCCTCACAATGTCGCTTACACTTTATCTAATACAAAGCTAATTACCGAGTTCTTTACAATGGAAGAACCAACTCAACAACACAAACTAACTCCACAAGTTTATGGTACAAAGTGATAAATAAAATACAGGATCAAATGAATGATCTTGTAATGATGATGAAGGCTGACAACACTTCTCTTGAAGCTTGCAACTCTTGTAAACAAAAATCGTGATTTCATCTTTTACGAAGAACTAAGAGAATCACCAAAAGTAAACTACAAGAATGATCTGAGACCTGAGGTTGAAGATATAAGAATATAAGAAGAGATATAAAGGAAATGGGTAAGGAATAATTAAGAAATGCCCTTCTATTTATAGGCAATTTGGCTTATGCCCCGCCAGATCTGGCAAATCCCTTTCAAAAAGGATCTGGCCAGTTATAACCAAGGAATCCGCTTGTATGGAGCAAGCAGTCCGGATTTTGGATTACCATGTCCGGGTTTTGGATCATAAGTTTCGTGTTTTGGGTCACAAAAACCTAGTAAATCTTTGGAGATCTTGAAAATCTTTCAAGTATCTTGCCAAGTGATGTCATGCATGATGTAACAATAATATTTACTTAAAAAATTTACTAAAAACAAATGTATAAGTTACCTACAAATAATTTGAAGTTTAATAAAAAAATACTGGTGATGACAAGTTTAAAAATTTGTTATCTTTGATTTCTAATTAAGATAATTTTATGATTGTTATCGAAAAAACATAGAGAGATCGGAAAATATAACTAAACATTTTTACGGCTTATTTGTATTAACAATCTCCCACTTTTTGTTAATGAAAAAACGTAAAATTATTTTAAGTAAAACTTAAGTTCATGATGTTTTTATTAGTTTAAAGATTTTAAGGTTTTACTCTCTTCTCCCTCTTTTTATCAAAACAGAAAGAGTGTCGAAGAGAAAATATTGTGGAATAAAAATTCCAAATGTAATACTCCCCCTTGATGATAGCTCCCCTGAATGAGAACGTCAAGTAAATCTAATGTAATCAAAAACCTACAAAAATGGTTAGTGATAAACAATAATAAATCCCATTAGCTAGCTAGGAGAGTATACATAACTAAAAAATAGGTAAATGATGGCTAATCTAGATACACTCAACATATGCAAGATTCGGGATATGGAACAATACTTCGTGTAATAAAACGATATAAAATGTAGTAGTCCTTTAACCACTTACAAGATGTAAAAATAAAAACAAGGAATTGTTCTTAAAAAGAAAAAATAACGAAAGAAAAAATAAACAAAGAAAATAAAAATACAAGGAAAAAAAAAGAAATATTATAGTCTTTGGTGCTTGCATATCCCTTTTAATGATTAAGGGTGGTTTGGATGGGTGATACTGTTGAGACGTTCAAGGATGTCATTGAGGATGGACTACATTTCATCTCTCACTTCATCAGCAATGGATTGTGAGGTTTGGCAATGCTCACATATTGAAACTGTGGAAGGGGTGGTAGAGGATCATTGATCCATTTGGGTCCATTGATTGATGTAAGGCATGGTGGAAGAGGTGGTAAAGGTGTATCGACATTCATGAAGTCAGATATAGTTAGTGTTTTACTAGCCAAGTTTTCAAGTGAGGCAATGGATGATAGAGGAGGTGGATTGTCAACCGTAGGAGGTAGGTCTTCTAACTCATCAAAGAATGGATGATGTGAAGTAGGAGGTATTGAGAATATGATCTCAATAGGTTTTATGTTGGTGGTGAACGTTTTGATGTTTGAGTAGGTGCTAGTGGTGGAGTAGAAATTGGTGGTGGTGTCACTTTGGGAGTTTTGAGTATGTCTTTGAGAGTGGTAGCTTGTGGATTCATAGGTGAGCTTGGAGGTGAGTCTAATAGAGTGGAGGGAGGAGAAAAATTAAAGTCACTTGTTGGTGAGAAATTCCTAATAGGTGAAGAGTTTGTTGATGACAATGGGTTGGTGAAGAAACATGGTCTGACACTAACTCTAGTCGGTTTTCTTGGTTTTGGAGGTGGTGGTACAATGGAAGGTGGTAGACTAAAGTTTTAGTTTTGAGCATTGTGGTGGCTTGGATAGAAGTTTCAATAAGATTGGATAGTTCTCGAAGTTCATTGATCTCTTGAACACTGCCTTCACGAGACCGTGGTTGTTCTTAAGATGCTTGAACTCTAAAATTCCTTTTGGGACATGATCACAAAGGGCTGAGATTGAAAGTGGTTTGAGATGTTGAAGATGATAACAATGCAAGCACAAACAATGTACTATTTATAGATAAAAGCCATGCATTACATTGATTGCTAAAACCACCTATATAAGCAAACATCTAATCATAAGATATGTATTTAATGCGTACTTTGACAAAATGTGAAACCCTAAAGCCTAATCTCAGTAATTATAGTTTATAATTTAGTAAAAATGTGAAAATTTTAAAAGAAAATTGTAAAAACTGTTCACTGTGAACACAAATCTGCCGGATCCCTTGTAAAAGGGATCCGCCCTGCCTAATCGTAGGGATCCGCTGATCTGATGCAGTCATACAGAAGAAAAACATATGACCTAGAGTGTGTCTATATGCAAAATATGTGGAGGTACGATTATCTCGACTCTAAAATGAAAAGAAAAGAAGATGTGAAAAATATGTTTATATATATGTGAGATAACCTAAACACTCCTTAATTTGTTGTTGCTACGTTTGAATGTACCCAAAAATATATATTAGTTATGTATTACATTTAGCATTCAAGAGACATATGAGATGACGCATGCAAAATTGTTTTTACTTTCTATTACCAATGTATGAAAAATATAAGTGTCCTAGCCAAGAAATCTTTGATTAAAAGTATAGGATGTAACTACGAAAAATCAATTTATAAATATTAAGATGCAATTCCTAAATAGAGGATATATTAATAGATTTTTACTATGTAAATATATTTGTATATAGTTTTAAGAGTCCCATAAAATTTTATTTTTTATGTTTGGAACAAAATAGAATTTCTAGACTCAGATGAGAGAAGTAAAGATACATACCTTGTAGATAAGAAAGTCAAAAGATGACTTACACATATTGTTCCATATGGTCGAGTCTTAATCTAAGTAGATTGAAAGGTTCACATTTAAGTGGTTTGGTGAAAATGTCGGCAATGTTGTCTTCAGAGGAAACCTTCTCAATTGAGATATTTCCTTTTTGAACATTATCTCTAAGAAAATGATGACGTATTTCAATAAGTTTGGTACGAGAGTGTAATACTGGATTTTTGCTAAGGTCGATGGCGCCTTTTTGTCATAGAGGATACCAATATCTATAAGTCTAATATCGTAGTCAACTCGAGCTTGTTTCATCTATATTGCTTGTTGGCATGCCTTCGCAGTGGATATGTATTCTGCTTCGGTAGTGGAGATAGCGAGTGTGGTTTGTTTCTTGGAAAACCAAAAAGTTAAGCAACATCCTATAAATGTACGAACACCACTTGTACTTTTGTGATCTATGTAGTCTCCTGCTTGGTTGGATTCGGCATATACTATGGTTTCTACTCTTGTTCCTTTATGATATCATAAGCCTAGTTGTATAGTTTCTTTTATATATCTAAAGATCCTTTTAACGGCTTCTAGGTGAGAATATTTTGGATTTTATTGAAAACGAGCGCATAGACAAACACTGATCATGATGTTCTACTGACTTGCCGTGAGATAGAGTGAACTACCAATCATGCCACAGTACTTAGTGTTGTCTACGGATTCACCATCTTCGTCCTTGGTGTGTTTAGTGTCCGAAGACATTGGGGTTTTAATAGGTTTGGAATCTTCTAAGCCAAATTTCTTTAGCATTTCTTTAATATATTCAGATTGGTTGAAGAAGATACCATATTCTAATTTTTTGATTTGTAATCCAAGGAAGAAATTTAATTCTCTCATCAAACTCATCTCGAACTCTTCGTGCATAATTTTAGAAAAATCATCACACATTTCTTGACAAGTGGATCCAAACATAATTTATTTGTTTTTTTTAATTGGCATAATCCAAATATGATGTCGTCCACATAAATCTGGACAATGATCATATGTGATTTTGTTTTCCTTGGTGATTATGGTGTTATCTACTAATCCCATGGTATAATGGTGTTCGACGAGAAAAGTTTTAAGTCTATCATACCAAGCCTTCGGCGCTTGTTTAAGACCATAAAGGGCCTTTTTGATTTTATATACGTGATTGGGTTTTTCAAAATCAACAAACCCGGGAGGTTGAGATACATAAACTTCTTCATTTATAAAACCGTTTAAAAAAATCACTTTTGACATCCATTTGAAAAAGTGTAATATCAGTAGCATAAGCATAAGAAAGAAGTATCCTAATAGATTCTAATCTTGCTACTAGAGCATATGACTCGTCAAAATCTATTCCTTCATGTTGGTTGTATCCTTGTGTGACAAGTCTAGCTTTGTTCCTAGACATGATACCGTTTCCATCTAGTTCAAATTTGAAAACCCATTTGTAACACACCCAAAATAATCGCAGTAGAAGATTGTGTCACTAGGGTATTACTTCTTATCACATAGTACAAGTTATAGAAAACGACTCTAAATGAATGTTTTGAAAACTTACCAGCCGAATAATAAAATTAGAGTTACAAACAAGAGGTTCCATAGTATAATACATAAGTGTTTTTATAACATATGGAATGGTAAATCATAAAAGCATAAGCCTTCAAAACTCGACGTGCGACTCTATGCTCCATGCACCATCTATCGCCGCACTGACTTGAGATAAACATGCTAAAATTGTCAACACAAAGGTTGGTGAGTTCATAGATTTATATTTATAAATGTAAGTACAAAATTCATGTGCGTTAAAATGTGTAGGACAATATTGAGCAAGATATACGTATACGAGAAATTAAATGAAATCACACATATACAAAAACATAGTGATATTCACACAAACTACGCATACTAGGTGCCACATCCCAAAGATTACTGGGTGCTACTTCCCAAAGTTAACTGGCTGCCAGTTCCCAAAGTGTACTAGGTACCACTTCCCAAAGTGTATTGTTAATACATCCTAACCATTTGCAATCATACTATAATAATTACATAGTAATAGTCACGTAGTAGGGCATATATCAGAATGCACATATTGACCAAATATGATAACAATGCATCACAACATAAAACATTTAAAATAATGGTTCAGCACATAAGTTATTGAAAGAAAACAAAGCGATTTAGTACAATGGAAAGTATTTGAAGGTATTTAAGCATGTATATCCCGCCAAAGAGTTTATAAAACAATTAAACGAGTAAGAATGGGGCTACGAACTCATGGTAATACGTAAAAGTCTTGGGTACTTGTGAAAGTAAAAGAAAATAGTTAAGCATGTATATCACCACAAAGTAGTTCAAAATAATTATTGAAACGAGTAAAGTAGGGGACATGAACTCACCGTAAGTATATGATATCAAGTGTGCAACGAAAATGATGGACATGCCAATAAAACCTCTATGAGCAACCTAAAATATTATATCGAGTCTTAGGTTCTAGCATAACATTTCTATTTATACTAGCATGCTCTATATAGTTATTACATTAATTATGCTTGGGTACATATTGTTTGTGAAGTAAAATAAGTATTCAAGTTTGGTTTTGATACTTTAAAACTAGTTACGGGTTCTAATTAATACTTAACTGTCGTGTTTTGGTTTTTAGATATATAGTTATACCGTCTTGACCAATACATTATTTCATTACCGTAAACTATTTTGACTTGGTTTTTATGTTCTTAGCGAAGTACATAAATGTACTCATCAGTTTTAGTTGTCTATAGTCCTCATTATATCATAATACAAGTCAAATTACCATTACAAATTACTAATTCAACGCAGAAAGTTTGGCGGCTCACTGCAGTCCCACGGAAATGGCCATTACTTGAGTTTTACAACTCCGTTTTATGCCCGGTATTTGGCTACGTTCAAGTTAGGATGTTATCTACAACTTTTTTTCTTTAACCAACAATTGGTTATATGCAAATTTATGAGTTTTACCCGTTTGAAAACTATTAATCAGAGTTTGACACTTCTCACGAAAACATTTTTAATTTAATCATCGGGTATCGTTATTATGACTTCTAACCATCAAAACGACCGAAAGACATATAAATAACTCCCTGTATTTTTACCTAAGTTTCACAATACAGCGATTTCGCCCAGTATTTTTGTTTATCCCCCTGTCCAGAAACTTATTTGCAATACCAGTACTTTTTGATGTTTCTAGTGATTTAGTCCAAGTTACCAAGCATAATCAAGTATAATAAATATATAAAACATATAAAATACATGAAACATATATCTAGATTATTAAAACCATATTGAATGATAATAAGAAAATAATCATGAATCTTACTAGACTTTAGGATGAATATTAGAAGTACAAGATCACTAAGCAACACCTAATACTTCTAAGCTTCAACCCTTGCTTCCAAGATTTCAATCCAATCTTAGTTCAACCTTATAACCCTTATAAATATACCTTATAACCACAACCCCTAATCGCCTTGTATAGCTCCTAATTTAACCATGGAATCACCAAGTAAACTTAAGATTCATGTAAAGATTACTAAGGCCTTCAACTGCTATGTTTAATTTGTAGTATGAAAATCAAATATGGATGGTTATAGGGATTTATGGTGGACCAAAAATGGGGAGAAGAAAAAGGAAGTAAGATAAGTTCTTAATATTTGTTGAATGTTTATAATGAGTAGATTACTTGAATATCTAGTTTCTAGTATAACTTATGTGTTAAGTAAACATGTGTCCCTTTGAGTCATCACCAAGACTTAATTGACTTGATGATTCACCAAAATGTCGACCAAGGTATTGAGGTGGTGATAATTTGTAGTTTTGATATTATCTTGGGTTTACGGAGTGTACTTTGATCCCGGTAATTACTATCGTTGATTCCTTAAGTAACGAAACCGGTTATTGTAAAAATAATAAACTTATAAAAATATTAAAACTTACCAATATACTATATCTTAGTATGTTAAATGAGTGATAAGTTAAATGGAGAGCGTAAACATTGTTAAAACCTAGAAATGTAGGTTTAAATACGTGTAAACGTAAAACGTACAAGGTTTACGTGAAAATGGTAATATAGCAATAGTTCATATAAAATATGATTATAATGAAAAATAAAATGTATAGAACACTTAGACTGATCCTAGTATAGTGATGGTCAAGATTTAAGCTTACGCGATTGAACTTTCTTGATTATACGCGAATGTATTTACTTTGAGAATTTTAAGTAATAATAAATAGATGTAGACAGTTAATTTAATAACCTGAAATGTACGGGTTGTTATAGTCTTACCACCTTAAAGCGAATTCCGTCCCGGAATTCAGTGTGTTTTATCTGGTGGTAAGGAATCTAGGAAAAGTAGTGTGATAAGACATTATCGTGTTTTCAAGATATTTTTAAAGAATACTGATCTCGTTTGTTTGTGATTGTGGTGAATAAACACAATATCAATATATCAAATTATCCGTAAAACTCGACGAATTAACCTTTTAGGAAAAGAGTTAACGTGCCAAACCTTACGGGTGTGATAAAAGTGATACCGGAAAAGTGATTTCCCGGGTCGTGTCCCAACGAGGTGTGAATGGAAGGATTCGTTGAGTTTTGTGATTTATAACTTGAATTGGTTTTGATAATTTGTCGATTTGAATTACGTTTTCTACAAATTAATTAACGGGAAGGTAATTAAGGCAAGGGAAACCTAATAAACTACAAATTAACTATTACTAAGCCTAAGGAATGATAAAAGGAAGCTAAACTAGGTCCTAGGGTGCTAAAACTAAAAAACGTAAAATTCGGCAACCACCCGAGCCAAAAACGTAAAACTTTTGCAATTTAAGGGCTACGGGTGTGAAATCAATTTTCCTAAGTTCTATTTGACTAAAAATAATTTTAGAAAAAAGCTAGGAATTTGTTCGACTTGTAAAATAATTACTACGAATTAAAATCTAATTAACTCTAATTAAATGATTGAAAATACTAAAACATTTTTGAAAAATCTGAAAATTTCCCTAAAAGTACTTTAAGTATTAATGAATCTAAGAAAATTGTGAAAACAGTTGGTTGTTATTGAAATAAGCCACCAAATAAGCTAAAATAGCTTAAAACCAAAAACTGCCTGAACTACTTGAAGTTTTAATTGTGCAAAAAAAAGAAACAAAGAAGTCCCAAGGGCAACTGGTTTGTGAGAGCCGTGTTGGTGCTTTGAACGGAGAGACGAGGGTTCGAATCCCCTCGGTACCCCTTTTTTAGAAATAATTTTTTTTTAACTTTTTCTTTTGAAAATCAAATTTGCAAACACAACAAACAATTTTTTTGTAAAAAAAACTTTTTCTGTGACACTTAACCAATAAGCTACACAGCTTATCTTGAGCAGATTTGGACAGAACACCACTAAGATCAACCACTCCTAACAAACAATCCCTAACAGTCTAAAAGCATTGGAATAAAGATGCAATAAGCTCAAATTAACATAACTAAGCTTTGACTAACCTAAATTTGGAGAAAACAGGTAGCATAAGCTTTGACTAACCTAAATTTGGAGAAAACAGGTAGCCTAAGCAGTTTATGGGAGATCTTAAGCTCAATAAAGATGGGAAATAAGCACTAAGAGTTACCTAGTAAGCACTAAGTAAAACTAATAAACTATCTGAAGTATCTAATATAAGCTAACTAAAACCCATTACTTTCCTAAATAAGCTAATTTTATTCTACTGATGAGCTAAAAAGAAAGAAGAAATAGTGACCTGTGACTGCAGTGGGCTAAAGTAGCCTGCAATGGTATACTAGAGCTTATTTTTAAACTCCCCAACAGCACTCCAAGCTAAGTCAAGCTACAGGAAATCAAGGTTAGCTCAGTTGACTATCATAAAATACTGATTTGGGACCAAGAAAAGGCTAATAACAGCCTAAGAATAAGCTTGCATCAGCTTATTATGGGCTGTTTTTGTTGCTGAGACAGAAAAAAAAATGGCATTGTAGATTTTTATGTGCCTAAATCTTTCTAAAAAAAGCATTATCTTGCAAAACAAATGTGACCTATATTGAGTATAGCATATAAGGACTAAACATACACTACTTTACTTAAGCTAGATGTCAAATAAGCTGAGAATTTGGTCCAAAAACAGCAGCTGTAGCTGCTGTTTCAGATTCAATTCTAGAAAATAAGAACCCCCCCCTTTTTTTTTTCTTTTTTTTTTCAAACCCAACTTCTATAAAAACATGCCAAACCAACTTTAGACTTTGAAACTTGACTGATAAACTAAAAGGGAGTTTGACTTCAAAAGTCAAACGGCTAAAAACTATTTTTTTGACCAAGAGAAAGCTTAAATCAAACACCCCTTTAAACTTGAAAAACACTTTAACTGATTTGAAAAAGAAGACTTAAGCTTGGAAGTTTTGTGAATTGCTAACTATTTAGAACTTTATCAATACTAAATAAGTGCTAAACTAAGACTGAAATGTGAAATAACTTTTTCATTAATAAAGGTAAAAATTTTACAAATGAAAACAAAGAAACTGAAATTTTAATTAAAACTAGGGGTGCCTCATATCAATGGCTACAAGACCCTATTTATACTAAGTGAGTTGGTCTTCCAATCCTTTGATGTGTGTTTCTTCTGTGAGGGAATACTTGAGCTGAGATACTTGTGCTTCTTGGGAGATAATCCTAGCCATTGAAATACTTTGGAGAACTATCCTTTTGATCAAAACCATTGATATCTAGAGCTCCAATGGGAGAATGGAGGATTGCCACCATGGCTGCCATCTCGTGAAGACCTCCTTTGACTATCTTTTTGCAGGTTCCAAGGGTGAGAGTGACAAGGGGAAAGGTAGTGGGTGCTGAGTCGGTTGTGACTTGGATTTTTGGCGGGCTTTTGGGATAAGTTTTGGGTGGGATTTTAGCTTGTGGTGTTTTTCTGGTTTTGGGTGGAAGAGAGGAAGTGGAAGAGGGTCAAGTGTCATATTTGTCATACAACCAATCAACCAATCATAGTCACTCATTTCTTTTATTAAAATATATTCACCCTTTTTTTAAAAATTAAATATCTCACAAACCGTTAATCGTTACGCCAAAAAAATCATACCAACTCGACGAGAATTAAATTATCTTTCTATGGATATGTGTTGTTATATACTTTCGACGGACTTTTTTTTTTAAATTTCGTCTAGAAGAATCACATGTGATTTGTAAAAATCACATGTGATTTGTTAAAATCACACGTGATTTGATTTTTACGAATTACATGTGATTTTTACAAATCACATGTGATTTTTCTGGGCGAAATTTAAAAAAAAAACTTCGTCGAAAGTATATAACAATGCATATCTATAGAAAGATAATTTAATTCTCGTCATGACGGTGTATTTTTTGTAGCTTGAAGATTTATCGTTTGCAAGATATGTTGTTTTAAAAAAAGGTGGAAAATGATTTAGATAAAAAATGGATGGCTATGATTGGTCCATTGGTTCTATGACAAATATGGGTTCTATATGGATCTCAACTCAAAGGTTTAAGAGTTTGATTTTTATGAAAATGTTTTAATGGTAAAAAGTATTTTTTTTTTATTTTTGTTTTGTAATTTTTTGTTTCTTTTTTTTTTAGAAAATGAAAATTGGTTTTAAGAAAAAAAAAAGGGATTTTTACAAATCGGTTTTAAAGGTTTGAAATAGATTTTGATTTAAAAGGTATTTTGGACATTTTTGGTATCGGGAAAGGGTGAAATGAGATTTTTGGGTTCGGGATCGGATTTTGGTTGTTTTTCCCCCTGATCACTCTCAAAACGTGTCTCGGGCTTCAGAAATGTAGAAAATTTGCTTCCCGGCTACGTCTTGACTGCACTTTTCAAGATTCAGCTCGATTTTTCCCGTTTTCACTCTATTTTCAATCCTTTTGTACCTGAAAGACATAAAACACACTCCGAGGATATTTTTAACATATTTTGATTGTATTTGGGTGTTTTTAGTCATTTTTGAGGTCTTATGCGGGTAAAAAAGATGAGTGAATAAGCACTAATCAAATACTCGTGATCCTCGAGTTCAAGTTCATACTCATTTCATATCGGATAAAAATAAGCCCCTTAATTTATAATTCATTGCGTGCATAAATTAGCATCCCAATTTATGTTATTAAGAAATTATAAACTTATGGTTCATTGATTTACAATTTATTTATTTAAATGAAAAGGCGTCCCAATCCATTCAAATAAGGATATTATAAATCATCGTACTTAAGAATTCCTGACACAACACCCATACTTAACTAGTGAGTTACAAGGTGATATATTACGAGATGGCGTAGATGTTCCAAAATTATGGGACAAGTGTTTAAACTCGTCTTCAGTGACGGATAAAAAAATAGCGAGTGACATCGACCGAATATGACGGGTTTTGATATCATGTAAAATGATATTACGTAAGTTCATTTTTAGTCTTGAATAGTTCTCAAAAGTGTTCTCAAGTAAACTGCTATCTTCAGGCAAGCACCAAATCTCTACAGCTAAATAATAACTTTTATTTAACTCAATCTCATGTCTCATCAAACAAGAATTGCCACAAGATCAAGTTAAATAACTAGTTATTATTGAGCTCTACATTTTTTATGACTAGATTAAATTCTGGGATTTCCTTATTAATACAAAAGTCATATCATCTAACAGCGTGGACCTAAACAAACAACCAGCAAAAAGCATATGTGCATGAAGTGTGTGTAAGGCAAATAAAGAGGAGAGTCTTAACGTATAAACTAGCTATAGTCTAGGTACTAAATGCGACCTAGCCCCACGGAAATGGCCATTAATTGAGTTTTACAACTCTGTTTTATGCTCGGTTTTTGGCTACGTTCAAGTTAGTATATTAGCTACAACTTTTCTTCTTTAACCAACAGTTGGTTATAAGCAAATGTTATGAGTTTTACCAATTTGAAAACTGTTACTCAGATTTTGACACTTCTCATGAAAACATTTTTAATTTATTCATCGGGTATCATTATTAGGACTTCTACCCATTGAAACGACACCAATACATAGACATAACTCCCTATATTTTTACCTAACTTTCATAGTCAACCAATTTTTCTCAGTAATTTCTGTAGAAAACTAGAACGGGGGTTGAATAGTTTTGCCAATTTTATGTTAGTTTCTAAAAACTTTAGATTTGATGATATGTGAAATCGTATGGATGAAGATAAAGTATAGATCTAAGAGTAATGCAAGTAAAGAAAGTAAAGTAAGGGATAGAAATGACACAACCGATTTATAGTGGTTCGGCTACAAGGACACCTTCCTTACCCTACTCCACTCCCCGATTCACCTACTCGAGAGTTCAAGCACTATGTCAACAAACTCCTTCAAATTGGCAGAGAAGCCTTCACAACATTGCTTACACCTTTTTCTGGTACAAATCTAAATACCGAGTCCGTAACATAGAGGACCAAACCAACATGACTATTACACAACAAATATGTGAAATATCAAGTGCAAGATCTTTGCTACAGAAATCTTGTGGAGAAACAAATAAATCAAGGACCCCTTGCTTGGATGACTTGTAGAAATCTTGTGATCTTGCCTTAGAGAAGGACCTATATGAGAATCACAATAGAAGAAAGAAGAAGAACTCTCTAGATCAAGTGATCTTTTGTTAGAAGATTGTAAGAATATATGAGAGGGTTAGTAAGAAGAGGGGTGAGTAAAAATGAAGAAATGACTCTCTATTTATAGGCAAAATCTTGCCACTATTGCACGGATCCCACGGATCCCTTGCTTAAAGGATCCGTCTAGTGTAACTCTAGGGATCCGTGGGACGCTCCTCTTTGCCTATGGGTTTTTTGGGTTATGGGTCATGGGTCATGGGTCATGGGTTGGTCCATGGTTATTTATTTAGATACAATGTATCTAATAGATGCAATGCATCTAGTCAATGGATCATGGGTTAATACCATGGGTCATGGGTTGTGGTTTTTACGCATCCTGATAAACTATTACAACAAATGATTTATTACAACAATTTGTATTAAATGACTATATGTAAATGCTTTACAAAAATAACATGTATCCTTATAATTTTACTTATGATAACATTATATCTGTTATCAACAAAACACAAAGAGATCGCTAAATATTAATAAACGTTTTTACGGTTTATTTGTATTAACAATCTCCCCCTTTTTGTTGATGACAAAACATAATGTTATGATGAGTAAAACTTAAGATTAGATGTATGATTTGAAAGCCTAAGTTTTACTTCTGATAACATTATGTAAATGCTTTACAAAAATAACATGTATCCTTATAATTTTACTTATGATAACATTATATCTGTTATCAACAAAACACAAAGAGATCGCTAAATATTAATAAACGTTTTTACGGTTTATTTGTATTAACAATCTCCCCCTTTTTGTTGATGACAAAACATAATGTTATGATGAGTAAAACTTAAGATTAAATGTATGATTTGAAAGCCTAAGTTTTACTTCTTCTCCCCTTTTGTGAAACAAAAGTTACCCGACGAAGAAATAAAATGTGGAAAAATAGTCCACGTATCTCTAACTCCCCCTTGACGGTAGCTCCCCCTAGAATGGGGCGTCAAGTGAGAAAAAAAATCCTACAAAGAAAAAGGTTAGTAGTAACATGCATAAATAATCTTGTGGATGACGAGAATCAAGATTGGGATCCAAGGTATGTAAACAAGGCCTTGTAATAAAACAACAAAATGTAGTGGTATTTATGCCACATACAAGCATGTAAAAGTAAGAACAAGACTTGTTCTTAAAAAATGACTCAAAAGGAAAATACTAAAAGTAATAAAAATGATTCCTTCTATGCTTGCATAAGGTTATGGATGGAAGTTTTGGTGAGTAATGATGTTGATGCGATCAAGGAGTTAAGTATGACTCGCATTTCTTCCCTAATCTCTATTGCAATATACCTAGTGGATTGGCAATGTTCACAATGTAAGTGATGTGGGTAATGACTGCGGAAGTTTTCCGGGTGACTTTGATTTGTGAGATGCAGAAGTTGTGGTGGAAAAGTTGGAAAAAGTGGATCAAAGTCCGAAATGTTTGGAAGTGGTGGTGGAAAAGAACCTAGATGTTCTTGTAACACAATAGGAGCTAAAGGTGGTGAGGTTTCAAGGTCTTTGAAATTTGTGTTTGGAGAAGTGGAAGGTGTAAAAAAGACTAGTTCTTTTTTGCTTTGTTTGTTGAGATCTTGTTGGAGTCTTAAGGAGTTCCAAAAGAGTGACCTTAGGTGGTGATTTGATGGGTGATGAAGTTGGTGTACTTGTTGGTGATGAAGGAGGTGCTATAATGGAATCATCTTGTGGTGAGTGAGTGGTTGGTGATGAACCATTTGATGATGGTTTTGCTAAGCAACAAGGCCGGATGCTAATCCATGCGGATTTCCTAGATTTTGGTTGTGGTATTTTGGAAGGTGGGAGGACAAAGTTTTGGATTTCTTGAAAGGGATTGTTTGCACTAGGTGATTCATCTATGTTGGAAGTTCTTTTTGATGACATGATGATGTTTGTTTGTGAGGTTGAGAGTGATGAATATCCAAGCATTTTGGGAATCCTATTTATAGAGAAATAATGCATTGTAATGAATGTTTGACCCAAAATGTGGATTAAAATCTAATGATTAGATATGAATTTAAGGCATGTGATCATGAGAACACAAGCATTAAATAACATACTCCAAAAAAATAAAATAAATGATGAAAATATTGAAGTTTTCATTCAAAGTGAGAAAAATAGAAGATAAAATTAGCTTCTGTCTCACAGATCCCACGGATCCTTCCCTTGAGGGATCCATCCAGCATTAAGGCTGGGATCCGTGGTACTGGTGATTCAGGCAACTCAAAATTTTCCTTATGGAAATATTTGTGCCTAGTGTGTGCCTATATGCAAACCATTTGGAGTTGCGGTTATCTCGACTCCTAAAAATAAAAGGAAAACAAACTAGAAGTGAAAAAGCACATTATTATGTGAGATAGCCCGAGTGCTCCTAATTCATTGTTGCTTAAATGAATGTACCCGAAAACACATATTAGTTATGTGTTCTCTTTAGCATTCAAAAGACATGAGATGCAATGAAAATGGGTTTTTACTTTATATTAATAATGAAAAAGCGATTTATCCTAGACGTGAGAAATGGATTTTATGAAAGTGATGCGGGAGAGGTATCCTTTTTAGAAAACACTTTGAAAAGAGATTTCTTTGTGTGAAGAAAACGTTTATTCCTAAAAAAAATAGGTATGCAATTACGTTTTTGCAAGAGGTACTTGTCTTGAAAAATAAGAGAAGACTATGAAAGTACGAGTTATAAGTAAAAACTTATCTTGGGTTTTGAAAATTCCCGTATTGCTTGTGAGTTGTGCTTGAAATAGAGATCCTAGACTCAGAAAGAAGAAGGCTGGTGTTTACATACCTTGTAGAGTTTAAAAGCAAATTACGACGATTGTTCCATGAGACCAAGACCAAGACGAAGTAGGTTGAATTGTTCCCGCTTCAATGGTTTGGTGAGGAAGTCGGCTATGTTGTCTTCGGATGCTACTTTCTCAATAGAGATGTTCCCCTTTTGAACATTGTCTCTTAAAAAGTGATGACGAATCTCTATATGCTTGGTGCGAGAATGCAATACCGGATTCTTGCTTAAGTCGATGGCACCTTTGTTGTCACATAGAATGGCTATGTCACTTAGATGAATGTCATAGTCAACTAACGCTTGTTTCATCCAAAGTGCCTGTTGGCATGCTTTGCCGGCGGAGACATATTCGGTTGTTGATATGGCCAATTCCGTTTGCTTTTTTGAGAACCAAGATGTTAAACAACATCCCATAAAAGTACATACCCCACTATTACTTTTTCAGTCAACATAATCACCTGCATGGTCAGAATCTGCATATGCAATTGTTTCTACCCCCGTACCCTTAGGATTCCACAATCCTAATTGAGTCGTACCCTTAATGTACCTAAATATCCTTTTCTAGATGTGATGTTTTAGGATCTTCTTGAAACCTAGCACATAGACAAACACTAAACATGATATCCGGCCGACTAGCCGTGAGGTAGAGAAGACTACCAATCATGCCACGATATTTTGTGTTATCAACGGATTCACCGTCTTCATCTTTTGTGAGTTTAGTGTCGGATGACATTGGTGTCCTAATGGGTTTTGACTCTTCTAAACCGAATTTCTTTAACATCTCCTTAATGTATTTAGATTGGTTAAAGAAGATACCATCTTCTACTTGTTTAATTTGTAGACCAAGAAAGAAACTAAGTTATCCCATCATACTCATCTCGAACTCGTCATGCATGATTTTAGAGAAATCATCACACATGTCTTGACAAGTAGATCCGAATATAATATCTACATATATTTGAACAATGATTATATGTGACTCTCTTTTCTTAGTAAAAAGTGTGTTATCAACTAACCCATGGTGTAGTTGTGTTTGCTTAAGAAGGACTTGAGTCTATCATACCAAGTTTTTGGAGCTTGTTTAAGACCGTAAAGGGCTTTCTTTAACTTATACACATGTTTAGGTTTTTCAAAATCGATGAAGCCCGGAGGTTGAGCTACATATACTTCTTCATTAATAAAACCATTTAGAAAAGCACTTTTGACATCCATTTGATAAAGCTTAAGATCATTGGCACAAGCATAAGCAAGAAGTATTCTTATAGACTCTAATCTAAGCACGGGGGCATAAGTCTCATCAAAGTCTATTCCTTCTTGTTGATTATACACTTGGGCAACGAGTCTAGCTTTGTTTCTAGACACTACACCATTTGCATCTAACTTGTTTTTATATACCCATTTGGTTCCTATTATGGTTTGATTACTAGGTAGAGGGACAAGTGTCCAAACATCGTTAGAAACAAATTGATTTAACTCTTCTTGCATAGCCATTACCCAACTTTCATCTTTTATGGCTTCTTGTGTGTTCTTAGGTTCTATGGTTGAGACAAAACAAAATAGACTACTTTGATTTTGGACTTGAGACCTTAAGGTTCTTTCGTTTAATTTTCCTATGACCTTATATACGGGATGATCTTTGGACTCTTTAATATTTATGATTTCTTCATTTAAGGTTTCTTCCTCTTCGTTTATCTTTTTCTTTATTACAATAGCTTCACTCTCAACAATCTCGTCATCGACAAGAGGTAGAGTAGGTTTGGGTGGACTCTCATCAAATTTTACGTTTAATGACTCTTCAACCTTCATTGTTTCTTTATTTAATATGACGTAATCTTTGCTATTAGGAGAGTAACCTAAAAAGATACCTTCGGTTGATTTAGGATCAAATTTTGTAAGGTAATCTTTAGTGTTAAGAAGAAAACCTTTGCTACCAAAGACTCTAAAGTGATCTAATGTAGGCTTTTTGCCTCGAAGTAACTCGTATGGAGTTTTACCAAAAAATGGTCCAATTAAGACTCGATTAAGTATGTACGTTGAAGTATCAACGGCATTGCACCAAAACTTTTGAGGTATGGATTGCTCATTTAGCATGGTGCGACTCATTTCTTGTAGGTTCTATTCTTTCTTTCAACTACCCCATTCGATTGTAGAGTGCGAGGAGCCGAGAAATTGTGAGTAATACCATTAGCGTCACAAAAGGCTCCAAATTGCACTTCATTATCGAATTCCCTACCATGATCCGTTCTAATAGACACAATAGGACTTCCTAGTTGTCTTTGAATTTTCTTACTTAATATTTCAAAGTTATTGAACGTTTCAGTTTTGTTCTTTAAAAATTTAGTCCATGTGTACCTAGAGTAATCATCCACTATAACCAAAGTGTAGTAGTTGCCACCATAACTTTGGATAGCGGATGGATCAAATAAATCCATGTGTAGTAATTCTAGACACTTAGTTGTAGAGACTATATTTTTAGCTTTGTGACTAGAATGGACTTGTTTTCCTACGTTACAAGCATCACAAAAGTGATGTTCATATTTTAATTTTGGTAAATCTCTTACTAGATCTTTGGATGATAGCGATTGAAGAAGTCGCATATTGGCATGACCCAATCTTCGATGTCATAAGGTCGAAATATCATCCATAGAAGTAAGACAAAGTTTGTCTTTAGGTTCATTACCAATTTTAATGACATAGACTCCATGTTTCCTAATTCCTCTACCTATGGTGATACCGTTTTTCAATATCTTACTACCGGTTTCGTTAAAAAGTACGTTGCACTTTTATCACATATTTGTCCTATACTTAAGAGGTTAAAGTTTAGGTTTTCTACGTGACACACATCGTTAATGGTTAGAGATTTGTTAGAAATCGCACCTTACCGATGATTTTGCTTTGCTATTTCCAAATACCACATTTCCTCCATTAAAGGATTCATATGTGGAGAATAAATCCTTATTGCCGGTCATGTGCCTTGTGCACCCGCTATCCTTGATCCACTCATCCGGATCTAGGTCGACCTTTAAGCACACCTAAGAAAACAATTAACTCAAAATTTTGGTCCCCATTTGTTCATGGGTCCATTAGTGTTAAACATTTCATTCATGTTAGACATGTATGGATAAGGTGAATATGCGTTCCATGGTGCAAAGTTTTGAAATGGAACGCCATTTTGCATATTTGGATTCCATCCCATTTGATGGTTACTTCTCGAATAAAAATTATTAGGTCTCCTAGATGTGTTCGATTTTGAAAATGATGGACCTTTGTTTCTTGCAAAACTTTGATTGTATCTTGGAGGAGGTTGTCTAATGGTAAAAATATGGTTTCTTCTTATTAACAATAACAAAATCAGTTCTAGAATAGGAAGCTATGTTATTACCACTGTTTGCTTCAGCAGACCCACGGATCCCTGGCAGTACACTAGCTGGTTCCCTTTTTGTGGGATCCGTGGGATCCGCGACAACAGTGGTTTGTTTTTCTAGTGCCTTTACGAATTGTGTTTCTTTGTTTTCACTAGTTGACGTATTAAATTCTTGAAAGCCTAGACCTTTTTGGTTGTTTCCTGTTTTAACACTATCCAATATCATATCTAAGGTATTAGTGTTCATCCTAGCAATCTTAGAGTCTAGATGATCAACTAGTGTTTGAAGTTGAGCATAAAGTTCACATTCGCCACTTGCTATCTTCCCTTTTCTATACGTTTTAATTTTGCCTTTAACTCTATGACTTCCTTTTCTAAACGTTGGTTTTGGTTTTCAAAACTTGTTTTGTTGATTACTTTTAAACTAATTTTGCAAAGTTTATCATATTCATTATGCAATGAGTCATCATCTAGTGATGAGCTACTATAGTATTCGTGACATACCTCGTCATTTGCCATGAGACAAATTTCTTCGTTCTCCTCCTCGCTCATTCCCCATGAACCGCTCACGAATGCCTTTTGATCATCGTGTTTGGGACACTTACTAATAAAGTGGTTCGGGTCCCCACATTTAAAGCAAGCGCGATCATCCCTTGCCTTTTCGTCCTCTTTGTTTTTCCAGAATCCTTTCTTGTCGTCATATGGTTGTTTGACGTATCTTCCCTTCCTTCTAAAGAACTTTTTGAAGTCCCTTACCGCCATGGCATACTCCTCGTCATCACTATCCGAAGAGGAGTCCTCTTCATCGTTTGAGACCTTCTTGGCTTTAAGGGCAAGAGATTTGTGCTTCTCTTTCACTTTTGAGGCTTCGGAATCTTTAGCAAGGACAAGCTCATAGACTTTTAAGTTGCCTATGAGTTCATCAAGGGTGAGGATTGTCAAGTCTTTTGATTCTTCAATTTCCGTCACCTTAGATCTCCACTTGGATAGAAGTGCCCTTAGATATTTCCTAACATGATTACGGCTAGAGAAAGATTCATCAAGTTCTTGTAAAGATGTAATTATAGTATTAAAGTTAGCAAAAGAATGATCTATAGTTTCCTCATCCGATATTGAAAATTGTTCATATTGTTGAACAAATAAATCTATTTTATTGTTCTTCACTTGTTGGTTACCTTGATGAGTTACAACTAAAGAATTTCAAATTTCTTTAGAGGTTTTAAGCATGGAGATTCTTTCAAATTCCTTTTTGGGTAAAGCATTATATAAAACCATTTTAGCTTCACTATTTTTGGAAATCTTTTTCTTAATTTCATCGGCGAGTTTATCATGAGGTTTGTTAACTAAAATTCCATTTTCATCTTTTGCAGTGGCTTCAAAATCGCCTTCAACAATGATGTACCAAAGATCAATATCTTTAGACTTCACATACGTTTCGAATCTATTTTTCCAATATATAAAACCATTAGTTTCAAGTAGTGGAGGCCGTTGCATAAATTGCCCTTTCTTGTAATTTTCAGAACCCATAGTGATCAAAAAGTTTGTAAAGTACGGTTTACTTTAAAACTTTTATAAACTTAGCTCTTGATGCCAATTGTAGAAAACTAGAAGGGGGGGGGTTGAATAGTTTTGCCGATTTTAAGTTAGTTTCTAAAAACTTTAGATTCGATGATATGTGAAATCGTATGGATGAAGATAAAGTATAGATCTAAGAGTAATGCAAGTAAAGAAAGTAAAGTAAGGGATAGAAATGACACAACCGATTTATAGTGGTTCGGCTATAAGGACACCTTCCTTGCCCTACTCCAGTCCCCTAGTCACCTACTCGAGAGTTCAAGCACTATGTCACCAAACTCCTTCAACTTGGCGGAGAAGCCTTTACAACGTTTCTTACACCTTTTTCCGGTACAAAGCTAAATACCGAGTCCGTAACATGGAGGACCAAACCAACACGACTATTACACAACAAATATGTGAAATATCAAGTAAAAGATCTTTGCTACAGAAATCTTGTGGAGGAACAAATCAATCAAGGACCTCTTGCTTGGATGACTTGTAGAAAGCTCGTGATCTCGCCTTATAGAAGGACCTATATGAGAATCACAATAGAAGAAAGAAGAACAACTCTCTAGATCAAGTGATCTTTTGTTAGAAGAGTGTAAGAATATATGAGAGAGTTAGTAAGAAGAGGGGTGAGTAAAAATGAAGAAATGGCTCTCTATTTATAGGCAAAATCTTGCCACTGTTGCACGGATTCCACGGATCCCTTGCTTAAGGGATCCGTCTAGTGTAACTCTAGGGATCCGTGAGACGCTCCTCTTTGCCCATGGGTTTTTTGGGTTATGGGTCATGGGTCATGGGTCATGGGTTATGGGTTGGTCCATGGTTATTTATTTAGATACAATATATCTAATAGATGCAATGCATCTAGTCAATGGATAATGGGTTAATACCATGGGTCATGGGTTGTGGTTTTTACCCATCCTAACAAACTATTACAACAATTTGTATTAAATGACTATATGTAAATGCTTTACAAAAATAACATGTATCCTTATAATTTTACTTATGATAACATTATATTTGTTATCAACAAAACACAAAGAGATCGCTAAATATTAATAAACGTTTTTACGGTTTATTTATATTAACAATCTCCCACTTTTTGTTGATGACAAAACATAATGTTATAATGAGTAAAACTTAATATTAGATGTATGCTTTGAAAGCCTAAGTTTTACTTCTTCTCCCCCTTTTTGTCGAAACAAAAAGTTACCCGACCGAAGAAATAATATATGAAAAAATAGTCCATGTATCTCTAACTCCCCCTTGACGGTAGCTACCCCTAGAATGAGGCGTCAAGTGAGAAAAAATATTAAAAATCTTACAAAGAAAAAGGTTAGTAGTAACATGCATAAATAATCTTGTGAATGACGAGAATCAAGATTGGGATCCAAGGTATGTAAACAAGGCCTTGTAATAAAACAACAAAATGTAGTTGTATTTATGCCACATACGAGCATGTAAAAGTAAGAACAAGACTTGTTCTTAAAAATGACTCAAAAGGAAAATACTAAAAGTAATAAAAATGATTCCTTCCATGCTTGCATAAGGTTATGGATGGAAGTTAGTAATGATGTTGATGCGATCAAGGATGAGGTTAAGTATGACTCGCATTTCTTCCCTAATCTCTATTGCAATATCCCTAGTGGATTGGCAGTGTTCACAATGTAAGTGATCTGGGTAATGACTGCGGAAGTTTTCCGGGTGACTTAGAAACGTAGGTTTAAATACGCGTAAACGTAAAACGTACAAGGTTTACGTGAAGATGGTAATATAGCAATAGTTCATATAAAATATGATTATAATGAAAAATAAAATGTATAGAATACTTAGACTGATCCTAGTATAGTGTTGTCAAGATTTAAGCTTACGCGATTGAACTTTCTTGATTATACGCGAAGGTATTTACTTTGAGAATTTAAAGTCATAATAAATAGACGTAAACGGTTAATTTAATAACCTGAAATGTACGGGTTGTTATAGTCTTACCATCTTAAAGCGAATTCCGTCCCGAAATTCAGTATGTGTTATCTGGTGGTGAGGAATCTAGGAAAAGTAGTGTGATAAGACATTATCGTGTTTTCAAGATATTTTTAAAGAGTACTCGTGATCCTCGAGTTCAAGTTCATACTCATGTCATATCGGATAAAAATAAGCCCATTCATTTATAATTCATTGCGTGCATAAATAAGCATCCCAATTTATGTTATTAAGAAATTATAAACTTATTATTCAGTGATTTACAATTTATTTATTTAAATGAAAAGGCGTCTCATTCTATTCAAATAAGGATATTATAAATCATCATACTTAAGAATTCCTGACACAACACCAATACTTAACTAGTGAGTTACAAGGTGATATATTACGAGATGGCGTAGATGTTCCAAATTTATGGGATAGGTGTTTAAACTCGTCTTCAGTGACGGATAAAAAAAATAGCGAGTGACATCGACCGAATATGACGGGTTTTGATATCATGTAAAATGATATTACGTAAGTTCATTTTTAGTCTCGAATAGTTCTCAAGAAAACTGCTATCTTCAGGCAAGCACCAAATCTCTACAAAGAAAATAATAACTTTTATTTAACTCAATCTCGTGTCTCATTAAACAAGAATTGTCACAAGATCAAGTTAAATAACTAGTTATTATTCAGCTCTACATTTTTATGACTAGATTAAATTCTGGGATTTCCTTATTAAAACAAAAGTCATATCATCCAACAGCGTGGAGCTAAACAAAAAACCATCAAAAAGCATATGTGCATGAAGTGTGTGTAAGCCAAATAAAGAGGAGAGTCTTAACGTATAAACTAGCTATAATCTAGGTACTAAATGCGACCTAGTCCCACGGAAATGGCCATTAATTGAGTTTTACAACTCCGTTTATGCCCGGTTTTTGGTACGTTCAAGTTAGTATATTAGCTACAACGTTTCTTATTTAACCAACAGTTGGTTATAAGCAAATGTTATGAGTTTTACCTATTTGAATTACTCAGATTTTGTCACTTCTCATGAAAACATTTTTAATTTAATCATCGGGTATCATTATTAGGACTTCTACCCATTGAAACGACACCAAGAAATAGACATAACTCCCTATATTTTTACCTAAATTTCATAGTCCACCAATTTTTCTCAGTAATTTCGTTTATACCCCCTTCGAGAAACTGATTTTCAATACTTGTCCTTTTTGATGTTTCTAGTAATTTAGTCCAAATTACCAAGCATAATCAAGTATAATAAGTGTATAAAACATATATAGAATACATGAAATATATATCTAGATTATTACAAGCATATGGAATGATAATAAGAAAATAAACATGAATCTTACAAGACTTTAGGATGAATATTAAAAATACAATATCACTAAACAACACCTAATCCTTCTAAGACTCAAACCTTGCTTCCAAGACTTCAATCCAAGCTTATTTCAACCTTATGACCCTTATAAAAATACTTTATAACCACATCCCATAATTGCCTTGTATAGCTCCTTATTTAACCATGGAATCACCAAATAAACTCAAGATTCATGTAGAGATTACTAAGGCCTTCAACTTCTATGTTTAATTTGTAGTATGTAAATCAAATATGGACAGCGTTAGGGATTTATGTTAAATCAACAACGGGGAGAAGAAAAGGGAAGTGAGACGAGTTTTTGATATTTTTTAATTGTTTATAATGAGTAGATACTTAAATATCTAGTATCTAGTATAACTATGTGTTATGTAAACGTATGTGTCCCTCCCTTTGAGTCATCACCAAGACTTAATTGACTTGATGATTCACCAAAATGTCGACCAAGGTATTGAGGTGGTGATAATTTGTATTTTTGATATTATCTTGGGTTTACAGAGTGTACTTTGATCCCGGTAATTGCTATCGTTAATTCCTTAAGTCAAGAAACTTAAAACCAGTTATTGTAAAAATAATGAACTTATAAAAATATTAAAACTTACCTATATACTATATCTTAGTATGTTAAATGAGTGATAAGTTAAATGGAGAGCGTAAACATTGTTAAAACCTAGAAAGGTAGGTTTAAATACGTGTAAACGTAAAACGTACAAACTTTACATGAATATGGTAAAATAGCATATAAAATATTATTATAATGAAAAATAAATTTATGAAACACCTATACTGACCATAGTATAGTGTTGGTCAAGATTTAAGCTTATGCAATTAAACATTCTTGATTATACGCGATCGTATTTAATTTGAGAATTTAAAGTAACAATAAATATACGTAAATATTTAAATTAATAACCTGAAATGTATGAGTTGTTACACCATTTAGTACCAATAGTGGTTTGGGTTTTAGGAGGTGGAACAAGGTTCTAAACATCATTAGTGACAAATTAATTGAGTTCTTCTTGTATTACTATTATCTAACTTTCATCTTTAATAGCTTCATTGACATTTTTGGTTCTGTGAAAATACAAAATAGAAAAAGTTATTATGATTTTGTGCTTGTGATCCTAATATTCTTTCATTTAAATTAATAATACCCTTTTCTAAAGGAAAAGTTTTGGATTCTTTAATTTTAACTATTTCTTTATTTAATAGTCCATTTTCCTTGTCTTTTATTTATTTGATTTGGTTGTTAGGAACTTGACTCTCTATTATATCGTCGTCTACTAGTGGTAAGGATTTGGGAAGAGGACTGATTCGTTTCAAATAGTATATAGAAATAATATCAAATATGTGATACGCGCGAATCGACGTATTAACCCTTTAGGAAAAAGGTCAACACGCAAAACCCGCAAATATACGATATATGATACCGGGCAAGTGATTACCCGGGCCGTGTCCCAACGAGGTGTGAATTGAGGATTTCGTTTGAGGTTTGTTATTAACATGCTTGAATGATCGGGATTTTACGTTTTTGTTTTGGTTTTCTAAATTTTAAAGCACGAGAAAGCAAATAAGGCAAGTAAACTAAGCAAACGACTCAATTAATAATTACTAAATATAAGAAAAAAGATAACGATGCTAAATAAAGTCCTAAGGCACTAAAACTCAAAAACGGGCAAAACCGGGAGCGTCCCGAGCCCTTACAATCAAAATTTTGCAATTTAAAGCCTACGGAGTGCAAATCTATTTTTCCTACGTCCTAAACGACTAAAAATGATTTTAGAAAAAAGCCGGGTATTTTGTTGACTTTTAAATAATTTTTTATGAATTAAAACTAAATTACACCAATTAAATTATAAAAAATACTAATCTATTATGGAAAAATCTAAAAAAATCACAGAAAGTACTTTAAGTTTATCTAAATTTAATAAAAATAAAAAAGGTTGAACTGCTTTTTGGAAATAAGCTGTAAAAAAGGACTAAAGCTTAATAAGCTTAAACTGCTAAGATACTATAAGGATTTAATTGTGCAAACTAGGTAGTGTAAGTCCATAGGGCGCATTGGTTAAGGTGTGTGTTGTGTTGTGTGTTTGAGTGCAGAGACCAGGGTTCAAACCCTGGTTTTCGCACTTTTTGGTTTTATTTTTTAAAAAACAAATTCTTTTAAAACTTAATTGTAGGATAAAAATAAGAACTTTTTGTAAAACCACAATTTTAGAAACTTCAATTAAGCTGTGAAACAGCTTTTTAAATCAGCAGTTTGCAAAATGGGGTTGTTTGGCTTTTGTGGCAGCTAAAGGGACACATAAGCTACTAAAAGGTAATAAAAAATTAAACTATGGGCTAAGAACTAATTTAACATATCTAAGAAGCTAAAAGGATCCTAAATAAGAAAAAAGAAAAAGGCTAAAAGGGCTTTAACAACCTAAATACTACTTATGAACTACATCTTAAAGGCATCTAAAGGGCATTTTCAAGCATATACATAATCTACCAAACAATCTCCAAATCCACAAATAAGCTAAGACAGATAAACATCATATATAAAAGACTTTAAAAAACAAATTGGAGCAGATTTGAAGCTTTCAATAAGCTTTTATAAAGGTTTCAAAAGGGATTAGTGGGGACTGATTAGGTCTGAGACAGATTCAAAACAAGTGCAAGGGGCACTATTTGAGGTAAAATTAAGCTAACAAAAAGCTTTCACATTAACAAAAAAAACTCAAAACAGATTAAGCCCGTATACCAAGGATCATAAAAACCAAATTTTAAGAAATATGAACACTAAAATAAGGTTAAAACAAGCTCACAACAGCATATGATAAAACGTTTTTCAATTGTGACATGGGATGGATCAATATATTATAAAACGTTTTTTATTTTAAAAGGAATTTGGGCTTGGGCTAAAAAAATATCATGGATCCGGATTTGTATTTGCGTATTGGATTGGATGTAAAAAAATAGACTTGGACTATAAATTTGTAGCAATTGTATGATGTAAATGGGCAAATGATTACGGGTTAGCCCGTAAAATGTGATTACGGCTTCGGATTTGTTTTTCAATGCTCTTTCCAAAAATGCATCTCGGGGTTAACTTTGACTTCGTCTTCACTTGTTTAAATTCACAAACGTTGTCGAGTCGATCTGGAAATGTCCGTTTTTGCTCCGTTTTCAATCATTTGTACCTAAAACACATAAAAAGACAATCCAATGATATTTGCAATATAATTTGACATAGTTGGATGTTTTTAGACATTTTTACGGGATTTACGGGCTTAAAATGATGAGTAAAAGGCCACTCATCACCCCCAAACTATCAATTGCTAGTCCCTAGCAATCCGATCATATAAACTAATGAAAGGATCCAAGAATATCAAGAATACCCTGTTTCGACTTTTTATTCAATACGAGAAATTTAAACAAGACAATAATAAATAACATGCTTGATTTTCAAAACTTGGCATTATGGAACGGGATTCACACAAAATGGGTGTCTCCGGGGAACTATAATTGTCATCCTCTTTTTGATACTCTCAAACCAAGTTTAAACTTTTTGTGCAAATGTTTTTGTAAAATGCCAACACTACTTATACTAATAATCTATGTAAGTCGAGACTTAATTTTTTACTCCCGGAATTTATAGAATTTAAGTGAGTGTGCTCATTTTCAAAAGTTTGACCATTGAAATCGACCTTTGTTATGGTTCTAATCCATTTAAGTAAAATATTAATTCACCGGAAACCACAAAATTCTAAGGATCGAAAGGGCCTTTTCCATGTTGCTGCTTTCTTCTCGGCACATCCCAAACCAGTTGGTTTTAGGTGACCGGGCTTTTGACACCTCACGGAGAATAGTACCGGAATCAGCGAGCGATTCCAAAGATTTATGAGGCTACCATTAAGTTAGTACTAAACCTAAATGGATAGCAAACGATGATGATTTAGAGATTCGAGATTCAAATGTGAGATCACTCCATGTAGCGACTTTCTTCTCTGCTTGTCCTTTTAAGGAGGCTAGGTTTTCACCCTTGAGAATAGTATCGGAGCTTTCGGGATCTTTAAAGTCAAGAATTTCCAAATTACCGTCAAACTTTTCAAAAACTTTGACGAATACTAGTTCAACTTCCGATTTAAATTTAAGAAAAATATAGTTTCGCACATTTATTCATAAGAAAAATAAACATTTTATTCAAGCAACTCATATTTTTTATTTTTTCATTTTTCGATTTTTATTTTTTCATTTTTCTCACTTTTTCATTTTTTTTCATTCATTTTGACTTCAAACTTGCAATTTTACTTTTGCAGCATTCAAGCAACATACGATACTTTCATTTTGCAATATTATTCCGATTTTAAGAAAGTATGCTTTCCCAAAAATTTAAATAAAAAGTTGAACTCAGACTCTAAATCAATTTTGCTTAAAACTTTTTTATTGTAACAAGACTGTTTAAATGTTCAAAATTTTGAAAAGAAGCATGTATTTAGTCCGGTTAGTTATCTTCTGGGAGAAAAAGCCATAGATTACTTATGTAAGCTCTAAAAAGAACCAACTACTCCACGCTTAGCATTTTTATTTGCACAACTCGTAAAAACTTAGCCTAATTGTTAAGAGGGAAGCTAGATCAACACTCTAGCAGAGTCGGGGATTCCCCTTGTTTTAGCCAAATCAAGACTAAACTTTCATTAACACCGTAGCATTAATGTGTTATTTATGTGCAAAGCACTTCTTTTTCATGCAAATACTTAACTTAAGACGATAAAATTTTAAAAATTTTGGTCAAAACGGTGGTGCTAGCGTACTAGTAGGTACAAATGTGATCAAAATTCGCTAGAATTCCCCCCTCACTTAGAATTGAATATTGCCCTCAATATTCAAAGTATCGGCCATTATGCCGTCACTATAGAACGTAAAAAGGTAATACTACTAGCCAAGTGTGGGAACGAAATCTTTTTTCACAAAAAGGATTAATAAGATATCCCTAGATATTTGTTAGGAAAACGATCAGATATTGGGCGGTTGGATTGAAAATAGGCGCATCAATCATCACGATCTACGGGAATCCTGAAAACAGAGAGCAAATACACAACAAGCAAACAATAGCAGAGGAATTCCCCCACACTTAGTGTTAGGAAAAAGAAAAGAAGATTGAAGGATAAGCATGGGTTGCCACCCATGAAGCGCTTTTGTTTTTGTTCACCGAGTCGCTAGCTTGACTCGACCCCGAATTCGTTGGTTCATAGGAAAAGTATGGAGATCCGGGACAACCATTTGAGGTATGTCCCCTCCAAAGTAGTGTTTCAACCTATGGCCGTTCACTTTGAAGTTTGGTCTGTCGGTTTTAGATAACTCGACGGCACCATAAGGAAAAACTTTGGCAACGGTGAACGACCCAGTCCAACGGGTTTTGAGTTTCCCCGAGAAGATCTTTAATCGAGAATTGAAAAGAGGGACTCGGTCACTAACGTTGAAAACGCGGTTCTTGATTTTTGAGTCATGGATCTTCTTTGTCTTTTCTTTGTAGATTAAAGAGTTCACGTAAGCTTGATCACGAAGTTCATTTAATTCATTGAGTTGAACTTTTCGATGATCACCCACGGACTTGAGATCAAAATAGCATGCTTCAAGGCCCAATAGGCTTTGTGCTCAAGCTCGATCGTTAGATGACACACCTTTCCATACACAAGCTTATAAGGAGTACAACCGATGGGTGTTTTGTAAGCTGTAGGAAAGGCCCATAGTACATCATCTAGTTTATCCGACCAAGAGGCACGGTTTTCGCCTACAGTCCTTTCAAGAATTCTTTTTAAACCACGATTTGATACTTCCACTTGACCACTAGTTTGTGGGTGATACGCGGTAGCAACACGCTGAGTAACACCGTACTTAAGCATGAGCTTTGCGAATTGGTCATTGCAAAAGTGCGTACCACGATCACTAATGATGGCACGAGGAGTTCCAAAATGAGCAAAGAGAGATTTCAAAAATCTCACAACTACTCGGGAGTTGTTGGTGGGGAGCGCTTTCGCTTCAACCCATTTAGATAAGTAATCGACCGCCACGATTATGTACTTGTTCCCTCGTGAAGACGGGAACGGCCCCCATAAGTTGATGCCCCACACTTCAAAGATCTCGCACACTTGGACGGAATTTTGAGGCATGTCATCCTTTTGCTCACATGATTTGACTAGGTCATGGGCATCATGATAGATTGTGGGCCAATAAAAACCAGAGTCAAACACCTTTTTGGAGGTGTAATTCGGGCCATGATGTCCCCCCGTGGGTCCATTGTGGCAAGCCTTAAGAATATCAACGGGTTTTTGGCCGTGAACACACCGCCGGATGACTTGATCCGCACATACTTTAAACAAGTAGGGGTCATCCCAAAAGTAATGCTTAACATATTTGAAAATTTTGTTCTTTTGTTAGGACGACATCCCTTTAACAACAAAGTTTCTTGCATGGTAGTTTGCAAAGTCGGCAAACCATGGGGTACTGGAATCTCCACGTAGAGATACCACATTAAGTGTCTCGAGAGGAAATGTTTCATTTATTTACTTTTTCTTGAGCACACTTTGGTGAGGATTTTCAAGATGGGATAAGTGATCGACAGCGAGGTTCGTGGCTCCCTTTTTATCACGAATGATGATATCAAATTCTTGTAAGAGGAGAACCCATCGGAGCAATCTCAGTTTTGCATCTTGTTTTTCAAAAAGATATTTGAGGTCCGAGTGATCCGTATACACTATGCTTTTAGACAAGATCAAGTATGGCCGAATTTCTCGAAAGAATACACAACGGTTAGTAATTATTTTTCCGTCGTAGTGTAATGTGCTTGAGCCTCGGTCATAGTTTTGCTAGCATAGTGTATAGGCTGAAAATGTTTAGCTTTCTGTTTCCCCAAGACCGCACCTAGAGCAAAGTCACTAGCATCGAACATGAGCTCAAAAGGTAGGTCCCAATCGGGGGCAACTAATATCGGTGCTTCTGTAAGTTTCTTCTTTAGAGTTTGAAAAGCTTTAATGCACTCTTTAGAAAAGATGAACGGAGTACCTTTCTCAAGGAGAAGGGTCATCGGCCGGGCTATTTTTGAAAAATCTTGAATGAATCGACGATAGAAGCCGGTGAGACCAAAAAAACTCCAAACAACTTTGACGGTGGTGGGATGAGTCAATTTGGATATAACATCAACTTTAGCCTTATCGACCTCAATCCCGCTTTTTGAAATCTTATGGCCGAGGACTGATGAGTGTCTAAATACTCATCATTTTTATACTATCTAGACTGCAAAATCATCTGAAAACACTCAAAAATGCATCAAATTGATGAAAATATCACAAATCAGTGTTTTATGTGTTTTAAATGCAAAAAGATCAAAATCAGATGAAAAATGATTCAAGTTGCAAAATTGGCAGTTCTAGTCCCCCAAGTTTTAAAAGTTGTCAAATCTAGTCCCCGAATTCAAAATGTGGAATTTTATCATTCAAGGTCCCCTAAATATTCTAAGTTGTTAAAAATTGGTCCTTGAATGATTCTTTGGTCAAATGGTGGAAAAGGTCCTTAAACTTTGAAAAATTGCAAAAGTAGTCCTTGGATATTTTAAAATGGAATTTATGCAAAAGTTATCCTTGTACTATCAAAGTTTGTCAAATTTGGTCCTTATGATATCTTTGGAAAAGCTACATTTTCAGTCCTCATGTTTGGCAGATTTGCAAATTTGGTCCTTGGGTTAATAAACTACACCAAACGGACTCTTTTAATATCCAAAGCCCAAATCCAATATCCAACCTTTGGCCCAAACCCGACCCCGTTTAATATTAACCCTCGGTCAAAAAGGGTCAAACCCCGCCCAAAACCACTTCTACTATAGCTCTCCCTCAACACCTCTGATTCTCCAAAACCAGAGCAGTTTTCCATGACTTTCTTCACCCCTCACCATACCTTGTCCCCTCCACCTTCACTAACACCAAAAATCTTTAATTAATTGAAACCAACCCAATTAATGATCAAACCTGCTAATAAGAAAAATGGCGCCAAAAATCCAAGTGGACGGTTTTGATGAGTTAGAGAGATCCAAGGGCTGGAATTTGGTGGGAAACAATCAGAGGTCATCAGATATTCACAAAAGTCTTTATAAAGGGAGAGAGATGCAATGTATCCAAGTATCTAGTAAAATTTAGTTTTTCATTGTCGTTTTATTATTATCAAAATTTCAGTGTAATTTAAGCTTATCGAGTACTTTGTGTAAGTTATTTAAAGTATTTGTGAACTCTTTTCAGCCAATATCAAGTTTTAAGTTGCAAATTTTATTTATGTAGTTTTATTTCAAAAATATCATATGAATCAAATGTTGTTGTAAGTTGTTTGTATGGACTGAAATAGAACATGTAAGCTCCCATATAGTTTTTTTAAGCTATTAGAAACACTAAAATTCAGTTTAGAAGCAAAATCAGAAAATCACCAAAATACAAATTAATTAGTGAAAATTCAAAAATCAGTTGGAAATGGTTTTCACAAACTGAGCAGGTAAATTATGGATGGCCTTGGGTTAGTAGCTTAGTGGTAAGCTAATAGGGGTGTTCATTGGTTCTTGTTCTCAGTTTTGAGCTTGGAAGCTTTTGTAAGCCTTTTTATTCATTTTTGCATTTCACTGTTGTGGTTGATTAGTAGTTGTAATTTCTGGTTCTTAGTGTTCATTAGTAGTAGTCAAGTGTATTTAATCATTAAAATCAGTAGGTTGTTCTTTTAAATTTGTATTTTGTAAAAATCTCATTAGGACAGCTTAAATCAAGATAATCATAATTCTTGTGTTTCATGTTGTTAGTCCTGTTGGTTCATGCTTATTTAGTCTCATGTAATGATATCATAAGGTCTTGAATCAGTTTTATGGGTGTAATCTGTGATTTGTTTTGAAAAATCATCAAAACATTGAAGTAAAGGGTGTTTGGATTTGCTTGCTTAAACTGCAATAGATATTGTTTGTGTTGTTGTTTGTGATTGCTCTGTGTCACATAAGTGTATAATAACTCATATTAGTCAAGAAATCAAGTTGTCATTTGTGGAAAAGTCAAAATAATCTTTGATCTAATCTTTTGTGCTCACTGTTGGATTTTAATGAATCATGACCATGGATTTGTGTTTATAAGTTGTTTATATTGATCAAATCAGTCTTATTTCAACTTAACATAACACATTCAGTGCTTAATATCAGTTCAAAGTTCATAGAAGTCAACTTGTCTAGTTTTTAAGAAAAGTCAAAATTTTCATTTAGGTCGTTTTTGAATAAAATAGATATTTTTACTGTGTGCTTAATAATAAGTTTTAGCTTAAAAGCTCTTAGGGTATTAAAGTTCAGTTGCTTAACAAAATTAGAAAAATACTAGATCTCTTGGAATCAGCTTGTTAAGTGCTTTTTGACTAGCTTCTTGTGAGTACCTAGTCGAAACCATGACCCCGTGCACATGTGAATGGCACCATTTTGATAAGCTTGCATAGAGCTTATTAGTTGCTCAAATCCTGTGATTCTTGGTTCTTTGGGTAGCCAACCTAGCCATCTTGAGGTCTCAAGCCTTGTTTTTCATTTTGAAGCCTGTTTAGTAGGGTCAGCAATAAGCTCTAAGTTTGTCCCATTTTCTGTGTTGTCAATAAGTGCTTATTACCTTTTTAGTAGCTTATCAGTGTTTTTAATTGATCTTTTAGCTTCATTTCTGTTTATCTAGCTTGTTTTTATCTTATTGGAGCTTTTGTTTCAACTTGTGAGCTTGTTTGAGCTTATTTCACCAAATAAGCTCAAAAGCACATCTGTTGGCTTATAAGCTTGTTAAACAGCTTATTTGTAGTTGGTAAAATTTTTGTGTTCATTAAAGTTTCAAAAAATCAGTAGTTAATAGTTTTCAAAAGAAAACCGTAAAAACTTCAATATAAAAATAGTGATAGCGTTTATTTAATAGATTTTAGCTTTTTGATTTTTATTTTTAGCTTATTAATAAGCAAATCTTGTTTTTCAATTTTTCTTAGTTTTCTGTCATCATATAGTATTTTTAGAAAAAGTTTCATATTTTTCTCTATCTTTTTAGTATTTATTAGAATTTTAAATAGTTAAAAATAGTAATTAATTAGTAAAAAATAATTAAAAAGCATAAAAAATATCTTTTCAGTTTTAAAATTAGTTTTATAATATTTTAGATTTTTTTTCAAGTTAAAATTTCATTTTTCCAGTTTTATTTTATATTTTCTAGTATTTAAGTGTATTTTAAATAATAATTAATTAGTAATAATTATATAAAAAGTGTGAAAAATATATTTTTAATTTTAAAATTAGTTTTATAATATTTTAGATTTTTATCAATCATAATTTTATTTTTCTAGCCTTATTTTGTATTTTCTTCTATTTTAGAGTATTTATTAAATAGTTAAAAGAGTTTTTAATTAATAATAATTAAATAAATAGTTATAAAAATAATTTTCTTTTTCTAATAATTTTCTTTTATTTTTAGGTCTCCAAAAATGTCATTTTTATATTTTTAGGTCTTTTATTTCTTAGATTTCACTTTTTATTTTGTGCGTTTGCGTAGTTTTTAAACGTACGTATTTACGTTTCTTTCATCTGATTGTTGTGATTTTCTATTCTGTTTCCAATTCCTTTCCAAGCAATCAGTAGTGTAATATTTCTAATCAAAACCTTTACTGATCACTATCCTTAGTGATCACTCTATCATCTGAATCAAGTGTTTTACACACCATTGAGTCTCCGTGGGACTAAACGACCCGGAAATTCATTCTATTCTCCGTGACTTCATTGTATTTGTGTTATAAGCGCTTTTAAGCTTCTTACGGATAGCCATTCACAAGTGGCTAGCTTGTGTGAGGTAGCTTGACGGTTTAGCACGATCAAATTTTACCGCCGGGAGGCTTTAGCGTGTGTTTTAGCCATTTTCAGACCCATTCTTGCACATACCCCATCATTTGTAAAAAGTTTTTGTAAAGTTATAAAAAATATCAAAAAGTTCATTAGCACTTTTCCTAAAGTGTTAACAAACAAAAAAAAAATAAAACAACAAAACAATCGGAACGTTTTCTATCTTATATTTTCTTTGAGGTGATTCTTAAAGAGATACGATTTGGTTAAACGAGACGATACCAAAAATATTTTCCAAAAGTTTTTAAACCCATCAGCACAAATATATACCTACGTCTTTTCAGTGGTACTTAATTTATACATAAAAATCAACCACCGCAAATCAAGGCAGTACACCTACTAACTGGGGGTGTGACCATAATAAGTTCCCGAACATCAGATTTAAAACTTGCCTCTGTGTCCTTGTGATTTGGTGTACCTTTTTCAAAGAAGCCATTTCATTTGTGATTATTGGCTAAGTTCACTTGTCGTTTTGCCTCATTTGTTTTGAAAATTGATTTTTATACTTAGTGCATGCGCACTTGTTCTTCCAGTTCTACAAGTCCACTTTCTGAACTTGGAAAGATTCCTCGTAGACGTAGAGGACGCTCAGCTCCTTCACGCGGATCGAGGAACGCCTACCACCACCACCTCTCGTCGAAATGGCGTAAGACAAACCCATGAATGAGCTTCTCCAAGCACCCATCGAGGGTTATGGAGATGCCATTGTTGTCCCAAACCATCGGTCGATACCTTTGAGCTCAAAACCGGTTGCTTAATCTGTAACCCAAAGCCAATTCTATGGTTTTGAGCGGGATGATCCTCATGCACACATTCGATGGTTTAACAAGATTGCATCTACCATCAAGTACAAGAATGTCCCACATGAAGCTATCAAGCTTCTTCTGTTCCCATTTTCTCTAGAGGGACAAGCCCGGAATTGGCTTGAGAAACAACCCCCTCGTTCTATTGAGACATGGGAAGATCTTGTCAACAAGTTCTATCCTCCATCCCGAACCACAAGTCTTAAGAATGAGATAATGAAATTTTCTCAGAGATTTGATGAATCATTCGGGGAGGCATGGGATAGTTACAAAGAGTTGCTTCAAGTGTCCGCATCACGGTTTTACCGAGTTAATGCAAATGGATACTTTCTACAATGGTCTGAACCAGACCAATCAAGACTCTTTGAATGCCTCCGCAGGAGGTAATTTCCTGAGCAAGACCACAAAAGAGGCCTTGCAAATCATTGAGAACAAATCTCAGGTCCGCCCTTTCCGAGCAAAGACATATCAGCCTCATGCTGGACCTTCTTCTTCTTCATCTCCCGTGAGTACATCTAGCACCGATGCTAAAATTGACAAACTCACGACATTGTTCAGCTTTGGTTCTTGCTAACCAGAAGAAAGTGACCTTCACTCAAACACCAACACATGGTGAAGTGAAGAAAGTTGAGAGTTGTGTTACTTGTGGTGGTCCTCATGCATACTACAATTGTACTGCCACCGATGGTAGTCCATTTGAAGCCAATGCTCTAGCCGGTAGTTCACATCAAGGAGGTAATCAATACCGTCCTCAAAATGAACCACACTATCGTGCTAACACTAATCGGCACCACCGTGTTTTAACCGTAATCATAACATGCAAAACCGAATCGAACCAACCTAGAATGCACCAAGGTTACCAAAACCAAGGTAATTTCTATCCTGCACCAAATCAAGGTTTCCAACATCAAGGGAACCTTCATCAAAACAACTTCAATCGAGGGAATCAATTTCATGGGAATATGAATCCTAATCAGGGAAATTTTCAAAACCAAGGCCCTAATCCTAATAATAGAGGCCAGAATTTTCCTAATCCACCTCCCGCCATTGTTCCAACTGACCATCATCGATGAGTTGTTGAAACAATTCATGAAATCCCAAGATGAAATGAACAGGTTGTTGGTCACCGATTGCTGATCTTAAGAAGTCTTTAAATGATCAACCCTCGGGCTCGGAAAACTTCCGAGCAACACGATCGCTAACCCGAGGGGCGATGCAAAGGCGATCACAACCCGAAGTGGTGTTTCATATGATGGACCTGCTGTTCCTACTACCTCTTCTTCTTCTCTCCCAAAGGTAGTGGAAAGTGAACCTCCAACACACAATGGACCTACGACTCCAATGCCCCTCCACCTGTGGCAATGAGTCAAGTTACCAAGGAAACAACGGACAAAGTGCACTATTCAAGCCCACGGCATCAAGACACGCCCTACCTTCGGTAGTCCAACCTCAAGTTGTCCAAAACCCAAGTCTAATCCGGAGTTGTTTTGAACCTCCTGTAGCTCCCGTTGAAAACCAGAAATCCAAATCTTCTATTCCTTACCCATCACGTTTGAATGAACAAAAGCTCCGCGAGAAAGCCAGTCATCAAATGGACAAATTTTTCCAAATTTTCCAAGAGCTACATTTTGACATAAGCTTTGCGGATGCTATCATGCTGATGCCCAAGTTTGCATCAACTCTCAAACACATGTTAAGCAACAAGGAAAAGCTGTTTGAAATGGCTAAAACTCCTTTAAACGAGAATTGCTCTGCTTATCCCTGAAGAAGCTTCCGAAAAACTTGGAGATCCCGGAAATTTCTCTTACCTTGTGTATTCCCGGGAATGGTTGAATGCTTTGCCCTAGCAGATCTTGGTGCAAGCATAAACCTTATGCCTTATTCAGTGTGGAAGAAACTTTCTTCCGAACTCACTCCTACATGCATGACTCTCGAGCTTGCAGATCGTTCTATATCCCGTCCTCTTGGCATTGCTGAGGACGTATTTGTGAAAGTAGGAAAGTTCCATTTTCCAGCTGACTTCGTGGTTGTTGATTTTGATGCCGATCATCGGGTTCCTCTCATTGTTGGTCGAGGATTCCTAAGAACGGGTCGTGCTCTCATTGATGTATTTGAGCAAGAAATCACATTGCGTGTTGGTAATGAAGCTGTCACCTTTAACCTTGATCAAACTTCGAGGTACTCCGCAAATTATGATTCTGAATCGGTTAACCGAATAGATATCATTGATGTTGCTTCTGAAGAGTACTCTCAAGAAGTTCTTGGTTATTCTCATAATTCTGTGAGTGGGGATCCCATCACATCTTCCCAACCTATCATAGCCGATTCTACTCCTTCCCTCACTCCGTTTGAGGGAAGCGACTTCATCTTAGATGAGATTGAAGCATACTTGGCTAGTGATTCTGTTCCATGGGAAATTGATCACGCTCCAATTGATATTGAGGGGGACATACTTCTTATTGAGAAGTTGCTCAATGATGATCCATCATCAATCCCTCACCCTAGTGATTCAATTCCAGATGAGATTAATCAAAATGAGATTAATCTGGAGGTAGATATTCTTCTTGAGAAATTGTTAAATCTGGACACTTCTCCTCCTCTCCCTCCCGTCAAGCTTCATAACAAGGAAGTCAAGTCAGTTGAGAAAACTGAAGAATTTCCTGAGGTTGAGCTTAAGGACTTACCTCCTCATCTCGAGTATGCATTTCTTGAGGGTGATGATAAATTACCCGTCATTATTGCTCGAGATTTGAGTAAAGATGAAAAGACTGCTCTCATAAAGATCTTGAAGTCACACAAGCAAGCAATTGCTTGGAAACTCTCCGACATTAAGGGTATCAACCCTGAATTTTGTACTCACAAAATCTTGATGGAGGATGACTTCAAACCAGCAGTTCAACATCAGAGAAGAGTAAATCCAAAAATCCATGATGTTATCAAACAAGAGGTTATCAAACTTCTTGATGCAGGATTGATTTATCTGATCTCAGATAGTCCCCGGTTAGCCCAATTCATTGTGTTCCTAAAAAGGGTGGCATTACTGTTGTCACAAATGAAGATAACGAGTTAATTCCAACTCGGTTGGTTACGGGATGGCGTGTTTGTATTGACTATCGTAAGTTAAATGACGCCACCCGTAAAGACCATTTTCCTCTACCCTTCATGGACCAGATGCTTGAGAGATTAGCAGGGAATGAATACTATTGCTTCCTTGATGGTTTCTCGGGTTATTTTCAAATCCCTATTGATCCACGGATCAAGAGAAGACCACATTCACCTGCCCATACGGAACTTTTGCCTACAAACGTATGCCTTTTGGCTTGTGCAATGCTCCGGGCACGTTCCAACGATGTATGATGGCCATTTTCCACGACATGATCAGGGAAACAATGGAGGTGTTTATGGATGACTTCTCGGTCATTGGGGATTCGTTTCAAACGTGTCTCTCCCATTTAGATAAAATGCTCAAAAGGTGTGAAGACACCAATCTTTGTCTAAATTGGGAGAAAAGCCACTTTATGGTCAAAAAAGGCATAGTCCTTGGCCATAAGATTTCAAAGAATGGGATTGAGGTTGATAGAGCAAAAGTTGATGTTATTGCTAAGCTGCCTCATCCTACTACTGTCAAAGGTATTAGGAGTTTTTTAGGTCATGCCGGTTTCTATCGTAGATTCATTCAAGATTTTTCTAAAATCGCCCGGCCTATGACCCATCTTCTTGAAAAGGATGCTCCTTTTATCTTCTCTCCCGAGTGCATCAAAGCTTTTGAAACATTGAAGAAAAAGCTTATCAGCACCCATTCTCGTTGCTCCCGATTGGGACTTGCCTTTTGAGCTCATGTGCGATGCAAGTGATTTTGCTATCGGTGCAGTCCTAGGGCAACGAAGAAACAAGCATTTTCAGCCAATTCACTACGCAAGTAAGACTATGACTGAAGCTCAAACTCATTACACCACCACAGAAAAAGAGCTATTAGCCGTGGTGTATGCATTTGAGAAATTTCGGCCGTACTTAATCTTGACCAAATGCGTGGTGTATACGGATCACTCGGCTCTTAAATATCTCTTTGCAAAACAAGATGCAAAGTCGAGATTGCTTCGTTGGATTCTCCTCCTCCAAGAATTTGATATCATTATACGTGATAAAAAGGAGCGAGAACTTGGTGCGATCATCTGTCCCGATTAGAGAACCCTCACCATGATGTTTTCGAGAAAAAGGAAATAAATGAAACATTTCCTCTCGAGACACTCAATGCGGTTTCTTTTCGTGGAAATTCTACCACCCCATGGTTTGTTGACTTCGCAAATTACCATGCGGGTAACTTCATTGTGAAAGGGATGTCGACCCAACCGAAGAACAAATTCTTCAAGGATGTTAAACATTACTTCTGGGACGACCCCTACTTGTTCAAAATCTGTGCGGATCAAGTCATCCGACGGTGTGTTTATGGACGGAAGCTATTGACATTCTCACAGCCTTGCCATGCCTGGACCCACCGGGGCCATCATAGTCCAAACTACACCGCCAAAAAGGTGTTTGATTCCGGGTTTTATTGGCCCACAATCTATAAGGATGCCCACGAATTTGTCAAATCCTGTGACGCTTGTCAACGTCACGGAAATATATCTCAAAGAAATGAAATGCCGCAAAATGCCATTCAAGTTTGTGAGATATTTGACATCTGGGGTATTGATTTTATGGGTTGAAGCAAAAGCTTTACCTACCAATGATGCACGAGTATGCCCATTCAACTCCGAGAGCGATAATTAGTGATCGTGGTACACATTTTTGTAATGACCAATTTGAAAGAGTCATGCAAAAGTATGGTGTTACCCACCGCCTCTCTATCGCATACCACCCCAAACAAGTGGGCAGGTGGAAGTTTCCAACCGTGGTATTAAAAGAATCCTTGAAAGGACAAGAGGCGAAAATCGTGCATCCCGGTCGGATAAACTAGATGACGACTCGGGCCTTTCGCAGCTTACAAAACACCAATTGGGTGTACTCCATACAAGCTAGTGTACGGAAAAGCATGTCATCTTCCGATTGAGCTAGAACACAAGGCATACTGGGCCTTAAAGCATGCCAACTTCGATATACTGATACTGGTGATCATGAAAAGTTCAAATGAATGAATTAAATGAACTTCGTGATCAAGCTTACGAGAACTCTTTGATCTATAAGCAAAAGACAAAGAAGATTCATGACTCAAAAATCAAGAACCGCTTTCAACGTTGTGATCGAGTCCTTCTTTTCAATTCAAGATTGAAGATTTTCTCGGGAAAGCTCAAGTCCCGCTGGTCTGGTCCATTTACTATCGCTAAAGTTTATCCTTATGGTACCATTGAGTTATCTCAACCCGATGGTCCTAATTTTAAAGTGAATGGTCATCGAGTGAAGCATTACTTTGGAGAGGACATTCCTCCTGTGGTTGTCCCGGATTTACAAACATTCCCCATGAACCAATGAATGCGGGGATCGAGTCAAGCTAGTGACTCGGTAATCAAAAACATTAGCACTCACCATATGGGTTTTCACCCATATTTCTGTCTTCTTTCTCTGTTCTACCACCCTAGTGTGGGGGAGATGCCCCACATGTTATATATATATATATATATATATATATAAAAAAATCCTTTCAAATAATGGTCGTAGTATTTCCCTTTTACGTTCTTTGTTTGGCATAGCCGCGGTACTTTGAATATTGAGGGCAATATTCATTTCTAAGTGTGGGGGGGAATTCTCACGAATTATATCTTGTATTATCCACCCATTCCCGTTTTTGGCCAATTTTTTTTTTGGAGTAAGTGTTCTACACTTACTCGCTTGGTTATCATCCGCCATGTCTAATAGACAAAAGGATTGGCTAATCCAAGAGCAAACGGCTCTTGGTAAAGATTTCTCAAATCCGTTTATATGGCTTGCAATTTGCCCAAAATTGTATGGTTCTCAACTCACCATATCCTAAAAAGTGAAGAGTTGGCTAGCCCGCAAGGTTATGGCTTGTGGTAAAGGCAGTGGAAAAACCATAATTGGTATTCCGCTCACCAAAGATAATTCGATAATTTATCTAAGAGTTGGCTAGTCCGATCAAACGGCTTCCGGTAAAGACACATCAAATCCGTTATATGGTTTATGATTTGCCAATAAATCAGATGGTTATCAGTGTACCATAGTTCTTACTTGAACTGAAACATTTGGCTACTCCAGAAGTGATGGCTTTTGGTAAAGAGTTTTAAAATCCATTAAAGATCTAAATCATTGCTAGGGACTAGCAATATCTTAGTGTGGGGGATTGATGAATGTCTAAATACTCATCATTTTTATACTATCTAGACTGCAAAATCATCTGAAAACACTCAAAAATGCATCAAATTGATGAAAATATCACAAATCAGTGTTTTATGTGTTTTAAATGCAAAAAGATCAAAATCAGATGAAAAATGATTCAAGTTGCAAAATTGGCAGTTCTAGTCCCCCAAGTTTTAAAAGTTGTCAAATCTAGTCCCTGGAATTCAAAAATGTGGAATTTTATCATTCAAGGTCCCTGAAATATTCTAAGTTGTTAAAAATTGGTCCTTGAATGATTCTTTGGTCAAATGGTGGAAAAGGTCCTTAAACTTTGAAAAATTGCAAAAGTAGTCCTTGGATATTTTAAAATGGAATTTTATGCAAAAGTTATCCTTGTACTATCAAAGTTTGTCAAATTTGGTCCTTATGATATCTTTGGAAAAGCTACATTTTCAGTCCTCATGTTTGGCAGATTTGCAAATTTGGTCCTTGGGTTAATAAACTACACCAAACGGACTCTTTTAATATCCAAAGCCCAAATCCAATATCCAACCTTTGGCCCAAACCCACCCGTTTAATATTAACCCTCGGTCAAAAGGGTCAAACCCCCCAAAACCAACTTCTCTGTAGCTCTCCCTCAACACCTCTGATTCTCCAAAACCAGAGCAGTTTTCCATGACTTTCTTCACCCCTCACCATACCTTGTCCCCTCCACCTTCACTAACACCAAAAATCTTTAATTGATTGAAACCAACCCAATTAATGATCAAACCTGCTAATAAGAAAAATGGCGCCAAAAATCCAAGTGGACGGTTTTGATGAGTTAGAGAGATCCAAGGGCTGGAATTTGGTGGGAAACAATCAGAGGTCATCAGAGATTCACAAAAGTCTTTATAAAGGGAGAGAGATGCAATGTATCCAAGTATCTAGTAAAAATTTAGTTTTTCATTGTCGTTTTTATTATTATCAAAATTTCAGTGTAATTTAAGCTTACTGAGTACTTTGTGTAAGTTATTTAAAGTATTTGTGAACTCTTTTCAGTTTCAATATCAAGTTTTAAGTTGCAAATTTTATTTATGCAGTTTTATTTCAAAAATCTCATATGAATCAAATGTTGTTGTAAGTTGTTTGTATGGACTGAAATAGAACATGTAAGCTCCCATATAGTTTTTTTTAAGCTATTAGAAACACTAAAATTCAGTTTAGAAGCAAAATCAGAAAATCACCAAAAATACCAATTAATTAGTGAAAATTCAAAAATCAGTTGGAAATGGTTTTCACAGCTGGAGCAGGGTAAATTATGGATGGCCTTGGGTTAGTAGCTTAGTGGTAAGCTAATAGGGGTGTTCATTGGTTCTTGTTCTTAGTTTTGAGCTTGGAAGCTTTTGTAAGCCTTTTTATTCATTTTTGCATTTCACTGTTGTGGTTGATTAGTAGTTGTAATTTCTGGTTCTTAGTGTTCATTAGTAGTAGTCAAGTGTATTTAATCATTAAAATCAGTAGGTTGTTCTTTTAAATTTGTATTTTGTAAAAATCTCATTAGGACAGTTAAATCAGTATAATCATAATTCTTGTGTTTCATGTTGTTAGTCCTGTTGGTTCATGCTTATTTAGTCTCATGTAATGATATCATAAGGTCTTGAATCAGTTTTATGGGTGTAATCTGTGATTTGTTTTGAAAAATCATCAAAACAGTGAAGTAAAGGGTGTTTGGATTTGCTTGCTTAAACTGCAATAGATATTGTTTGTGTTGTTGTTTGTGATTGCTCTGTGTCACATAAGTGTATAATAACTCATATTAGTCAAGAAATCAAGTTGTCATTTGTGGAAAAGTCAAAATAATCTTTGATCTAATCTTTTGTGCTCACTGTTGGATTTTAATGAATCATGACCATGGATTTGTGTTTATAAGTTGTTTATATTGATCAAATCAGTCTTATTTCAACTTAACATAACACATTCAGTGCTTAATATCAGTTCAAAGTTCATAGAAGTCAACTTGTCTAGTTTTTAAGAAAAGTCAAAATTTTCATTTAGGTCGTTTTTGAATAAAATAGATATTTTTACTGTGTGCTTAATAATAAGTTTTAGCTTAAAAGCTCTTAGGGTATTAAAGTTCAGTTGCTTAAAAAAATTAGAAAAATACTAGATCTCTTGGAATCAGCTTGTTAAGTGCTTTTGACTAGCTTCTTGTGAGTACCTAGTCTGAAACCATGCCCTGTGCACAGTGAATGGCACCATTTTGATAAGCTTGCATAGAGCTTATTAGTTGCTCAAATCCTGTGATTCTTGGTTCTTTGGGTAGCCAACCTAGCCATCTTGAGGTATCAAGCCTTGTTTTTCATTTTGAAGCCTGTTTAGTAGGGCTGCAATAAGCTCTAAGTTTGTCCCATTTTCTGTGTTGTCAATAAGTGCTTATTACCTTTTTAGTAGCTTATCAGTGTTTTTTAATTGATCTTTTAGCTTCATTTCTGTTTATCTAGCTTGTTTTTATCTTATTGGAGCTTTTGTTTCAACTTGTGAGCTTGTTTGAGCTTATTTCACCAAATAAGCTCAAAAGCACATCTGTTGGCTTATAAGCTTGTTAAACAGCTTATTTGTAGTTGGTAAAATTTTTGTGTTCATTAAAGTTTCATAAAATCAGTAGTTAAGTAGTTTTCAAAAAGAAAAACCAGAAAAACTTCAATATAAAAATAGTGATAGCGTTTATTTAATAGATTTTAGCTTTTTGATTTTTATTTTTAGCTTATTAATAAGCAAATCTTGTTTTTCTATTTTTCTTAGTTTTCTGTCATCATATAGTATTTTTAGAAAAAGTTTCATATTTTTCTCTATCTTTTTAGTATTTATTAGAATTTTAAATAGTTAAAAATAGTAATTAATTAGTAAAAAATAATTAAAAAGCATAAAAAATATATTTTCAGTTTTAAAATTAGTTTTATAATATTTTAGATTTTTTTTCAAGTTAAAATTTCATTTTTCCAGTTTTATTTTATATTTTCTAGTATTTAAGTGTATTTTAAATAATAATTAATTAGTAATAATTATATAAAAAGTGTGAAAAATATATTTTTAATTTTAAAATTAGTTTTATAATATTTTAGATTTTTATCAATCATAATTTTATTTTTCTAGCCTTATTTTGTATTTTCTTCTATTTTAGAGTATTTATTAAATAGTTAAAAGAGTTTTTAATTAATAATAATTAAATAAATAGTTATAAAAATAATTTTCTTTTTCTAATAATTTTCTTTTATTTTTAGGTCTCCAAAAATGTCATTTTTATATTTTTAGGTCTTTTATTTCTTAGATTTCACTTTTTATTTTGTGCGTTTGCGTAGTTTTTAAACGTACGTATTTACGTTTCTTTCATCTGATTGTTGTGCTTTTCTATTCTGTTTCCAATTCCTTTCCAAGCAATCAGTAGTGTAATATTTCTAATCAAAACCTTTACTGATCACTATCCTTAGTGATCACTCTATCATCTGAATCAAGTGTTTTACACACCATTGAGTCTCCGTGGGACTAAACGACCCGGGAATTCATTCTATTCTCCAGGACTTCATTGTATTTGTGTTATAAGCAGTTTTAAGCTTCTTACGGTTAGCCATTCACAAGTGGCTAGCTTGTGTGAGGTAGCTTGACGGTTTAGCACAGATCAAGGACTATGCCCTCTTTGACCATGAAATGACTTTTCCCAATTTAGACAAAGATTAATGTCTTCACAACATTTAAGCATCTTCTCCAAATGGGAGAAACATGTTTTGAATGAATCCCCAAAGACTGAAAAATCATCCATGAAGATCTCCATAGTTTCCTCAATCATGTCGTGGAAAATGGCCATCATGCACCATTGGAATGTACCGGGAGCATTACATAAGCCTAAACGCATGCGCTGGTAAGCAAACGTTCCATAAGGGCACATGAATGTGGTCTTCTCTTGGTCTTGAGGATCTATGGGAATTTGAAAGTAACCCGAGAAACCATCGGGAAAACAATAGTATTCATTTCCCGCTAATCTCTCGAGCATTTGGTCCATGAAGGGTAAAGGAAAGTGATCTTTACAGGTGGCTTCATTTAACTTTCGGTAGTCAATGCAAACATGCCATCCCGTAACCAATCGAGTAGGAATCAACTCGTTTTCTTCATTTTCAACAACGGTTATGCCACCCTTTTTGGGCACGCAATGAACGGGGCTCACCCAAGGACTATCCGATATAGGGTAAATCAATCCGGTATCAAGAAGTTTGAGAACTTCTTGTTTGATAACCTCGTGCATTTTAGGATTCAATTTTCTTTGATGTTGAACCGCCGGTTTGAAGTCATCCTCCAACAAAATATTTTGTGTACAAAACTCAGAGTTAATACGCTTAATGTCGGAAAGTTTCCAAGCGATGGCTCGCTTGTGTGACTTCAAAACCTTTATGAGAGCGGCTTTTTCCTCCTCACTCAAATCTTTATCACTTACTACGGGTAATTTATCGTTACCCTCCAAAAATGCGTATTCAAGATGAGGCGGTAAGTCCTTAAGTTCGACCTCCGGAGGATCATTATAATTTTCAATGTTTTTAATTTACTCAATATGAAGTTTTTGAGGAGGGAGTGATGATGGATCATCATTAAGAAAATTCTCAAGGAAAAGAATGTCTCCCTCAAGGTCAATGTCAGAGTGATTAATTTCCAGTGAAATTAATTCACTTGATAAGCAAGCTTCAAGCTCTTCCAAGATGAAGTCACTTCCCTTAAATGGCGTGAGGGATGAGGAAGAGAGAGCAATGATAGGATCAACCAAAGTGGGATTTCCACTTGTTGAGAATCCAAGAATCTCTTGAGAATACTCCTCCGAAACAACATCAATGGCATCAATCTTATTGATGGAAGTATCGTCATAATTGGAGGAGTATCTCGACGTTTGGTTGAGATTGAATGTTACGGCTTCTTTGTTTACCACTAAAGTGATTTACCCTTCGTAAACATCGATCAATGCATGACCCGTTCTTAAGAAACACCTCCCAAGAATGAGGGGTACTCGGTGATCGGCATGAAAATCGACGACAACAAAGTCAGCAGGGAAATGGAACTTTCCTACTTTTACAAAGACATCCTCGCCTATACCCATCGGAATAGAATTCAAACGGTCGGTAAGCTCGAGGGTCATACATGTAGGTGTAAGTGCGGGTAACGAAAGATATTTCCACATAGAGTATGGCATTAAGTTAATGCTCGCGCCAAGATCGGCCAAAGCAGAGCATTGAACTATTCCTTGAAAATCACACGGGATGAGGAACATGTCGGGTTCTCCTAACTTGTTGGGAAGTTTCTTAAGGATGACCGCCGAGCAATGCTCATTCAAGGAATTTTTAGCCAATTCGGAAAAAAATTCTTTGTTGCTTAACAAGATCTTAATCGTAGACACGAATTTTGGCATTAAAATTAGAGCATCTGCAAAACTAATCTCGAAATACAAATCTTGAAATATTTGAAAGAATTTATCCATTTGGTGATTAGCTTTTACGTGGAGCTTTTGATCATTAAGCCTCCAAGGATATGGAATTGAAGGCTTATGATTGGTCTTCGGAACATCGGGTTCCGAAATTGTAGTTTGGACCACCGAAGGTTGGACGGGTGTGGTACTTTGTGGTCTTGAAGAATGCACTTTGTCCTTGGTCACCTCGGTTTTTCGTTCCACTTCCCTCACCGGAGAGGGAGTAGGAATTGAGGGTCCATAATATGATTTACCACTTTGGGTGGCAATAGAATTCAACTCTCCCTTCGGGTTTGGAATGGTATTATCCGAAAGGGATCTCGAAGTTGTAGCTTGACACATGAGACTATTAAACATGTTCTCAATTTTGTTTTGAGATTGATCAATTTTTTTGTTCGTATACTAAAGTTCATTTTTAAGCTCATTACTTTGTTTCGATAATGAGGTTTGGAAATCATTTTTCAAAGTCGTAATTTGGTTTTGCAAACCCCTAATGGTAGCCTCATTTGACTTAATGTAGTTAGCAAGTTCATTTGAGGGACCAAACGGGGGTTGATAATTAGGAGCTTGATACCCTTGATTAAAATTGACCCCTTGGGTCGGGTATTGGTTCATCGGGGCTTGAAATTGGTTTTGAACATTTTGCCCTCTTCCTTGATTTTGGTTAAACCTATTTTGATTGTTAGGTTGAGAAAAACCGGGTGGTACTACTTGATTGTTAGCTCGATAGTTCGGGTCAACTTGAGGACGGTATTGATTACCTCCTTGGTTGTAAGGCCCGGCTACAAAATTTGCTTCAAAAGGACTACCATCGGTGGCAGTACAATTGTAATAAGCATGAGGACCACCACAAGTGGTACAAGTAGCTTCCACCACTTTGACTTGAGCGGGTGGATTCGTGGGTGAGTAGAAAGTTTCTTTTGAGAAAGCACCAATGCTTGGATAGAATCGGTGAGCTTTTCAATCTTAGCATCCGAGCTAGAGACATTCTCCGAAGAAAGTGAATCACTCACTCGGGAAGCAACCGGTTTGCTTCGTGAGGTGTGGACCTTAGACTTGTTCTCAATGATAGACAACACATCTTTCGTAGAGCGAGTCTAAAGATTATTCAAACAAACGTCCTTACCAATTCAATTAATACAAAATCGACGTAACCTATTTCATAACCTTAAAACTCATAAAAGCTAAACTACCTTTTTTTTTAATCCTTATAATTAACTTTACACACTTTCTAAATCATAATGACGTATAGTTACACTACTATTACTAAAACGGCAAACCTTATAATCAAGTTATCAATTATAACTATAAAAGAAACTCAATTTCAAATGTTAAATACTATATGAAAACTAAACGGAACAATTTTCAATAATAACTCTTTATTATTTTATCAAAAACGTATAAACGGTTCATGCCCACTTTTTCTAAAAACTCTATGCTTATTACTTACAAGTAAAAATATTCACTTACAACCATTTTCACTAAAAACTAATATTTGAACTATAAATTGTATACCCTTCTTATTAACCAGCCCTTGACTATATACCCACACATATATTTTAGACGACATCTCCATAACTCAAATATATTACTATTTATACGTGATATTTTCTGTACGCTGTCTTTTGGTTATCGGCGAACCAAAGACTTATTCGCCTTGATATTTTACTATCCTATATGTATATATTTACACACTTCCATGAGCCAATGTTCGCTAAATTATTTAAACTTAAACGCTGCCACACAAGCAACAACAACAACACAAACATGGAAAAACTTATAAGGTTACCTTAAACGCTAACGAGTCAAACATAAACATAAAAACTAAGACTTGCCATACTATTATAGGTCGCGTGACGGTACTACGTGCTCCTACCATTTGAATTTACGTTGTTTCAGATTGCATCACTGAGGTGAGTTCATACCCTCGCTTTTACTTGTTTTTCAACCCCTGCGAAGGAGATACGTGCTATAAACTAGAACACAAGTATTTTTGTAAATGTATGCTTATCTGATTATTACTGATGCCTAAGTAGCTTGCCAAAATCCCCTACATCATGAACCATTAGTCACTTAAGAGTGAACGCAACTATCGTGGATAGTACGATGGGGAGTAACGACCCCGCCTTAGTTATCAGAAATAACGGGGCGCACCATATTTGAATGTCTTTAGGTAACTGGCTATTACCTCTTTCAGGGGCAAATGCTATGTACATCACTGCAGGGTGTATGCAGTTGAGTCTTGGTTTCATGAGCTTAGTGCATAATAATCTGTGATTTTTCTATGATTAATTGTCTTTGGAGCAATTATCTTGTGTTCAAATGATTAAACTATAAACCTATGAATTCACTGAACCGTTGTTTTGACCTTTTCAAAGATGTTTATTTCAGGTATTAAAAAGGCGATAGCTAAACTTTGGAGGCGCTTGGTCATTGGCATGGCATGGTCATAGACGACTCTGAATCTATGTATTGGGAACACATTTTGTTAATGGGCCATTTTCCGCAGCAATTCACTTTGTAAACTTTGTTTTACTACAATAAATGAAATCTTTTAAGAAAAATCTTTTATTTTACACCGCATGTTATGATCCAATTGAGTAGCACCCCAGAAACCTTTTCTTCCGCTGCAAACCATTTTTGGGGGTGCTACACAATACTTGAAACAAATACTTGTGAATGCATTCAACATATATCAAGCAGCACAAATCTATAAACTCATGTGTGTAAGCAGCACTCACGTACATCTCTGATTCTTTTGTATAAATGTAGCTCTAAGTTAGGGTTTTGCAAGATCACTAGGGTTTTCTGATTTGTGAACGGCAGCTTTCTATGGTTTTCATCAGACCCTAACATTAAAACCCGATCGAACATACTTTAAAGCTGCTTTTAGGGTTTCAAATTAACTGTGATTCTAGGGTTTCAAACTTATAGCATAGCAACGTTTGAGCACAAACACTGGAAATCAGTTATACCATACGTTATGAACCAACACTTATAATCATAACACAAAATAAATAAGGGTTTAGTAACATCATATGAAAGAGTTTGGACGGCCATTAGAAAGAAAACCCTAAAAACAATCATAAGAAACCCTAAAAATCTGACTTACAAATATGGTTCTGTAGCAGTGTTCAGGCACGCATCTCTTTTGATTGAGACCTCCAATTAAAGATCCCTCCAGTGAAAAGTTACTTGGATATACTGAGAACGTCCACCAAAAATTTCGTCCCGATCCAACGGTTAACGAAAAAGTTATCGTTGTTTGAAAACAGCCCTGCAGAAACATTACGAAAATTTTTCCAGATTCGAATTTTTACCTTTTTCCTCGAAAAACCTTGTAGATCCTTATATCAAGAGCTCCCCGCTCTGATACCAATTGTGAAGATCGTTTATGAGCTCTAGGGATTAACAATAACAACAATAAATAGAATGCACAGCATAATAAGAAACATCATTGTTATTATTAAAGGTTTTTCGCCATCATCTCTACTCTACTAAACACTATTCTAGTCGACTACTTCCAGGAAACTCCCACGCCTGGGAACACACACACACACCTTTGGTGTTTACATTGTTTGACACATTTCTAACCTACGTACCCTGCATCTCTTTATATACTAGAGAATGCTAGGGTTTACAAAGAGATAAATGTCAATATACAGAATATCTTCTTAACAAGTAAATTGATCTTCTGAATATTCTTTTCTTTGAAGTTACTCTCTTTGTCACAAACAGTCCTTCATCTTTCATGTATTTTGTCTTATCAACTCAAATATAATTCCCAACATATGTTAATATTGTGTTTTGCAGATTCCTCATAGACTTATTGTGTTCATTCGTTACGACTTTGTTATCAGTCTCCTTTGATTCGTTTTTGTATTTTTGATTATGCTTAGCTTTTGTTTTGTTATATCTGTTCACTAGGCTTTTTAAGCTCAGCCGCATTTTCTTTCTATGTGGTAGGTACCAAGTGGGATGTTCGGCTTTGATGGGCTGAGAGTAAGAGCATTTGAGTGAACCAACCCTAGTTTCCCTTATTATTTTAGACTCATTTTGAAGAACATTTGTTTTGATATTTTATTTCTTTTAGACATGTTTAGATTATATACTTTTCTTTTTAAGTCATTCGTTTATATGAATTGGTATTTTATTTAATAAGACTTCTGCTTGCGTTTATATGCTTTGTATGACACTATATTATGACATTTTGACCCGTGTTAGGTTGGGCTGTTACAGGGCACCTTTGTTAAGCCCATTTGTCTCATCTTAAGGTATTACTTGGGCCTAACGTCACTAACGCTTAGTCAGTTGAGTCATTTGTGTATGGGCCGAGATACCACTCAACTCAGAGACCATTTTTGTAATCGCATTGTTAACCTCAGTGACGTGTTTGCAAATATTTTGACACAGTTTGTGTAATCACCGATAGACCACGGCTTTTCCATCTTTCCACGTTATTAACAAGTTTATTACATTTTTATGTAGCCCATAAACCTTAATGTTAGAGCGTGTTTGGCTATTATGTTTGTATTACGGATGTGTTTAGCATTTGACAAGGTAAAATCGGCATTTGTCACGCCTGCTTAGAAAGCTTGACTTGGAAAGTTAAAGTGGTAGCAACACACAAACATGATTAAGACTAATAAGAACCCGTTTTTGGAGGAGGTAATGGTCTAATTTGTTGCAAAACCATTTACAATTGTGATCGTTATTGGTTTGATTTGAATAGTTAATAATGGTACGCCAATTATTAGTTTAATGGTGTCATCTTATTCATGTATGCGTAAGACGACGTTTTGCCTTTCTCCTTCGCATCTATCATTTGGTTTACTAAGTAATTGCTCAGTATACACAGCTCATATGAGTTAGGAAAGAACTCAATCTTACTGTAATAATCTGTATTCATTCAATCAATGTTTATATGACGAAAAAAAGGTGTACCTTTCTTTCTTTTGAATTTCCTATGGTTTATTACATAAATAATCTGTTAGCAAAAAATGGTTTTCTGCAGCTTCTGCTAACATATCTGCTGCTTGTGAAGTTGTCTTGAACTCCACGTCCTATTCATGGTTGAACACGGAAAAATGATGGTTGGCAACCTTGATTGTTCATTGACATGTGGGAAATCAATGGTGTAATGGAGTCCACGGCTTTCATGCCTAGTCAGTGCACTGCTCACCACCAGTTTGGCACAGCAAAACAGGTTCCTCATTTCACAAGCCTCAAGCCCCACCATTGTTGGTTCCCACCCTTGTTGAAACAAATAAGCTTCCCATTCAAGTTCTAGTTCTCCAATTCTCTGCTCAGCAGCCATTAGCCTTGTGGTAGACCTGACAATCCCGACATACTCCCACATGATCGACTGCAGATCCTTCCTAACTTCCTTTGTCCTCCTGATGATCTTGTTCAAAATGCTGCTCCCTAGCTGCATAGGAACGACTGGTGGATCCCACCACCGTGAAACACTTTGATCGATATAAGACCCTTTCATATGTTCAATTGATGGCTTCACTGCCCTGCGTGCAAATACCAGTGCTTCTAGTAAGGAGTTGCTAGCAAGTCTATTTGCTCCATGTAGTCCAGTGCATGCTACCTCCCCTATACAATCAAGTTAATCAAATATGAGATGTTGATAATGGGTTAGTGTATGCTAATGTATGACAATGGATGCTGGTATTGAAAGTATTTAAAGGTTTCATCTTTCATGATCAAGGAGTGTGCTTATATGCAGTGACGGAGCTAGAATTTGAAGTGCGAGTGGGCCAAATACACATATTAACAGTTGGTCAACATATTAAAGTTTTTATCTTACTCTAATTTCAGTTACTAAATCCTAGAAGCAAGTAAACATAAAGCAAAAGATACAATAAATATTAGTGTTTGAGTTTATATATAAATTAAATTTGACAATTTTTGATCAGAGAAAAAACACATATGTAGACTTTCCAAAGCATGTAGAATATATTGGCTTTAGTAGAAATTTTTGGGTTGGCCATGGCCAACCATACTCCCTATATAGCTCTGTCAGTGCTTATATGTACTAAAATTGCAATCCCCATATCCCTTGTATCCATGATTTATACAGTGAGACTGAAAGGCGCATTTTATAGGCATATATCCAGCGACCTCTTAAGTGCCAAATAAAGTGATTCATCGAGGCATATTAAGTATTGGTGGAAAAATTGACAATGTTAGAGTAATTAGTCAAATGGATTCGGGTCAATCTGTTCTTTAAGCTGTTTCCCTGTTATCAATAACAATAAACCAAATTGACCCATATTCACATTAACATAGTGTAAAACCCCTCTAAATAGAAGCAGCACTGCTTCAAACTTTGGCTTTTAAGGTCAAACAGACCACCTTTAAAAAAAAATAACCTTAACAAACTTAGAGTAACAGATTAGTCCCTTTGACCACAAAAGTCAAAACATTGGAAGTTAAATTCTCACCAGCAATATAAAGTCCACGAACATTGGTCTCCCCTTGAAGACCAGCTCGAACCCCTCCACACATGTAATGAGCAGCGGGAACAACTGGAATTGGGTCGCTAGTTATATCCAAGCCATACTTAAGGCACTCAGCAGCTATATTTGGAAAATGAGAAAGAATTCTCTCTCTGGCTTTATGACTAATGTCTAGAAGAACATAGTTCTCATTACGCTTTTTAAGTTGATCATCTATGCTTCGAGCCACAACATCTCTTGGAGCCAGCTCAGCACGCTCATCATACATAGGCATGAACCTTTCCATATCGAGATTATAAAGAAGCCCCCCATCACCCCTCACAGCTTCAGTGATCAAAAACGCATTTTCCCTGGCTTTTGTTGGTGTGATTGGGAGTCCTTCATCTGCTAGTGCAGTTGGATGAAACTGCACAAATCTGAACACGAGAGTATACATTAGAGTATATCATAATGCCATGAAAGATTTTAGATGGCTTACTACATGTTTTCAGAAATTTTAGATTTCTTACTCCATGTTTGAAATTACAGCTTGAGCTCGGTGAGCCATGGCTATTCCATCTCCAGTAGCTACCTATTGAATTTAACCAGTGATGAGTTAGATATTTAGCTAATACAAGTATATATGACCAATATAATGCCTGACAACTCTGATAACTGATAAACATACCGGTGGATTTGTAGTAGATGGATAGATATGCCCTGCACCCCCTGAAGCAAGCAACGTCACCTTTGAAATAAATCGTACAACCTACAATTTCCACCAGGAGGAAACAGTCTATACAGATTAATAAAAGTGGCAGATTGGTCAAATGGGTCCAGGTCAAATAGGTCCGGGTCAAAATGTGTAATTTTAATCTTAATCAATAATTAATGTACAATATAAAACTTTTATAAAAAAAAGGGTTAAAAGGTTTTATGCTTATGACCACATTTCAGATGACTTGCGACCCATTTGACATTTTGACCCACTCGACTTCTACTCTTTAGTTAAATCTTTTAGCTTAGCCCATTTGACATTAAGACCTCACGTTTTTATATTTCAGATTGTGTAGCTTAACTCATTCGACCCGTTAAAGATAAAAGATAACCAAATGAACTCATTTAAATGGGTAAAAAGTGCCAAGTCTAGATATTAGACACATTAAATATCAAGTATAATCATCACCTTTCGTGTTTCTGTATTCATAGTGTCGACTCCATGGCAAACCATCTCAGATCCATCCTGCAAGCCAAGTATAATGCATATCATATAACAATTCACGTTACAACAATCTTGGACATTTAGACATTTACCATATTTTATTAAAAACAAACCTGGGAAGTCAACAAGTCAATTGCAAAATGATGCTTGAAAACAGTAATATTGGGATCATTTTCAATTTCCTTCAAAAGTGCCCTTTCAATCTCTCTTCCTGTCATATCAGCCGAGTGTACTATTCTATGATGAGAATGACCACCTTCTCTTCCTAGATGTAGATTTCCGTCTTCTCCATGAACAACTGATGCACCCATCGCTATTAGTTCCCTTATTCTCTCGGGTCCTTCTGTACACACCACCTGCACATATTCATAATCTTTTTTAATCAACCTTAATTATAATGTAATATAAAAAATGGTGTATGAATATAATGTTACCCGAACAGTCTCCTCATCACATAAATAAGCTCCCGCTACAATTGTATCTTGCATATGACTCTCTACAGAGTCTGAAGGGCATAACACAGCACTAACACCACCTTGTGCATAATTAGTATTGCTTTCATGAGGCTCAGCCTTTGTTATTACAGCAACATTTCCATGTTTGGCAACTTCAAGAGCATATCGAAGACCAGCAACTCCACTACCAATAACGGCAAAATCGTAATACTTTGTGGAATCGTCTCTAACGCACGATGTTATGATTAGTCTTCGAGTTTCACCAATTGGATAACGATATCTCTTAATTTGCAAGCTGGTAGACACACCACGTGACCTATAATCATAATAAGTAAGACATAAATTTAAACTCCATTCAGTTTCGAAAACATGGGATAAAAAAAAACCATAAACAATAAAAGTTACGCAAAACATTCCAAACCATATCGAACTTCAAAAAGTCAGCTTAAATATTTATACCACATTAGGCTTATGATAGTTCCATCTGTTTGAGCAGTTAGCGATAAAATATAACCCAAATTGACCCGATTTCAAATAAACAAGTTCAATTCATCCCCTTTTCCCTCTACCTTGTATCCAAAAACATATCCATATTAGTACTCATTTGTCCTTTTCTACCACATAGCATATACAGACATTCCGAATGAAACAATCTTGAGATAAATACAAAACTCATTCAAACTATACCATGGAAATTTCGGAGATATTATGCGAGAAAACAAGCTAGGTTGCCAGGAACCCCTGTCGTGAAACTGTAGATTAGCACTTCCATGAGCTATACTAGTAGCCATTTTTCACCTACAAATACAAAGAGCATTAAAAAAACACATCATACCCATTACTAATGCATGCAAACTATTAACAAATATTCACAAACACAGATAAATCACATCGAAAAACGGCTAAAAGTTAAAAACACAATACAGGATCTAACTAATACAAGTTTACATCATTTTAATTGTATCAATGATTCATTAATTTTACCAAAATTAATTGAAAAAGTACCTGAAACTTTGACAAGATTCTTGCAGTTGGTTTCAGCAAACAAATGCTTGTGATTCTGAATATTTGGAGAAAAGGGTTTTCCAAGATTTAGAAAACAAGAACAAAAAGTGAAAAATTAAAAATTAAAACTAGAACAAAAAAATGAAGACAAACGGGAAAAGCTGATGATGGCTTCAAGTTTTTTCTTGGAAATGAATAGAAAAATGGGAAAATTTTGGAATAAAGCCGAAAAGAATAATAAAAAATGACTGTTAGTCGTTTCAATAGGCAAAATTGTTTTTCGCATCCACAAGAATATTATTTAACTCAATTTATTGCTAAAAAGGGATCATTGGTTTTGCATCTATAGATTTGGTGACGTTTAACGGTTATTTAATGAGAAGTGATTTGCACATTTTCATAATTAATCGCTTTCACGACTAAATTATGATTTATTTATACTCTAGGATAAGCGGGGCAAATTCCCGGGACACCTATAAATTTTTCGCATGTAGTGTTAATTTTAAGAAAAAACATCGATTTTTCTCAAATGTATCTTAAATGAAATGTGTTTAGTTTTATTTAGTTAGCATCTTAAACTCTATTATATTACGGTTAAAAAAAAATTGTGCACCCGATCATATTTGTTTCTGGCTACGTCCCTGTTTATACTCTCATATCATTTTTACTTATTTTCTTCCTGTAAGAGTATAAATGTTAACACACTCATAATTTGAGAGTCTCAATCAATTGTAAAAGTGTGCAAATCCCTACCCTTATTTAATTCGTATGAAAAGTTTAGTAAAGTCCCTTATGATTGTTTTTGGGCCATATTACCTTTCACGTATCTTCACCTTGGTGTTACATTACTTTTCACCTTCTCAGTCGCTCACTATCCACATATCCGTAACATATAAGCAAAGTGGGCTCACTATTTGACCGAAATTGACCCTTCACTAGTGAATTATTGGAAGAGGTCGTAACCCTCCCCATTCGTAAGGGGGTTGTGTCCACTTGGACATACAATGCTTGAAAAAAAAAAAAAAGCCTTGTTACACTCGGGTAAAAGAACAGTTGCAGATTCAAAAAATGTTCAAGTACCAATCTAGTCGTGTAGTTTTGCGCATTTATGACAAATAAAAACACATATATATATTTTTTAAAGCAATATAGTCATTCTATGTTAATTCAGATTTATTTTTACTAGTATATAAATTGCGTATAGCGACGGTGTAGATAGTCTCTAATATGAGTATGTGTGTTTTTTCATGGCGTGAATATGTTGTGTGTATTCAAGTTGAGTATATGTATGCATGTTTCGTGGTGTGACTATGCATGTTCTTGTGGCGTCAAACGTTATAAGTTATCATTCTATTAAAGAAAGGGAAGATTTTATATGACACAGTGTATATTAAAGTAATATTACTACATTGATAAGTAATATTATTACATTGATACGTGTATTTATTTAAAGTATTATTGGTCGAATATGGGATAACGTTAGTTTATGGAATGGTTTTACAAGAATGTAATGGTTTAAGAACTTGTAAAGTGAGCATTCATTCCATGCTTTTATTAAAAAATTTAACATAGTGGATGTTTTTTCTGTGTAAAAGAATGCTCTAACAATCTGAAAGAGGAAAAATTGACTTTTATATACAAGTTAACAAGAATTTTTCATTTTGCCATGTGTCAAAATTGAGTTTTATATTTATACTACCTTATAATGTATTTAATACTTTTTATAAAAGAAAGTCTTAAAAAAATAAGCCTATACAATTACTATAAAAATAAGTCCCACATTTCAAAATAAGTCAGATTACAAAAACTGTATTAATTTTGCTATTAATTGTATTAACTTTGCTATTAATTCAATACATAGCTTTAAAATTCATCTATCTTCGTACAATTATTTTTAGAAAACAACATTGTAACAACAACAATTCAAAACATTGTAACAGCACACAGCAATTCATTCATTCGTATAATTATTTTTAAAAAACACGTGTAACTAAATAACATTTGCTCGCCGCAAAATATAGTCACAAGGTAACCGCCGCCGTATTGCGCGGTTACCCTGTTAGTTTATACAATCAAGGTTTTCTCTAAAACAATATTCTGAAGTGTTCAAAAATTAATGCTTTACTTTATTATACAAAGATTAACTCAATTTTTAGTTTGGATAGTATTTGTGATAAAGTAGTTGATCGTTGTAACATGCAGTTTTCTTTAAACATCGTATCGTATACACGAAATGCATTTTTGTAGACCACCCAAAATATTGATTGGAGGATATTAAGTCAAACATAAAAAGTGCGTGACAATTGCACTTTTTGAAAAGGGGTGGTTATAAATGTATGCATTTCAAAATTCCACCTGTTATCGCTACCTCAAAATATCGATACTATAATTTTCGTCCCTCAATTCCTAGATATTTGTAATTCCAGCTTATAACTTTCTATGTTTGGAGTACTATCATGTGACTTTGAACTAACATTTAGATTTAAATGGATGTTAGAAAATTATCATATGATTGACATACGATAACAACTATGAACAATTACTTAGGGTGGTATGTGCATGGGTGCGAGTTTTCCCACTGATTTAAACCTTTTGAAGAATTGCTTGGGATGGTATATGTATGGTTTCGGCATGCTCAGTCAGCAAATGCATGTGGCATTTGATGTCGTCGGGTACACCGGTACACCATTTCCACCTTCTTAGGCGAAAGTTTTAGTGTCGTCGAAAACTTGTGCCACATTTGTCTTGGTGGAGTCAACTTACTAAAAGGAACGAGAGAAATCTTTTGGTGTATTTGTATGTGTATGTGTGTATTTTGAAGTGTTTCATCAATTAAAAATAAGGAAACGCTTATTGAAGGACGGGGGTAAATTTTTTGGAACTCTTAGAGATACCAAGGAGAGACAATATGATAAATAGGAAGTATTGTTTGGATAAGGAAACTGTTTTTCTATTTAAAAAAACAAATAAACAATCTCATTTAAAAACAATTTTGGGCAAAATTAAAAGATATTTGTTACAAATTAACGATCATCTTAGGTGTCATTTGTTTTTTCAAATGTTTTATATTTTTATTTGCAAATCATGTTTACAGAAGAAGAGGTATCTTCAAAGTCTTCATCTGCAAAGAAGATGACTGTTTGTTTTGTGTCTTTGAAAAAATAAATGAATGAGAAATATATAGGGTTTGTATTAAAAAGTGAGAATAAGTGAAAGTTTATGTCTAATTTCTGAATATGTGAGAAGTGAAAAGAAGTAAAAAGCAAACAAATATCTCTGCATGGGCACAAACAAAAGGAATAAAAAAAAATGAAAAAAGTGCTTTTTCTAAAAAAAACAAATGACACCTTAGCTATTTCTATTGTCATTATGAAAAGTATTTACAATAAATTGGATCCAAGTTAAAAGCACTACATAAATATTAGATCAAATAAATCTAAAAAACATTGTTTTGTTTTTCCACTACATAAAGTCGTTTGAATATTAGATCAAATAAATCCAAAAAACGTTGTTTTCTTTTTCAACTACATAAAGTTGTTTTAAGTGGATGGAATGGAAGAGTAACCACTTGCCTGTGCAACTACAAGAGCTGCGTAGAATCTCGTGTAGTTTCGTGATTGTGTGACATCCAAGGTTGTCAAGATCGGGATCCTACCCAGGATCGTTTTTGTCTTTGCAAGATCGTGATCATAAGATCGGATCGGGATCTTAAGATCCTACTCTAATGTTATTTCTTAATAGTTTATGTAATTTTATACAAATCTACAAATTCTAATACATTATAACCATAAAATAATATGAATGTTTCATATAAATGTTGTTTTAAATTATGATTATAAAATGTTTAAAAAGATTAACACGTTGTTTTTTGAATTCTACAAACAAACAACTCATAAATTTGTTGTTTTTTAGTTTGTAATTCGAGAAAAGTAAGATCGGATCGCATTAGATCGTAAGATCGTATGGTAAATATCGAGATCCTATAAGATCTTAAGCCTGCAAAGATCCTATGTAGGATCCGGATCGTTTTTGCTTTGCAGTATCGTATGATCCTAAGATCAGGATCGGGATCCTGACAACTATGGACTGCCATCTTTATTCTTTTGAGCACCGGATATGCATGAGCCGTTGGCCAAAAAATGTTGTTACGTCAGTAAAATATTGTATGGCAACAAAAAAATTTTGACATCATATTTTGTGCCGTTACCTTTGACATCAGAAAATGTGGAGCCTTTAATGTGTTTTTTATTTTATTTAATGAAGTTTATTTTAGTTAATATTGTGTATGTTTTATTTTGTGTAAAAAAAAAAAAAAAAAAAAAAATTACATAAAAATAAACCATAGTGTGTAAACAAGAAATAAAAATTACAAACTAGTGATTAAGGTTCCGTAATGCTCCATAAGGTCTTGTCGAAGATCGTCGTGCACTTTTCTATCTTGAATTTCTTTACTCTTTCTAACATGTAAATCACATCTTTCGATCCAAGTATGTGTTATGTTCGGCCTTGGATCAACGAACAAATCTCTTAAATTCATTTATACAACAATACATGATTCTTTTCAACTCGTTGATCGTAAGCACGTGCGGGTTGTTGTATAGTTCCCCAGCGACCTTGTAGGACTCCGAAAGCTCGTTCAATATCTTTTCTAGAACTTTCTTGGACTCTTTTAAATTTCAACGTTTTTTTAGTCCTTTCAACAGAAAACGTTTTGACAAACACGAACCATGTTGGATAAATTCCGTCGGCTAAATAGTAACATTTCTTGTATGTACGTCCGTTTACTACAAATGGACATTCCGGAGCTCTACCGGCAAGTTCATCATCAAATAGCGGGGAACCATATAACACATTAAGATCATTATTTGCCCCCGGAACCCCAAAATATGCATGCCAAATTCATAATTTTTGATCCGCAACCGCTTCTAACATAAGAGTTGGGTATTTATGATCACTTCTTTTTAATTAAGCATGTAAGGCCTTTGGACAATTTTTCCAATCACAATGCATACAATCAATACTCCCGAGCATTCCTAGAAGTCCATGTTCTTTTTTGTGCAATGCATATATTTTTTCAACATCCGCTGAAGTGGGCTTTCTTAAATACTTTTCAATGTATAAAACATGTATGCATTTAGTAAAGTTCTCTAAACATTGTCGTGAACAATGTTCACCAATTTGCAAGTACTCATCAAACGCATCAAGCGCAGTGCCATATGCCAATTGGCGTATGGCGGATGTGCACTTCAAAAGAGGACCAATACTTTTACGACCAACAACATCGTAACGTTCTCTAAAAAAATTAAAGTACTCGGGAAGAGGGTGAACATCATAACTTAAAATAGCGTTGACTATTTTATTAAAAAGTGTAGAACTCATACGATACCTTCGCCTAAAGTTCTCTTCTGGATACTTAGAAAGAGTGTCATCGTCGCCAAAATAGTCATCGCTTAACGTTGTTCCACATCTTCTCGTTCACGTGGTATGTATGTCCTCGTCCTCTTAATAGCCGATCCCAATCCCCTTGCTTCTTGATCACACATACCTATAAATTGTTCATACGCCGCATAACCCTAGATATATCGCTCTGGGTCGTTTTGAAAATAAACATCATAATGGTCGAAGGTGGAGTTGTTGTTGGGATTGTTTGGATCCATATTTGAAAGAGAATTAAGTATTATTGAAGTAGATATTAAATTGGAAGAGTGTGTGAAAAATGATAGAATGAGGAGGTATTTAAGGGGTAAATTTTTTGAAAATAGGGTATCTTTGGCTATATGGCCATTGGCCAACGTTCACAAATTCCAAAAAAAAAGAAGGCACGGGCTGTTATCTAAGGCGCGAGCATGGTTGGCGCGACGCTCGGTATTATGAGCCATTGAGCTTTTTGAGCTGTTGGTTTAGAGCGAGCTTAGCAGCCCACCATACCTCCTACTCTTAGAAAATTTAATGGATGACATCATATTATAGATGACCGGGAAACTTAGTCGGCTTGAAAGGTCACTATGGATTTGACATGTTTAGTCGCGTTACCATTTTTACTGAATCTGAATTAGACCCTTATGAGCTCTTTGAGTAAGGGTCATATTATACAAACCTACCATGATGTGATATAAGGGTGGGGGTGGTATATGTGAAAACATGTACCTTTTTCTTTATCAAAACTGACAAAATAAACCGGAAACAAGCCGTTAATACTTAATATCTTTTTGTTTCTTGAGTTTATGCATGTGCAGGTACGGATATCACAAAACGGACAAAGAAAAGACAAAACAGAAGAAAAACGAGCACAGGAAAGAAAAGAGTGTGAAAGACGGAGCCGGGGATTCAGTTTTCAACGTTTCACGGACTTTGGATCATATTTGGCATATTTCCACATCTTACCCTCATCATTACCCAAAATACCAAATTCACCCTTAATATCACCCAAAGTTACACAAGTGATCCTCATATTTATCAAAATTATAAAATGGATCCTTGTGTTATTTACCTTGTATCCGGTTTGTAATAAAAACCAATCCTAATAAAACAAACTAAGCCAACCCATATCCAATCCACCCTTTAGCCCGAAACCATCCCAAGCCTAAAATAACTCCACATGGTTGTATTAATACCCGTTTCCCACCCATGACAAGTCAAACTCATTTAACCAACCAGTCAAATAAATAATAATAAAAAAACCCAATTACCCCTTCCCGCCACCACTGTTCCTCTTTCTCTCCCACTAAATTCCCCACCATGCCCCTTAACCAGCATAGTACTAAGCATCTCCAAAGATGACAAGGACAAAGGAATGACATGTTGGCAATCCTAAGTGATTTCATTGGCTGAAGAGACGTAGTAATTTGATCCTAAGGCTGAGGTTGGTTGAGATGATGCATTGATTGATCTAGGGCTGTAATTGAAGATGCCAGAAGCTTCCTACAAACCCTAATCAAGACCCAAGATCCTCTATAAAATCCCCCTTCATTTCTGAGTTTAGGGTGTAGATTTTTAGTAACGTTGTAATGTCAAATTTATTTCCTAGTGTAATTTTAGTTTAAAGTGTTTTTAATTTCAGTCTTTTTACTTATTGTAATATGCATTGATTAATAAAGTTCAATTGTATTTAAGTTGTTCCTTTAAATATTTTTGTCTTCATTATTGTTCTAAAATGGATTGATTAACTTACATAAGCTGTCAAAAAGCTTAATACAGCTTTCATATAAGCTTACTAAAGCTCTTATAGCTTTTAGTAAGCTTTTCCTTTCATTTTATTCAAAAAAACAAAAAAGTCAAAATAAGTCAAATTAAAAAGTAAAATAAGCTCTTTTGGGAAGTAAGCCAGAAAGGGAAGGGCTTAGTGCTGTTACTAGCTTGTTTTCAACAAGCTTCGAGCATTAAAAGCCCTTGTTAAGCTAGGGCCTTGTAAGTTTCATTTTACAATTCAAGTTATAGCTTAAACTACTTATTAGTGCTTATTGGATTGCTTATTTGATTACTTTTAGTTTAGATTTGTTCTTATTGCTTATTAGTTACCTTATAAACTGCTTTCATAGTCATTTGCATTCAAGTTTCATATAAACTATTTAAAAAGAAAAAATATGCCATAAATAGCTTTAGCTTGTTTCAGCTTTTCAATTTTTCAAAAAGTTAGTTTAAAATAGTCTTAAGGTCTTACAAAACAAATTTGAATAAAAAACCATTAAGGATTTCAGCTTAATCTGTTTGCTTAGCCAAAACAATCCTAATAAGGAGTGTTTGGCATAAGGGTTTTTAAAGTCTAAAAGTCATTTTGGTCCTTGAAGTTTATCAAATTTAATCCAAATTTAGAGTAAAGAGTATTTTAGAGTCAGATTTATAAGTTTCATTTTGTAGAATCCATTTTCAAAAGTAATCTGAGTCCATGTTTGTGTCTGCACAACCTGTTATGACAGATTGTGTAGCTTGTGGTTGAAAATTGTATTTGAGTCTAGTTTTAGTATAATTTTAGTGTCAATTATATATGTGTCTTAATATGTTTAGAGTTTTAGCAATCAAGGTTTAAGGTCAAATTAGCATTTTCTATTTGTTTTTAAAAAAAAGTCAAATCTCAAAAATAGCTTCTGAACCAGCTTATATCAGATCTCATAGCTTCTCATTTTCTAGTTTAATAAAGGTAACAAGAGCTTTTATAGGTTATGTTGATGCTTACCTAAATCTGTTTTAAGTTTGTTTAGATTTTGGAAAGCTTTTGGACTGCTTATTTTGTGCTTTAAAAATGGTCTCAGTCAAAGATTAATAAGGTTCAGGTGTGACTGCAGTTGCAGCAAAGCATTTTTTAAACCTCATAAAAAGCTCTCTTAAGCTCATTTTAAGCTGAAATTTGGCATTTATGCTCTTTTGCATGTGATCTGTGATATTTGTTAGTTTTAGCTTATAGTTTGTTGACTGGAAGCTTGTGCAAAAGCTCAAACTTAGCAATTCAAGTTTTTTGGTGTTAAGAATTTTATAAGTGCTTATTAGTTTCAGCTTATTAGGATTTGTGTTTCTGCTTATTTAGACTAAATCTGCTATTTAGGTTGTTTTTAGTTCCTTGTTGCTTATTAAGTTCTTATGATTAGCTTATCTTAGCCTTTGATCCAATTTAGTTTAGTTGTTATTATCTTAAGTTTTTTAAGATTATGTATCTTATAATATGCTTTTCTTGTTTAAAATCTAAATGTTCAAAAATATTTTCAGTTAATTTTAGCTTAACTTAGCTTATTTCACAAGTTTGTTAAAAGAATTTTGAAAAAAATAAAATAAAAATGTGCTCCTGGGTGAGGCAAGCCTCAAACCTAAGACCTCCATTTATAGCAAGCACACTTAACACACCATACATAACCATCTATGCCTTAGGGACTTACAGTTCCTAGGTGCGCAGTTTAATATAAAAGGGATATTAGAACTTTAAACCTTCAGCTTTTCAAGAGCTTGTTCCAGCTTATCTGGATAAGCTAGTGACTTGTTCCTATTTTTCTCTTATTAAGAATTTAAGCAAGTACTTTTCTAATATTTTGGTAATTTTTCTCAAATATTTACTATTTTTAATAATTAGTTTTCATAAATTTAGTTTTTAATTCATAATAAATAAAAGAAAAGTTAAAAAAATATTTGGCTTTTTCTAAAATTTTATTTTGTCATTTAGCACATAGGAAAAATAGTTTTGCGTTTCTAAGGTTAATTTTCCACTAATTCACTTTTAAGGCTCGGAATTAGCCCGGGTTTGCCCGTTTTTAGGTTTTCTTTGCGTTTTAGCCCCCAATTGCTTCATATTATTGTTTTAGATGCTTATTAAGTTGTTTTTAGCTTATGTTTATCAATTTTAGTGTAAAAATCCAAAATATCCACTTTTTCACTATTCAATTTCACGAAAACGCGACTCGAATTAAGAATTCCATTCAACCTTCATTGAGAAACGATCCGGGAATACAATATTCATTTTTGTATTCTTTTGGAATAATAGAATTGACAACGAATCAATTTTTGGCGCCGCTACCGGGGAAGTGTTGAAGTGAGTTTTTGATTCTCGTTACGATCACGTGTTTTTAAAGAACCTTTCCCGTGAAGTTATCGTTTATTTTTGTGAATATACTTTCTTATAAAAACCCAAAAAAATTGAAAAAAACCACAAACATTCTTCCTAGAGTGTTTGAAACACCAAAAAAAAAAATTAAAAAACGAACAAAAGAAATTGTGAAACCAATTGTTACGTCGGCTCACCTTTAGAGTTATAAACTATAAGAGGGGTATAAATAAGGTTTCGCATTAAATTGTGACAATAAAGAAATAGGTTTTTAATACGTTTCGCGCTGACCTTTGTTTCTCCGCTCCTTTGTGCGTAATTCTAGAGAGCTACCGAGCACCGGTTGGCGAATCGATTACAAAAATATTGTTTTTCAAAGTTTTATTATATAAAAACCCAAAAATATCTTCTTTTTCAAATTTATTTTTCTTTTTATTTTTCATTTTCTTTTTAGTACATGCGCACTCGTTCTCAATCGAGACGAAATTTTAATCGAAACGTACCCGAGTTCCATAATATGGCTACAAATCAAGGACCACCCGCTGCGGGTCCCATTCCTAATAACCCTCCTGCCGTTCATCAAAATGCGGCTCCCAATCTCTGAACGATGGAGGAAATTTTCCAACCGACTATGTACAGGAGGGGAGGACCGATTACTCCCGTTAATATGCAAGCCACGGATTTTGGTTTAAAGCACCATATGATACAACAAGTTCAGAATAGTTGTCAATTTCACGGATTACCGGCTGACGATGCAAATAAGAATCTCGACAAATTTTTAACCGTCACCCAGAGTATGAAACAAAATGGGGTCACCGATGACGCCCTTCGTTTATACCTTTTCCCATATTTGTTGATGCACCATGCCACCGCTTGGTTTGATCGTCTTCCGAAGAATTCGATTCATACTTTTGAGGAAATGGTTTCCAAATTTTTGGCAAAATATTTTCCACCGTCGATGGTGACGAAATTGAGAAATGATATCAGTAATTTTCGACAATTTCCCGATGAATCCTTATATGAAGCATGAGAACGTTATAAGCTTTCGATTGAAAAATGTCTGAATCATAATATGTTACTCGTCTTTCAAATCGATACCTTTTACAATGGTTTGACGTTGAGATATCGTAATACGATCAATGCTGCTGCCAGTGGTACTTTCATGAAAATACGACTCGAAGAATGTTATGACCTTATCGAGAACATGACCACCCACCATAATTATTGGGACTCTTCCGCTGAGAGGGGTGAGTCAACTAGATCAAACACGTCTTCCTCTTCAGAAATAGCGACTCTTACTAAGAAGTTTGATGATATGTCCACGACTATGTTGAAATTGTACCAATTGTATTTAACGAATCAGACTCAAAAAGTGAAAGTTGTGAACCCAAGTTGTGAGACTTGCGGAGGTCCGCATTCTTATTCCGAGTGCCCAGTCGCCGGTGGCTTTTCTCAAGAGAATGTTTATGCTGCTTCGGGAACCTACAACCAACCACAAGGAGATCGGAATCTCCTTTGCTATCGTTCAAACAACTACCTTGGACCTCCCGGTTTCAACCAACCCAATAACCAAAACCAAAATCGTTTCAATGGTAACCAAAATGTGAATCAAAACTGAGGAGCAAATTTCAATAATCAAAATTACCAAGCTCCTCCACCTTAAGTTTATTAACAACCTCCTCCTCCACCCTCACCACAAGTTTATCAACAACCGCCTCATCAAGCTGGACCTACCAATGATTTGTCAAATTACATGAAGACAAATGATGCCAACATAAGGGCAATGCAAAATCAAATAACAACGTTGAAGAATGAGTTCCAAACTCAAGGTCATGAACTTAAGAATGAACTTAGGACCAAAAATAAAAATTTTGATCAATCACAGAGTAAAATTGAGAACATGTTTGCGAGTCTTATGTGTTAAATGAGTCAACCCTCGGGTTCGAGTTCTCTTCCGAGTAACAAAATTCCTAACCCACGGGGTGAGATGAAAGCATCACTACTAGAAGTGGTGTAGCTTATTATGGACCCACGGTTCCTACTACTTCTTCTTCTCCTCAAGTAGTAGACCGTGAGACCGGGTGATGCAGGTTTTACTGACCAGGTCTTAATATTTATAGTATCTCGCTATACCTATGGTCTACCCTAATGCACTAACGGGCAGTGTACCCGGTCGTGTGTAGTGTAGTAAATGTTAAAAGCCAAGGTCGTTCCAAGAGCTATGTGTGTCGGATTATTACTAAGTCTAATTGTCACAGAATAAAATGGTTTCGATAGGTATTTAATTAATTAAACTACTAATGCAGAATATAAAATAACAGCAAATAAAAGGTAAAGGGAAATCAATAGAGGAATAGTGGTGCTAACCTAGTCAATCCTCCTAGCTAGTAATGTCTACGTCTACCTACTTCCAATTACTTCAGGTGGGGTCAAATTCGAGAGGATAACATTTGGTCAATTAAGCCTAACTATCAGAAAGATGCCACCACAGGAGAAATCAGGCGCACCATCATAAGTCCTGTTGTTCCTTGTCCCCTAAGCCAAGTCATTAAGTACCGCTACATGCTAGATTCTAAATAGTGAGTGTGCGGCCGTTAGTAACTTAGACACTACACCCCCAATTCTTAAGTTCATCCAAACGATAGGTGATCAGTTGGTCAAATCGCACAAGTAGAAAGGGCGTCAGTTGGTCATATCTTACCCTTCCCGTCTCAGTCTACTCACTTAGGGTCAGTTGGTCATATCTCTAGGCAATTGGCCTCTATCGCCATTCAAAACTACCGAACCAAGGGTGACTACCAAAGAACTATGCATGCATACACTTAGAAATAATTGTGCGGAAGTAAAGGTAAACGCAAAACAAAACAATTAAGGAATCATAACTAGGCTAGCACCAAAGGGTGCTTAGCAGCTCATAATATCATGAAAATCAATTCAATATTCAAAGGTACGAAATACATGAATTGAAAATAAAATAAATAATAAGCTAAAAGCTTATCGTAATGGTGTGACTTCTCCCTTGGAAACAACTCGTATGCTCCCTAGACACGCCTTGAGCTTTTTCCCACGTTCAGTGTTGTGTGTGGAATGGGATGCTCGAAATCTTTGGAATTCATGGGGTATTTATAGGCAGTGGGTTACAGCGTGTAATAGAGGAGTTGCAGTAACCTTCTATTTCCTCGTAAATGCACTAGATCGGCTCGTTACGTAACCTTATAAGTAGTGCAGTAGTCTTCAATAAACTTCGGTTACGTCGTAAGTGATGTAGTAATTCGGCGTAAGTATATGGCGTGGAACCTCTTTTGACCTAATGGAGTTACGTCGTAACCTTTGGGAAGAGTTACGCCGTAACCTCTTGATAAGTTGGACTTCTGGGTCATGCAATAGTTACGGTGTAATGTGAGAGACGAGTTACGCCGTAACTTCTTCCAAATAATCATACTGTGATAAATCTTTAATAATGTTTCCATTTCCGTGTCTCTTTAGCTCCAATGCTCGTAATTTACCTGAAAGTAGAAAATAATGGAAAACAAGCGTAAATCCATATAAATGATATAAATAACGAGCATTAACGGGGGAAATTTACACTTAATATTCAGGACTATTTGATGGTATCACCGGGGTAACAAAGGACCCGGTGCTTTTTACTAATAAGGGAAATACCGAGAATGTCCAACCTTCGGTTGTCTACATCTCTGTGCCTAAGATTTCTAAGCCTAAAATTTCTGAGCCCAAAGTGACTCCCGTTTGTACTCAAAAGTCTAAACCATCGATTCCTTATCCTTCGAGACATATGACCAAAGCTTCGCGAGAAAGCTAGCGACCATATGGAAAAAAAATTAGAAATTTTTCGAGAATTACTTTTCGACATAAGCTTCGCAGATGCTCTACTTTTAATGACGAAATTTTCTTCAACGATCAAGAGTTTAATAAGTAAGAAAAACATGAACTATAAAAACTTCTTTGAGCAGCGCTTTCGGCGGTTATCCTTAAAACTTCAGAAGTTAGAAGACCCCGACAAGTTCCTTATCCCATGTGAATTTTCGGGAATAGTTCAATGCTCCGCCCTGGCCGATCTCGGTGCAAGCATTAACTTAATGCCGCTGTCGATATATAACAAGCTTTCATTTCTGACACTTACCCCTACATGCATGACCCTCTAGCTTGCCGACCATTCGCAAACTATTCCAATGGGCATAGCCGAGGATGTTTTCGTCAAAGTGGGACCGTTTCATTTCCCCGCCGACTTCGTTGTAGTTGATTTTGATGCCGATCCTCGAGTACCCCTAATTCTTGGGATGTGTTTCTTGAGGACGAGCCGTGCAATGATTGATTTTTACGAATGAGAGATTACTTTACAAGTAGATAAAGAGACCGTCACGTTCAATGTTAATCAAACTTCAAGATCTCTAACCACCCGATGTGGTGTTGCTAAAATTGGACTCACGATTCCTAGTGACGCCGAGGTGACAAAGGACCCGGTGCTTCCCACTAATAGCGAAAGTACCAAAAATGTCCAACCTACGGTTTTCCATAAAGTTGATCCCACAATTTCTCCTAAACCGTCTAGATTTGATCCAAATATTTCACGATTTACGGTTAAGAGTTTGTCGAGTATACGTGCTGAGCTTAAAGCGATTACTAAGAAACAAACCGGGAGACCGTAAGGAAGTGGTGGAAGTGCTAGCTCTCGAGCACACCACTTGTGCCACCTCCATGATCCTTAAAATGTTCTTGAGGCATTAATACAAATACATCGTCCTAAAACGTTATTTATATTTTATGATCTTTAGCTTGTTTTGTTAACGACGAAAGTAAATTTCATTTTTGTAAAGTATAAAGCTTGTCAAGATTAATAGACATTAAAAAAAGCTTTTCTTAAATAAAGTCTTCATCACTTAATCATTTACATCTTATCACATTTTGATTAGCTATGTATCAATTAACATTGATATCCTTCTAAACTATAATGTGCATCAACATTTTTAGAACAAGTATGTTTAGTTTCTTAAACATAACATTACATAAGTATTTACTTATATAACATATTAATTCTAAAAATGGAAAACAACATATTACATCATGGCTTGCATCACATTGGAAATCTTTAGAAGATTTCATAGAATATTTTGTTTAGATATTCACTCATCATATCTTACATAATCTTGGAAAGATTTGGGTGATCTTTGAAAGATTGTTTGTGATCTTTACTGTCAGATTATCGGAACCAAAAAATATAAAAGGCGGAACCCTTTTTTAGTTCCTGATCATGGTCTTAATTTGAACAATTGGCCTATAAATAGCAAGCCAACCCAAGTTGTTTTATCATCCCTCATTAGCATAAAACACATACATTCTGTCATTCTATTACATCTAACTCAGTTTCATTTCATTCTAGTGATCATATTTTGTAGCAAAGAAGATCAAGGCATAATCAAGCTTCAACAATTAGTTGGAAGGCTTGTTTGTTTTGTTGTTGTGTGATTCATTATTGTTCATACATCATTGTTGTACCAAACCATCTTAAACCTCTGAGTGTGAGTGGTTAGTATTTTAGTCCTCAAAATACATAGTGTGTTAGGAGTAGTTGTACCCTTGTAAAAGAACTCGACATCTAGCTTTGTGTCGGAAATATTATGTATGTGACGTGTAAAGGTTTTATCCGCCGGTTAAAGGAGCTTGTTGAGTAGTGAAGATAAATCTCGAGTTGGAGACTCGGGGAGTGGAGTAGGATAAGGAAAACGAGTCCTTGTAGAACGAACCACTATAAACAATTTTGTCGTGGTTTTATTGTTTCTTTCCTTACTTACTATCTATTGATTACATATTATTCATTCTTCACTAATACATTACTTATCTATATTGATTGATCTCACAATAAAGTTTCAAATAAGATTTTAAACGATAAGACTATTTAACCCATCTTCTAGTTTTCTACAATTGGTACCAGAGCCTCGTTGCTCAAGATTTTCTAAAATATATTGTATTTTATAAACTTGAAACGATCCATGGATTCCGAAAACTTTAAAGAAGGCAATCTATCAAAGACCACCTTTTTGAACCAATAGATTTATCTATTGGAAGCCGTTTTGAAACATATGTGAAATCAAAATATATAGATCTTTGGTTTGTTATCATTAAAGGTAATTTTAATCCTACAACAAAAGATATTTCAAATGATGAACAAAAACTAATAGCTAAAAATAATGAAGCTAAAATGATGCTTTATAATGCTTTGCCAAGAAAAGATATATGAAAGAATTTTATGTGTCAAACCGCCAAAGATATTTGGGAATCTTTAATAATTAAACATCAAGGGAATTCACAAGTAAAGGATAACAAAATTGATCTTCTTGGTCAACAATATGAACAATTTGTTATCCCTTAAGATGAAACCATTGATTGTGGATTCTTTAAACTTTAATACTATTGTTACTTCTCTTAAAGCACTTGATGAATCTTTAAGTAGCAAGAACTTTGTCGGAAATTTCTTAGAGCCCTCCATCCGAAGTGGAAGCAAAAGTATGACTATTGAGAATCAAAGGATCTCTGATAATGTCATAACCGAGAGGAAGCTAATTGGAAATTTCAAAGTACATGAAAATGGTAGCGGAGAAAGATTAGGAATCATCAAAGGAAAGTAGAAGTAGAATCAGATTTGTAAAAGACTTAAAGAAGCGGAATCTAGTGATGATGAAGAATCTTGCTAGGATAGTGAAGGCGAGGATATGCCATGGTGTAAGAGATTTCAAAATATTCTAGAAAGAAGAGGAGAAAATTTAAGGCAAACCCAGAGATGAAAAAGTCATTCGGAAAGACGAGATGACAAAAGGTAAAAGTGAAAGGAAGTGCTTTAGATCTTGTTGATATAAGTCATCTAATAGGAGACTGCCCAAGCCACCAAAAACAAAACTCAATGAGCTTTTGTAAGCGGTGCTTAGGTGAAATCTTTGATGACGAGAAGAACCAATAAGGATGAGATAAAACTGCGTAGCGCATGTGAATCAAAGCGAGTACATAGACTCATCTTACTCCTATATTGATGAAAACTTTGCTAAAACAATATAATCAATTATGTGAAGCAGCTTAAAATCATAACTAAAAACAAGTTCTTAAAACTAAAAGGAGTTTTGAAAAGCGAAGTTTATGAGCTAAAATAAAGAGCAAGCGTTTATAAAAGGCAAGGCTAATGGCGATGGTTGCAAATCATGTCGGAAACTTGTCTTGAAATAGAAAAGCTAAAACTTACGAGAAGTTCTCATCGAACATAACTCTAAGTTTAAAGATTTAACAAAAACATTTCTTGTCTTAGATGAAATAGTAAGAATTCAAAAGTACTTAAATACAAATTGGATTAGGTTTTAATGAAGTAATGATTCCAAGTAGTCAAACAAAAATGGCCGAAAAAGACAAACAAAAGCTGTCCCAACTAAAAGCTGTTCACCTTGACGAGACAAAACAAAAAATTTGGGTCCGTTCATTGTAAAATATGGTTCCGTGGTGTCTGCAGAAGGACAACAAGTTTGCAAAAGCGGTAGTAGTGAATTTGTCAAAGTAACTAAGAAATCTAAAGATATTATTAAACAAAAACCTGCTGTTACAATAGGAGTAGGACTTGCTATAAATAAATTTAGATCAAAACTACTCAACAACTAAAACACATTGCCAACGCCCCTTTCCCAAAAGCAACTACAATATACAACCCAACAATCAACATACCGGTTGGAATCAAAACTACCCTAGACCATATCAAACTCCTAATTACATGCCATTGAACCCATACCCATCATTTCCATACATGAACCAAGTAAATGGTATTTTTAACCCAAACGGACCCATGAGATATTGGGGACCAAACGCTTGAGTTATTTGTGTCATAGGTATGCTTGAAAGTCGGCTTGGAACCTGATGAATGGATAAAAGATAGCGGATGATCAAGACACATGACGGGAAACAAAAGCCTCTTCTCAACATACCAAGAGTATGACGGAGGTACTTACTTTTGGTAAGCAATCTAGAAAAAGCAAAATCATTGGCAAAGGTACGATCGCTCATAACTCTTAAACTATTGAAAATGTTGCACTTGTTGACAGATTAGGTTTTAATCTACTTAGTATTAGCCAACTATGTGATAAAAAGTATAAAGTACTATTTGAAGAAAATGGTAGTAAAATAGTAAAAGATGGTATCATTATAGCAAACGGAGTTAGGACAAATAACATATACGTCATGAAAAAGATAGAACATCTAAAGACAAACTTTGCCTAACAAGCTTAGATGATAACTCTACCCTTTGGCATAGACGCTTAGGTCACGCTAATATGAGACTCATTCAATCCCTATCCTCAAAAGAGCTAGTTAGAAGCTTACCCAAATTGAAATATGACGAACACTTTTGTGATGCTTGCAATATTAGGAAACAAGTTCATAGTAGCCATAAGGCTAAAAACATGGTTTCCACATCTAGGTGTCTAGATCTTTTGCATATGGATTTGTTTGGTCCATCCGCTATACAAAGTTATGGAGGCAACTTCTACACTTTGGTCATAGTAGATGATTACTCAAGGTTCACTTGGACAATATTTTTGAAAACTAAAAATGAAGCCTTTGATAAATTTGAAATACTCAGTAAGAACATTCAAAATCAACTAGGTGTTAACATTGTGTCGATCCGAACGGATCATGGTCGCGAGTTCGATAATGAAACATAATTTGGAAACTTTTGTGATACAAATGGTATAACACATAACTTTTCGGCCCCTCGAACACCCCAATATAATGGTGTTGTAGAACGTAAGAATAGAACTTGTTAATACAAATAAGCCGTAAAAACGTTTATTTATATTTTACGATATTCTAATGTTTTGTCGATAACAAACGTAAAATCATTTTAACGAAACAAATAAAATACGTAAACTGTTTGAGCCAATAGTTTTCTAACACACTTACGTTTTCACATAAAACACTAAAATAAGTATAAGTGATTTTATGATTTAGAGATACATATGTACAACAACTAGTGTTTACATATTGGGCTAACATATACTTAATTAAGTATATACTAAAACGGTAAAAACAAGTATATACTAAAATGGGTAAAACTAACAAATGGTATTGACCCATAACCCATGGTTTTGTCCAAACCACTTAACTAGGTTCATTGTATTCTAGAGATACACTGTATCTAGAAAGAAACCCATGTCAACCCATAACCCATGACCCATGACCCATAACCAAAAATACCCATGGGCAAAGAGGAGCGTCCCCCGGATCCCTAGCTTTACGCTAGCCGGATCCCTTGTGGAGGGATCTGTGGATCCGGGAACAGTGAACTTTCTCCTCTATAAATAGTGAGCCATTTCTTCCTTTTGGCTCACCACTTTCACACATACTTTCTCCCAGTATTGTACCTCTCTACCAACCAATCCTAAAGGGATCTTTCTATGTAGTTTGTCTTTTGTTTTTGTGTGATTCTCTAGGTTCCTCTTAAAGGCGAGATCACCACTTCTTGAAGCTGAGCAAGCTCAAGTCCATGAGTTTCCATACTTCGTCATCATCAAGACAACTGAGGTTCTCTTGTTGATAGTTCTTTCTTCCTCCGTAGATGTTGTGTTGAAGGCATTAGTGACGGATGCCGAAAGAGTCAAGACGAAAGAATTAGTGAAATGGGCTAAACGTTCATGTCAAAAGCATTAGTGAAGAATGCTAAAGGTGTCAAGACGAAGGCATTAGTGAAAGGTGCCAAGCGTTGTGTCAAACGCATTAGTGAAGGATTCCTAAGAATCAAATCAAGTGGCATTAGGGAAGAATGCGTAGGTCGTATAATCGATGAGGTGCATCGTTATACATTAAGTATTTTCTATTTCAAAGGATGGTTCATATCCTTGATGGTGTTGTAACAAGGAGTGGATCTCCTTGAGATTAGGTGTTTGTTGTATTTGGGGGGTAGTAGTTCCTCCATAGTAATGAAACTAGGTGCTTAGCCTAGTACCTAATACAAGGGTAGGCAAGATTGTGTTTAGTTGTGGTTCACCTTGGAGTGAAAGAACCCGGTGGTTAGCCTAGTACCGGAAAAAGGGTAGGCGACGTTGTGAAGGCTTCTCCGCCATAAGGAGATTGGTGTAGTGTTTCGAACTCTCGAGTAGGTGACTCGGGGAGTAGAGTAGGGCAAGAAGGTGTCCTTGTAGCCAACCACTATAAATACATCGTGTCGTGGTTATGTGCTTCTTACTCTTTATCTTTCATTACACATTTATATATCTATCTATCAACGTCCAACATAAACAACCAAATAGATTGACATAAGTCTATCTAAATATTTTAGAAGGAAGTTTTAAATTGGTAAAACTATTCAACCCCCTTCTAGTTTTCCACAATTGGCATCAGAGCTTCGTTACCAAGTTTCTTAAAGTATGTTGTACTTTAAAAACTTGATACAATCCGTGTATGTTTGAAAACTACAAAGAAGGATTTTTTTTCAAAGTCATGTTTTAAAATCATTTTGTTAGACACTAATAGATCATCCTAACATTTTTGTTTCAAGAAATCTTCATGCTAGGATCTATCCAAAACATTCATTCGTATTCAAAGAATAATGAAGTCAACCTTCAAGAAAGGATCTAAAAGTAATCACAACTTACTTACGCCAAGTACAAAGGATTACTTTAAGAGCTCATGAAGTATTTATGGTATTATGCCAAACCAAGAAGCATAGAGGTATGTTTTACTTTTCATTAGATAGCTTACATGAGTGTATTGATATCATAGTTCTCTTTGTTTAATAAATGCTAGTCTCTTTAAAAGTCTATTTCGTCACTTTTCCGACTTATTCATCATCGGGAATAGTATTCCTTTTGATTCGTCAAACTAAAGCCGTTGTCACACAGGAACCCTCGATAAGTAACTTATCAAAACCTGTCGACCAAAAACAACCTTTCATTTGATATCTCAAAACTATTTTTTTAGCTAGCTTATAGCCTACTACAAAAATAATGCCAAACAAACCTTGTTCTGTCCACAGTAGCCGGATCCCCCTAGTTGTACTAGTCGGATCCCAAATACAAGGGATCCGGGGGAACCGTGGAACAGAACACAGCTATACGCATTCAAAATCACCACTGATCTTTTTCCCTCTCCTCACATAACACAAAAAACGACTAAACTACTGATTTCATCCTCATTGAACTCCATACCCTCAAGTATTCCTCTCTAGAACACTACTGTAAGTTTTTACACTAACTTGTTCTAATTTTTCATCATCCTCATCCTAGGGTTTATGGTTTCACAATCTCTAATCAATTAATCTAATTAGGGTTTTCAAAATTGATCATTAAAATGGGCATTTTCATAATTAAATCACATCGTGTTCACAACATTGTTAATACAAATCAAAACCATAAACCCATCTCAACTAATTTTTACCTAATTGGAAAATTTATGTTTCTAGGACCAACCATGCCTAAAGCCACTCAACAAGATCATCATGATACCGTCCATTACCTACTCATTACTACGAAATGAGGAATTCTCAAAACCGACCTAAGGTCTTCAAAAATTTATAAAACGACTTATCCACGAAGGTCGTGTAGTCAAGGAATGTTTTCTTGAAGATACCGACATTCGTCAAGTCTTCTCGTCAATCAATTTTGATTGTCTTCTTGACATTGATGAACAAATTTGTCCTGTCTTCATCTTGAGTTTTATAAAAGCATTAGGATCATTCGAAACGCCGATGATAGCATTTCAATCGCCTTCATCATTAATAAACGAAACTTCATTTCCCCACTCAACACCTTTGCTCAAATTCTTCGCGTTCCTTGTGAAGGATATGTGTGTACTCTCAAGATTGGACAATTAACGCTCAAAACCTTGCACTTGATTCCAAACCTATCTACAATACTCCTCTCGATGATCCTGAAACCATTCGAGATACTATCTTCAAGGATAGACCGACCAATCCCGGTACAACCGAAACAAAAAGCTCATCCACTGTGATCCTTTTCAAATGGAACTTTTTGAAATGCATCCCATATTTAAAAAATGGGAAGAAATCCTTAGGGAAAATGTCATAAGCCTAATTGGTAACAAGGATCATCCAAACGCATGTCTTGTGCAAATGATCTATTGTCTTATCTACCAAAAGCCATTTAATCTCGGTTATTACATGGTAAGGAGAATGGTCGGGGTATTCAAAGCCTCCAACATGGTACTTCCATATGGTATGCTCCTAAAACGACTTTGTAAGTATGTTAGTGCATTGCAACCATCTCCTATCAACAATGATCATTTCTTTGCCGATCATGTAATGGTACCTCTTACCAAAATACCCTCTAAACGCTTCATGGTCAATGGAAAGAAACCTAAAGCTCTCTCACTCCTCTAGGAGAAGAAGAAGAAATGAAGAAAGAAGATGTCGACCCCATAGCCAACATTGAATTGGAACCCTTTGATTACTACGAACAACTTCCAACCATTCCAAATGAGACCGCAGAATTCAAACAATTGAGGGGCATGATTTAAAATCTTGCTTACCACCTCACAAAATTGTCAAAAAGGAAAAGAAAGAATTGACGAAAGAGATAATAGGAATATGCTTATTTTTAACACTTGACTTATGTGTGGATGATTATGTTTTAGCACTTTTGTTTGTGGTAATTTGGATATTGTTACTGTAACCACCCGCATTTTCAGGTTATTTTTTATTTTCGAGAATTTACTATTCACTTTTACTATTCATTTTCACTATTCATATTGTAAATATATTTTTTTTATTTTACTATCATGACAAGATAAATAAACTCGACAAGTCGTCCTGACGGCGCACGTTGAATCCATTCAGAACCGTTTTCACGAAACCGTGTCCGAGAACTACTTTAGGGTTTAAACGTTATTCGGACATCCCGATATGTCCAGTAAACCATATAAACATTAGAAATATGTATTTATACCATTTTATGACATTCCATCCACAAGTTTTGGAATTTTATGTTTTTCAGTTCTGCGTTTTACGCGAATTACGCCGTTTTTTTACCCGTATTTCTAGCTTTAAGCAGTGTGTTTTTGCACCCAATAGACTTATCACTCATTTTATATTTTTTAGATGGAGTATAATGATAGTCTCATCATTCCTGTAAGTTTCTATTTTTACATACCAACCGGTTGTACGTTTTATGGCTTAACGACTTACGGTTGGCATTTAACGGAACCAAAACTTACTCTAACCTCAAGATAAGACCAAGGCTTCTCATCTAAGCCTTGTCATCCATTGAAACCGACCTAAGGGTGGGGAGTCACCATTTATGTGGCTTGATCCTAAGCATGCATCATTTTGATCATTACAAGTGTCCTAACTTAACCATGGTTAATAATTAACCCAATATATGGTTAACCAAACTTACCCTCCTATAAATAGGAAGTGAAATACATCATAAACTCCCTCACAAACTGATTTTGGTCGTTCATACCCTAAACCACTAACATATTCCATCATTTGATCTATAAACTCCAAGTTTATGCAAGGAAGTTCCAAAGATCAAGCTACTTCATCAAATCTCTAGCAAGTTTAAGTGATCCTCTTGAGTTTAAATCCACTCAAGTCACTTAGTACTTCATCACCAACTCTTCAAGTTTGCAAGGGTGCCAAGGTGTGGAAAGCTAGCTCAATACAAAGTCTTACGCGATCAATCAAAATCCTATCCTTACTAAGTTACTCCTTTCTATTTTGAAAGCCAAAAGTTGTAAGCAACTTATCACCACCATCATCTCATCTTTATTATTCATAATCTTAAATATTTCATGCTATATATATAGTTACTATGTTGATTCATGATGTACATATACTCAATCACTTGTTTTAATTCACATATTGTCATAAAAGTAACAAACTAGTAAACTATTCATATTCTACACATGAGACAATTAACAGTAACATAAGGACTTTATAACTTACATAATATGGTAGAAAAGATTAAAAGGTAAACATATCAATTTGAATCACCCGAAACGGACAAACGAGTCAAAAGTTATAAGCAAAAGAAGTTAGCGAAAAGTTAAAACACGAAAGTTTTAAAATGGTACTTCTGGTCCGAATCATCAAAAAGTTAAAACACGAAAGTTTTCCGGAACGACGTTTTCCTTCAATAGCGTAGAAGCTCGGACCTTGAAACCTCAAAAATAGGCCAAAATCTTTCAAAACCGAACTCGCCGTAAATATAGTCTCATAACTATACTTTTGTCACAACTAAATGAAAACCAAAGGCCTAATGGCCATTAGCCAAGACCACGGCTACGGCTAAGGCCAAAGCTAAGTCTCAAGACCATGGAAGTCAAGACCAAAGTCACGGCAAGGCCATGGCTAAAGCCTCGAGGCTTGTTTGAAACGACGAGAACTTGTAAAAGCTAGATAGTTATTAAAACATGATAAACTTTATGTTTAAAAAATCTTCACTCAAAGCATATGTTGTATTTACTAAGTGCTACAATAGTAGGGAGCTTCATGTGAGGGGTTTCATTTGAGTAAAACTTATCGACGAGTTGCTGGATTTACGAATTAAAGTGTCCTAGCTCCTCGAACGTTTACTGCATGACCTCTGAATTATGATGGCCCGAACGGTAGTACGATATCTATAAACTAAATACGTTTTCACATATTAAAGATCTTTCTATAAACATCAAATGAAAATTGACTACATCATGATCAACATAGGGATATATATAGGATGGTTTATGTTTTCCTAAAACATTATTCCAAACTTAAGTCGCAACATTTCATTTTTAGGTTGCACGTAGAAGTCTTCCGACTTATCCATCATCCGTTAAAGTACTTAATATCATCAACTATTAGTGAGTTCATAGCCCCACTTTTATTACTTAATTGTTTTATAAACCCTTGGGGGAGATACATGCTTTATTTTAAACCGAACACATTGATTTCAAACTGTATGCTTATCTGATTGTTTTATTAGCACTAAGTTACAGCATTTGCCAAACATAAGTCCCTAAATCATGAATCATTAATCACTATGTGAGAGTGGGTGCGAATATTGTGAATAGATCTATTGGGATTGACGAATCCCGTTGTGTTGGCCCGTTAGAGGCAAACAAACGCACTATATTTGAGTAACATTAGGTAAAAATGGCAATTTACCTACTAGGGCACGTACCAACAATTTCTCCAATAAAATTTGGAACACGTTAACGCCTTGATTGCATGATGCTTAGTCTACTAATAATCTGTTTTGTTTTCAAACCATTGGTGTGAGTCTAATTAACTCACACTACCAACATAATATGTTCAACCATCAAACAAACTCTATGAATTTCACTCAACCTTTGTGTTGACAGTTTTAAGCATGTATTTCAGGTCCATAATGTCGGAAGCTGGCACGGAAGGGCAAGATCAAGAAGGCTATATAAATAAATAATTTATCATTCACAAAACATCAAAAACTTTATATTGATGTGTTTTGTAATCAATGGAACCAACTGGGACCTATTTTGTAAACTCTGATATATTTGAATGATAAAGCCTTTTTAAAAACGACTCCTTTAGAGATCGTTTTCTATTATTATGACTGTTGTGTCATCAAGTAATACCCTAGTTGAATTCCGCTGCATATCAAGAATTGGGGGTGTTACAGATTGGTATCAGAGCCATAGTTATAGGGAAACGAGTCTAAATTATGACTTAAACTATAACTGCTTTTACAAACGAAAACATTTTATAGCCTTCCCGTTCTCTCGTGCCTTCCATCCTCCAGACGATTATTGGCTTTCAAGACATGTTATAATAACATGAACGTATTAGTATATTGATATATACACTTGAATTATTTAAAGCTTTCTCCTAAATATTATAACTATTTTAACATCATATCCTTTTGTAGTCACTATGTCTGTGCCTGCATCTCCCGATTATGTTCCGGCATCACCCGAACAAATTCCCAACATTCCAATCATTCCGAACTAGATTTTTCCTGATATTAATGACGACTACCTTGATGCCGTTGATTACGAAGATGAACCATATGAAGATATGGACGACGAAGAATAAGAGGATCTGATTATACCAGATTCTCCCGAATATAATGTTCAGGATTGGGTTGAATCCGAGGATGATCATGAGGAAAACTATGTATATGGTGTAGCACCATTATCACCACCTCCTTCTTCAGAAACATCTTCCCGAACCTAATCCTACTACTAACCCTACTCAAGGACCAACATCCACTCATGAAGTCGGCGAGTCATCCACAATGATACCTGCTTTCATAAACTCTGCCCAATACGAACTTTACCGTTTAGAACAACACATGGACCTAACTCAACATAAAGTCCAAAGTATGGCATGGAAAATGAATCAACAAGAATCATTTGTCGTTGCGGCCAAACTAGCCATCCATGCTCGTCAACGCTTGGACTTATTCATACTAGATATGATTTATGTGAAGAGGGACTTGATATGTTGCAGATACCATCTTCCATCCACTAACCGGATGGGAAGACATCAACGCATAGGTTATAAAGAGTGGAAAGAATAACATTGCCAAGACGCGGCACAATTCAAGAACTACTAAATCACTTAAGCTCTACAGAGAGCCGACTAGACGTTGCTAACTTTAACCGATATTGTCTTCGAAAGGAGTTGTATGATATGCAATCTTCTATGAATGCCATGCAACAGAAAATACATCAAAAAGAGGTCGAAGAAAACTGTATAAGTGATACCATCGATGTTCTAGCCGTATATGGAAACATCGATTCGTTCAACCAATCTTAGACTAGTATGATAATATTAGTTATCTTTTGTACTTCTAAACTGATTAGACTCAGTTAGAAAAATCTATGTAACCCATGTAATAGCTAGCAGTAGTAAAACGTTGAAATTACTAAACTGAAAGTTTCAGTTAGTAAATTTTGAAGAAGCTTGTAATATGTTTCGATTTTGTAAATCAATCAACGTTATGTGAATAAAAAACTCTTGTTTTATGCTATCATGTGTTATGGTTTAAAATTTCAACTTTATTATTTCTAACTTTCCATCAAAAATCATGATCCTTTTATAACTCTTGATATCTCTTTTTGATAGAATCATGCCGCCAAAGAAAGCTAAAGCACATCAACCAATGACTCCAACGCCATTGAGCGGATGATCACTACCCGAAAATGCGCAATTAACGCTGAACGAAGCAGCCACGCTGGCTGCCGGGCCGAAATCGGCTGCCAGCAGGTTGCCACTGGCCGGCCAAGTAGCCGCCGGCCGCCACGCCGCCGGCCGAGCCAAGCAGCTCGCTAGGCTGCACGGCCGCTGGCCAGGTTACTGGCAACCGGCCGCTAGTTTGCCACGCCGCCGAAATCGCCACACCAAATAAGCCGCTTAGGCTTGCGCAACTAATGCAACTAGAGGTTGCTCATACAAAGAATTTATGAGTTGCAAGCCCACAAATTTCAAGGGTCGAAGAGCCGGGTTTAACTCGCCGGTTTGAAAGAATGGAATCTGTGTTCTCAATCAAGAAATGCCTTAAAGTGACAAGGTCCAATATGCCACTTGTACACCATCGATCGCATTATCATGGTGGAATGCAGTTGCTCAACCAATAGGCATCACGAATGCTTATAAAATCTCTTGGGTTGCTTTAAAGGATTTAATGATCATGAGTATTGCCCTCAGAGGAAATACGTAATTGAAGTGGGAGTTCTCGAACCATATTCGCGGTGTTGATATTGCTACTTACAATCGCCGATTTCAAGAATTGGCAATACTGCGGTTCATCAATGGTTCCAATAAATCAAAAGTCGTTGAGATATATCTCGGGGACTTACCGGCTATCTCAACAGACACTGGCACATACTACCACCACACTACTGGCATACAATAACAGAAATATACTGGCAATACTGGTTGGAGAATTAATAATCATCTTGTTGTCTTATCTGCATTCCTAAGTGTCAGATATGAGCTTCTTTATATCTTCCAAAATTGCACCTTTACTTAATATTGCACCAACCACTATGGATACTCACTATAGTATTGAATTAGCCAATGGAAACTTAGTAAACACCGATACTGTACTCCAAAACCGCATCTCAACCTTTTAAATCATCCATTCAACATCAATCTCATGCCAATCGAACTTGGAAGTTTCGATGTTGTTATTGGCATGGATTGGTTGTCAAAACTTCGAGCCAACATCATCCCTGTGGCTAAAAGTTGTTCATATTCCTTGTAACAATGAAACTTTGGTCATCCGTGGTGATCAAAGTGGAACTCGCTTAAACATCATCTCATGTATGAAACCCATGAAGTACATTGAAAAGGATGTTACGCATTTCTAGCTATGTTACCGAAGGAATCCAAAGAAAACGACTTGAAGACGCTCCTATCGCCGTGAATTTCTGAAGTTTTCCCCAAGACTTACCCGGACTTCCACCATCACCAAGTAGAGTTCCAAATTGAATTAGTGCCGTGAGCGCGCCGGCTCGCGCGACCCTACTGACTAGCACCATCCGAGATGCAAGAACTCGCAAATCAACTACAAGAACTTTCGGACAAGGGGTTTATCCGACCTAGTTCCTCACCTTGGGAAGCCCGCCTTGTTCGTGAAAAAGAAAGATGGATCGTTACGAATGTGTATCGACTATCGCGAGCTAAACAAATTAACCATAAAGAACCGATACCCTTTGCCGAGAATCGATGATCTATTCGATCAACTACAAGGTTCAACCTATTATTCAAAAATACCTTCGATCGGGTTACCATCAAGTTAAGGTTCGAAGAAGACATTCCAAAAAAAAGCCTTTAGAACTCGCTATGGTCATCACGAGTTCCAAGTAATGCCGTTTGGCTTGACGAATGCACCAGCCGTATTCATGGATCTCATGAATCAGGTGTGTAAGCCATACTTGGACAAGTTTGTGATAGTATTCATCGATGACATTCTCATATACTCCAAAAGCGAAGAAGAACATAAAGATCATCTGAGAACGATTTTAGATTTGCTCAAGAAAGAGAAGTTGTACGCAAAATTTTCTAAATGTGAATTCGGATCGGCCAAGACATTCCTTGGGCATGTTATCGATAACACGGTCTACATGTTGATCCCGCTAAAATGAGGCTATCAGGATTGGCCAACACCTACGACACCTACGTAAATTCGTCAATTTCTAGGTTTTACCGGTTATTATCGAAGGTTTATTTAGGGGTTTTCCTCCATAGCCAAACCTTTGACTACGCTAACTCAGAAAAACAAGAAGTACATCCGAACGAAGATGAAGAAGAAGCTTTCCAAATCCTAAAACAAAACTTTGTAGCCCCTATTCTAGCTTTGCCGATGGGATCAAGATTTTAGTAGTTATTGCATGCTTCGCACCAAGGATTAGGAGCCGTACTCATGCAACGAGAAAGTCATGTATTATGCTTCACGACAACTCAAGAAACATGAAGAAAACTACAATACTCATGACTTGAGTTAGAAGTAGTCTTGCACTCAAATCTGGAGACACTATCTATAACGGTACTAGATGTACTGGTTTACCGACCCAAAAGTCTCCAACACATTCTCGATCAAAAGGAATTAAACATGAGGCAACGACGATGGTTAGAATTGTTGAGTGATTATGATTGCGACATTCGCTATCATCCGGGAAAAGCTAACGTAGTAGTGATGCCCCGAGCCTAAGGAAAGGGTTAAACCTCTACGAGTTCGAGCTTTAGTCCTAACCATTAACTCAAATTTCCCTGCTCAAATACTCAATGCTCATGCCGAAGCGGTAAAACAACAAGACATTGAGAAGGAGAAATTAGATGGCATGATACAGAAGAAATTTGAAACCCGCTCGACGAACTTTATGCTTCCAAGGACGAAGTTGGTTACCACTTTATGGTGGTTCACGAGATTTAATCATGCTTGAATCCCACAAATCCAAATATGCATACATCCAGATCGATAAGATATCATGATCTAAAACTACTCTATTGGTGGCCAAACATGAAAGCCACATTGCCACCTACGCCAAGAAATGCCTTACTTGTTCCAAAGTAAAGGCCGAACACCAAAACCATCCGTCTCTTACAACAACCCGAGATTCCGATATGGAAATGGGAACGAATCACAATGGATTTTATCACTAAACTCCCAAAGACATCCAACGGTTATGACTCCATTTGGGTCATAGTCGATCGTCTCACAAAGTCCGCACACTTTATACCAATCAAAGAGACTTACAAGATGGATTAGTTGACTCGACTATACGTCAAGGAAATAGTCTCAAAACATGGTGCAACCGATTTCTATCATATCTAATCGGATGGTAGATTTACCTCAAACTTCGGGTCACTCCAAGACGCTTGGAACAAACCTAGACATTAGGCATAAATAGACACCTCAAACCGATGGTCGAGTGAACGAACCATCAAACGCTGGAAGACATGATTCGAGCTTGTATAATCGACTTTGGAAAAGGATGGGATAACCATTTACCATAAGTCAAATTCTCCTACAATAGCTTATCACGCTGAGTATCAAGGCAAAGACTCTTCAAGCACTTTACGGTCGAAGTGCCGATCGCCGTCTGTTCCGGCGTGGGAGATGTTCAACTCATCGGGTCCGAACTCATTCGTGAAACAACCGAGAAAATCATACAAGTCAAAAATCGTTAAAAAAGCAAGAGATAGACAAAAGAGTTATGCCGATGTACGACGGAAACCCTTGGAATTCCAAGTTGGAGACAAGGTTATGCTAAAGGTCTCACCTTGGAAAGGTATCATACGATTCGGTAAACCCGAAAACTAAACCCACGATACATAGGTCCATTCAAAATCCTCGCTAGGGTTGGTCCAGTGGCATACAAACTTGAGCTCCCATCGAACTCAAGAATGTACATCCCACTTTTCATGTATCTAACCTAAAGAAATGTCTATTCGATGAATCGCTTGTTATTCCACTCGATGAACTCAAACTCAGCAACGATCTACACTTCATTGAACAACCTGTAAAGATCATGGACCGAGGTCAAACACTAAAACAGAGTCGAATACCAATTGTCAAAATTACTGAACTCCCACGTGGCCTAGAATTTACATGGGAACGAGAAGACCAAATGCGAAAAGTACCCTCACCTTTTGAAGGGGCATCAATATCAAGAAACAATTAAATCACGAGGACGTGATTTCTCCAACGGGGGGAGACTGTAACCACCCGCATTTTCATGTTATTTTTCATTTTCGAGAATTTACTATTCACTTTACTATTCACATTTACTATTCATTTTCACTATTCATATCGTAAATATTTTTATTTTATTTTACTATCATGACAAGATAAATAAATCGACAAGTCGCCCGACGGCGACGTTGAATCCATTCGAACTGCTTACTAAAACCTGTCCAGAACTACTTTAGGGTTAAACGTCATTCGACATCCCGATATGTCCAAAAAACCATATAAACATTAGAAATATGTATTTCTACCATTTTATGACAATTCGACAAGTTTTGGAATTTACGCTTTTCAGTTCTGCTTTTACCAATTACGCTTTTTCAGATTTCCTTTTAAGCGCGTTTTTGCACCCAATGAGACTTATCACTCATTTTATATTTTTATATGGAGTATAATGATGAGTCTCATCATTCCCTGTAAGTTTCAGATTTTACGATACCCGGTTTACGCTTTATGGCCTAAAGACTTACTTGTTGGCATTTAACGGAACCAAAACTTACTCTAAACTCTTGATATTATCAAAACTTATCATCTAAGACACCTAGACACTATGAGACCGACTTAAGGAGGGGGAGTCATCATATTGGTGGCTTAATCCTAACCAAGGTTCATTTTGATCATTACAAGTGTCCTAACCTAACCATGGTTGATATTTAACCCAATATATGGTTAACCAAACTTACCCTCCTATAAATAGCAAGTGATATTCATCCCAAAGACCTCCACAAACTGAATTGGGTCGTTCATACTCTAAAATATCCATATCTTCCATCATTTGAGCTTTAAACTCCAAGTTTAAGCAAGAAAGTTCCAAAGATCAAGCTACTTCATCCAATCTCTAGCAAGTAAGTGATTTCTTGAGTTTAGATCCACTCAAGTCACTTAGTACTTCATCACCAACTCTTCAAGTTTGCAAGGGTGCCAAGGTGTGGAAAGCTAGATCAATCCAAAGTCTAAAGTGATCAATCAAAGTCCTATCCTTACTAAGTTACTCCTTTCTATTTTGAAAGCCAAAAGTTGTAAGCAACTTATCACCACCATCATCTCATCTTTATTATTCATAATCTTAACTATTTCATGCTATATATATAGTTACTATGTTGATTCATGATGTACATATACTCAATCACTTGTTTTAATTCACATATTGTCATATAAGTAACAAACTAGAAAACTAGTCATATCCTATACATGTGAGACCATTAAAATCAGTAACATATGGACTATGTAACTTACATAATATGGTAGACAAGATAAAAGGTAAACATAGCAACTTGAATCACCCGAAACGGACAAACGAGTCAAAGTTATAGGCAAAAGAAGTTAGCGAAACCTAAACGCCAAAACTGCCATATGGGGACTGCTTGGTTCTGCCATTTTGAAAGTCGTACTTATGGTCCGAATCATAAAAAAGTTAAAACACGAAAGTTGTCCGAAACGACGTTTTCCTTCAATAACAAAGAAGCTCTCGACCTTGAAAACGTTTAAATAGGCCAAAAATCTTTCAAAAACAGAAACTGCCGTAAATATAGTCTCACAACTATACTTTTGTCACAACTAAAAGCAAACCAAGACGCCTAATGGCCATTAGCCAAGACCACGGCTACGGCTAAGGCCAAAGCTAAGTCTCAAGACCATGGTAGTCAAGACCAAAGTCACGGCAAGACCATGGCTAAAGCCTCGAGGCTTGTTTGAAACGACGAGAACTTGTAAAAACTAGATAGTTATTAAAACATGATAAACTTTATGTTATAACAATCTTCACTCAAAACATATGTTGTATTTACTAAGTGCTACAATAGTAGGAAGCTTCATGTGAGGGGTTTCATTTGAGTAAAACGATCGACGAAGGCTGGATTTACTTAAAGTGTCCTAGCTCCTAACGCTACTGCATGACCTTGAATTATGATGGCCCGAACGGTAGTACGATATCTATAAACTAAATACGCTTTCACATATTAAAGATCTTTCTATAAACATCAAATGAAAATTGACTACATCATGATCAACATAGGGATATATATAGGATGGTTTATGTTTTCCTAAAACATTATTCCAAACTTAAGTCGCAACATTTCATTTTAGGTTGCACGTAGAAGTCTTCTGACTTATCCATCACATCCGTTAGTACTTAACGTCATCAACTCTTGGTGAGTTCATAGCCCCACTTTCTATTACCTAAATTGTTTTACAAACCCTTGGGGGAGATACATGCTTTATTTTAAACCGAACACATTGCTTTAAAACTATGCTTATCAATGTATGTGCACTAAGTACCACTATTGCCAATCTTAAGTCCCTATTATCATGAACCGTTAATCACTTGCGGGTAACGCTAAATGGGATAGATCTATCGGGATTGACGAATCCCGCTTTGTTTAACCAAGTCCGTAAACAAACGCACTCTATTTGAAGAACCATAGGTTTATTGGCAAATTACCTATTAGGGCAACTGTTACTATTATATCAGTTTCTATTGACAAGCCTAACGCCGTGTCATGAGCTTAGTGCAATAATACTGCTTTTGTTTTCAAACCATTGGTGTGAGTCTAATTAACTCACACTACCAACATAATGTGTTCAACCATTAAACAAACCCTATGAATTTCACTCAACCTTTGTGTTTGACAGTTAAGCATGTATTTCAGGTCCATAATGTCGGGAGTGGCACGAAGGGCAAGATCAGAAGGCTATATAAATAAATAATTTATCATTCACAAACATCAAAACTTTATATTGATGTGTTTCGTAATCAATGGAACCAATCGGGACCTATTTTGTAAAGTCTCGATATATTTGAATGATAAAGTTTTAAAACGACTCTTTAGAGATCGCTTATTATTATGACCCAGCAAGTAATACCCAGTTTGAATTTCACGCATATCATGAATTGGGGGGCATGTACTAAAAGGAGCTAACCGATGTCGAGGAAAGAAAGGCGCTCGAGGTAAAATGTTCAAAACCGAATGATGTTAATGGAGTAATAATAATGATTAAGTACCATGAAAGTAATAGGAGAAATAATAGAAATGAAGGATGGAATAATGGTTATGGTGGTCAAAGGTTTTTTGTTGGGGAGAGTTCAACAGTAGGGAGTGTTTGCCAAGGGGAGAGGTAGTGTAAATGGAAGAGGTGGTGGTGTTCAAAGAAATAACAAAATGAATACGTTGAAACAAACTACGTGAAGAAACCTACCTAATCAAGTGGAGGATTTAAAGAATGTGCTGTGAGAATATTAGACTTAAGGTGACATTTAGAGAAGGGACCTTGCCTATTAGGTATTTGGGTGTGCCTTTAATGGCAAACAAAGTTACTATTGATGATCAGAGAGTGCTTATTGAAACGGTCCAAAGAAGAATTAATGACTGAGGAATAAGAACCTTTTCTTTTGCTTGGAGACTTCAAATGATAGCTTCGTATTATCTCCGCTTCTTCGTGTCTATTGGTGTTCTATGTTTTTATTTTCCTAGCCTATTTGTGATAAAATTGATAAATTGCTAAGAACTTTCTTATGGGCCGTAGGGGTAATGGAAATGATAAGTGAAGTGACATAAGAAAGTTAGTTGGAATGAGGTTTGTAAACAAAATCTCATAAGGTTTGGTCTTAAACCTCCGTGATGCTTGGAATAATGCTCTTATGGCTAAATATCTTTGGAACATAGCTTCCGATAAGAACTCTTGGTTAAGCAATGTACAGTAAATCATAAGCTTGATGGTCGTGAAGATATGGGATGAGTCAACAAGGGCATAATGTAAGTGTGGATTCAATTGTTGAAGCTTAGAGATGATATTAAGAAATTTGTGAATGTGAAAATAGGAAATGGCACTAAATGCAACATATGGTTTGATAAATGGCATTTGAATGGCCCGTTAAGTAAACTTATTGACCATAGAACCATCTCTCAGCTGTTTAGTCTCAAAGTGCTAAATTGTGACCTATTGATAATGGAATGGAATTGGCCTTTAGATTGGGAGAGGATAGATTTAAGGAGGTGTGGATGTTCTTGCCAAATCGACCATAGTAAAGGAGGATTACCTGTTGTTTGGATTGATAAAATGGGTAGAGAAAAGAGTTTTAGTGCTAGGAAGCTTCATTGTCATAGAACCGATTTTCCGAGTCATTTGGCATAATCACATATGGTTCTTCAAATGTATTCCTAGGCAACGCTAAGATAATCCCGGATGGTCGTGAAAGGTAGACTAAAACTACCGGAGATTGTCTAAGTGGTTTAGTGTTCAGATGTTGTGTTGCTTATGTGGTAATGATAATGAATCCTATGCCCATCTCTTTTCTCTTGCAAACTATTCAGTGTTATGGAATAAGATCAAATCTATGACTCAAATGGATATGTTAGTAGTAGTTGGGCTAATGCCATATCCGGTATTGGAATGCTTCTGGCTAGGGAAATATTTGAGTGTTCTCCAAAGACCTTTGGAGCGCTGTGTATTATATTTGGGCAGAGTTAAACTATAATCTTTAGGAAAGACTATAGACCGTGAATACTCGTTTGACCAAATCAATAGTATTGTGAAGTTGAAAGTGCGGGCTTACTATTAAGTTACATTTGATGTGTTAAAAGCTTTAAGCATGGATATTCTTTAAGTAGAGACATGAGGTATAGAGGTATTGTTCCTGGAGTCAAAGTTTTATAATGATGATGATGCAGGTGGATCTTGGTCTTTATTGAGTATCGTGAGGTCCGGGAGGGACGTTTCGGAAGTGTAATAAGTGTTTGATAGAAATCATGGATGGAAACACTTTCCATTTTTATATTTTTTAACCTGTGTCTTTTGGTTTGAACTGAATTATGTAAGGATTATTTTGAGCAGTGTCTCAAGTGGTACTTGTCAAGCCGCTTCTCCCAAGAATGTGGTGTTACCATCGTGTTCTTATTTTACTAGTCAGTGGATGCGCCATTGTTTCAAGTCGCTTGTCTTCTGGGAGCACAGATGGGGGAGGCCTAAGGAGAATCACTTTTTCCTACCTTAAGCTTTTCCTTGTGGTTTTACTTGGGGTAGGTTTTTATGAGGTGATTTCCTTTAGGTCGCTACATTGGCACTCCTCGTATTGGTTGGTTTGGATTGTTGGCTCAAAGGCTTTATTATGCTATAAGGATGTTTGGATGAAGATGTCTTATGCTCTTGGCTTGTGTGGGATCTATAATTTAATTTAGACTTGTGGATTAAAAGTGGCAGTATTGTGATGGTTTGGGCATTTAGATTGGTCTCTTTATGTCCCAATGATTCGTATATACTGTCTTGAACATATGGTCTGTTCTTATGCTTTTTCATATGTATTTTGATTCCTAGTTTTGTCTTGTTTGTTTTCATTTTGTATTTTGTATTCCAAATTTTGTTGGTGGATGCTTTTGTCCAGGCCATGAGCGCTTAGCCAAAACTTCTAGTTGGGATGTGTCCTAACAGCTTTGTGGTTTTGTGCTTTGTGTTTGTTGTTTTCCCCAGGCTCTGTTTGGGTGTACCTTAATAAATTTACCTTTAAGGAAAAAAAAAATCGCATTAATTTAACTATCACGGTATATAATTTGCCTAAAATGAAAATACTTTATAAACAACTAATAAATTCAATAAAAGACTAGAGTATTGGTTTTCCAGTGTGTTCATTAAATTAAAATAGATCATGCTTTTTGAGAATTGATCTTAAAATAACCGACGTAAACACCTAAGAATATGATGCTTTAAAAGTTATTTAGATATGATGAGAAAATATATAATGATACACTAATGTGATGACTAAGTCTCTAGAGATAACGATAGGTATTGAACCAATAATAACACAATGCAATACTAAATGATAAACGCCAAAACCGAATTGAGGTTGATATCAAATGACGTTTGAGATATATAACATTTTAATAAAGCGATAACATTTATAAAAGAACTCATGAATGTCTATTTTGTTTTTCTTCTAAATTTATCAGATTTTTCTTGTTAAAACTCAATGAAACCCGTATGGTTATTGAGTTCTACTTACTAAGATAGTGCATTTATTTTAAAGTCATTTGAAAAGAAATTTTAGTGACGTATAACTTGTAACGTATTATACACTCCTATATAAGAAAATCTTCATAATAATTTAGTATCAAGTTTATATAATGAAACAACACTAATTGCAAATAATGTTCTTAAATGAGTGTTTTCATTTCAATTGCATCGTCTAACATGAAAATGTACCTCACCAATCATATATTTTAAATATATTTCAATCCACAAATTAATAGAAGACCCTGTTTTGTCAACCTAAGTCCATTAATATTTCATACCTTTTCACTATAGTTATATTTGTGAAGGCTACTAAAAATGACACCAATAAGCCAATTTAAAGTTACCTTTTCTCGTCATGTGTTGTTATGTATTGGTGTATATCTTTATTTTTGTTTGGTATGTTTGTTTTGAGATAAGATAGATTTTTATTCGGGTCTTACATATTCGTCATTATTTTAGGCACATATATCGTAATTGCTCAAGTAAACCTAAAACTAAGTGCTGTATACCAAACTTGAAAAATAACTCACTAAAATAATGCACACTTATGTAATGGATATAAATTCAAAGAATAAAAGTCGTAAAAGTAGTATAAATATTGACAAACACTATGTAAAGATAACTCAAAATTGCTTTGAAAAACCAAATAAATTCACTAAAAGGTATGTATTTTACAAAAATGGAATAAAGTTCTATTTTCTAAACACAAAATCAAGATATTTATTTTCTCTAAAACCCTAAAAACCACTAAAATCATAGTTTTCATCATCTAAATTAAATTTAACCATTTAATTTTAAAATGGATTTTGATTTGGTTAGCTTTTCTGATCTACATTTCTATACCATTTCATCACTATTTCATAAGTTTAGTATTCCATTATTACCGTTTAAATTTCCGCTATACACATAAAACACGACTGCTCATCGCTTTTGTGTTCTTCCCCAAATTTAAACCTAATCTATTAATTGTCTATGCTAATTTCAATCCTTTTTCTCTTCCCATTTCTTAACCACATCAAACCATGACTGAACTGGATCCCATAAACCCTAATTTGATTCCCCCTAGGGATCAGATGATATCCGCCCTTCAAGGGCAACTGTGAGTCGAATAGCCTTGAAGAATAAGAGTAAGCAATCAAAGGTGGGTACAAAATCGGTGAGTTTCAAGAAGAATATTGGGAGATTGGGTAAGAAAGGTAGTAAGGTAGGAGAGGGTATGTGGGTGGAGTGCAGGAGGATAGTGTAGTCGATGGGGTCAAGAATGAGGAGGTTGATGATATCAACTCCAATGTGGATACCGAGTGTGGATTCAAGGAGTGTTGGTGAGTCTATTTGCATGGTATGTTTGATAGTGAGGTTGAAAGTATGGAAAGTGAAGGCCCTATGTCACCTAATCCGTAAGAATAATGGTCCTCATGGTTCATAATGATATATTTGGGGTAATGATGTTGAGTCTAAGGTAAAACTGTAATTATTTGCTTAAGAATTTTGTGTAAACATAGGAGATATCCTGCTCATAATTGAAAACCAATTCTTAATCCTAGTATTAGCCCTAGTCAGAGTCCTAGGATTTTGAAGAGGGGTGAAGTTTTGTGTGATGGTGGTAGTAAGGCTAATGAGGCTTTCTTTCAATTCTCAGAGAGAAATGGCCTAGCTTAGGAGGTGGTCAAATGATATTAATAGGTAGTACTGATCAAAATATTGATGGGTTGTAGGATGGGATGTTATGATGGAGGATACGTTGTCCCCTGTAAACTGCGGTCCTTTTGCTACTGTGCGTGGTAGGAGTGGTAATGGGAGTATAAACTTAGCTTTTCCTCATAGCGGAATATGCGGGTAAAAGTTGGTGTATCTTGATCCGTTATTGAGAGGGTAGCAAAACGGTAAGAATTGGTGGGTATTTTGTAGGAAAAGATGTCACATAGGGAGATTTTGGGTCATTTAAAAGAATGTGGAGGGGTTTCATTTGGATGAAATTATTTTGAATGAGTGCTATACTTCTTTAAATTCAAATGATAGGATGCAATATATCCTTGAAAATGGTCCTTGTCGGTAGATGGCAAGCCCTTTGTTCAAAATGGGAAGTCAATTGTATGGAAAAACCTCGGTTTCTAGAGTTCCTATTTATTGAAAATTTTAAATGTGCCGTAGAAGCCCGGAATTCGTATATAAAGTAGAATTGTTAGGTAATTGGTAATCCTATTATCATGGATAGGATTACTACGGATATGTGTGTGAATGGTTTGAAGGCTAGTTTTGTAGGGTTCTTATAGAGTGGATGCTATGGATGGGCTTATTGATAGCATTGAAGTATGTTATAAAAGTTTGGGTAGGTCTATGGAGTTGAGAGTTGAATATCCATGGAGACCTCATTTGCCCTCTATTGTAAAGTGTTTGGGCATGGTTATGAGAGGTGTACTAAAAGGGAACTAACTGATGCTGAGAAGAAGAAAGGGTTTAGGTAAATGTTCAAAAATCTCAAAGAATGATATAAATGGAGTAATAATGGCAATGATTGGCATTGGTGGAGTGTAGGAGGAATAATAGAAATGAAGGATGGAATAATGGTTATGGTGGTCAAAGGTTTTTATCGGGGAGAGTTCAAATAGTAGAGGTGGCTTAGTATGGGTCAGAGGTAATTTAAACGAAGAGGTGGTAAGTTCAAAGAAGTGCAACAAACTATACAAGAAACCTATCAATCATGGAGGATTTAAAGAATGCACAGGCAAAATAACAAAGGCAAGGGTAAATTGGACAAAGGATGAGAAGAGTATTGGGTGAGTGGTAATGGAGGTTAGTGTTAGTAATGGGAATAAGTCCGCAACGCTAATGATGAAGTTGAGATGGAGAAGAATTTGGAATGGGAGGTGATTAGACAGAGGATTGATGAGGCATGTAACAAAAGGTTGTTTATCAAAGATGAAGAAAAGAAAAGTTGGCCTAGTGATTTAATGAGTATTAAGAAGAAAATGGAGAAATTTGTGAAGAAAGGTAGGGTAGATATGCTAAGATTGAAGATTAAGAACTTGGAGAGGAGAATCAAAACTAGTAACGAAAGCATTGTTATGGCATCAGAAGGAGTTTGATAGTATTGACAAGTCCGCTTTGTTGGCTCAAGGTCAGTTCTAAAATCAAGCTTAAGCAAAGGTTTATGAAGAGGTTTACAATGGTGAAAGGGAAGATATTAACAAAATGATAGAGGATAAGCGGTTGACTGATGTAGAGCTATTCTTCACAACGGGAGAGGTGTTTACCATTTATGAATGGGAGACTTGGACCGATGAGATGGAAGGTTTCTACAAATCAAAAATTGGTGAGGATGCTTATAATAAGATGGAGGAACAAATCAAGGCCGAGTTTACTCAAATGTGATGAAGAGGTTCTTGATGTTAATTCGGTACCGCCGATATTAACCCGGATATGGTATCAAATGGTATGCATTGTGATCAATCAAATGCGTGATATTTGCATTATCTCATTCTCAAGTTAAATGATGCTAAAACTTGCAAAGATTTAATGTTGGTATGTACACCCTTAAGCAAAAGGAGATCAAAAATTTTATCAAAGGTAATCAAGTTAGTTTTTGTGGTATTATTGAAACCTTAAGGAAGAAGTTCAAGTAACAATGTCTCTGTGATAGTGTTTTGGTAAAATGGGAGTGGGTCTCAACTCTGATAGCCGTAAAGGGTGTAGAATTGGTTGATGGGACTGTTTGCTCCTGAATTTAATATCTCAAATTGACCAGTGTGATGCACTTTTGTCAAATCATTGGTTGATAGTAAGAGTATGTTTGTTTCATATATGGTGAAAATACTCCTAAGCAAAGAGTTAAACTGTGGAGAAATCTAATGGATCATAATCTTCTGGTTGGGAGTAATCCATGGGTTATGATGGGTGATTTTAATGTTATCCTTAGGATCGATGAGAATTCCAGGGGGCTTGGTGTTAGAGGGGATGGTATGCAAGAGTTTCGAGTGTGGATAGTAATTGAGATGGAAGATGTTTGGTATGTTTTATACGTGGATTCAAATTGAGAAACCCAGAGTCGGGTACTTTAAAAAAACTTGACCGAATCATGGGAAATAAGCATTTTGTTAACAATTATCTGCTTGTTTTGCTACTTTTATGCCATATCTAACTTCTGATCATAGTTCGAAAGTATTCTATCCTTTCCTCGGTGTTGTTGTGAGGAAGGGTGGTGCTGCCTTGATTTATTGAACTTTTAGCTCACAAGAAGGAATTATATAGGTTGTTAAAGATAACCTGAGGTTGAGGTTATGGTTTTGCTATGTTTAAATTATCTAAAAGGTTGAAAGGAAGAGTCACCTAGAAGGTTGAATAGAGATAATGGAACAGTTTTTGACAAGAAACCCAAAGTTTAACTAGCTAAAGTTCAAGAATGTTTGACAAAGACCACTAATATATGTTTAAAGGTAGAAGAAATATTATATGAAAGGTGCTTATCGAAGCGACTCTTGATGAAGAAAGGTTACCGCATAAAAAACTAAGATTGTTGGCTTAAAGATGGTGATTTGAACACATCCTTCTTCCACAACGCTATGAAGGGTAAAATCACAAGAGTAGAATGAGATGGTGATTGATGATGGGGGTCGATGTATACCGGGATTGAGGTTCCTAAGGTTTTCCTAAATCATTTTGAGAAGTTTCTTGGATCTCAAGATGTGGTTTATCCTATGGAAGAAATTTATGATCCTGCTCGTTAACAAGTGGATGTTGAGAGATCTTTGAGCTTATCAAACCAAGTGACGGACAAGGAGATCAAGACGCTATTTTCATGAAGACAATAAAGCTAGTCCGGCGAAGGTACTTCATGTTCTTCAAGGTCGCTGGAGTGTGGTAGGCAATGATACTTCTATACGTTAGAATTCTTCAGTGGTAAGTTTCATCAATTCATCAACACTTATTCTTATTCCTAAGATTAAGACCCCAGAAAAGTCACGACTATAATCCATTCCTGTTGTAATATGGTTTATAAGGCTATAAGTAAAATCATCACCAATAGGTTGAAATCGCTCTTGATGTTCTAGTTGATGCTAATCAAAGGCTTTATTCCTGGTAGGAAAATTAGTGATAACATAATGCTTGCTCAGGAATTTATGATGGGATATAATAGAGAAGTAGCTAAGAATTGTGCTTTTTAAAGTTGATGTTCAAAAAGCCTACGATACGGTTAGTTGGGAATTCCTAGAATCTTGCCTTAGGATGTTTGGTTTCCACCCTGCTATGGTTCACCGACATGATCCGTCTACCATCGCTTCATTCTCTATTTGTGAATGGCATGTCATGGATTTTTAGAGCTGGAGGGGTCTGGTAGTGAGATCCTATTTCACCATGCTTATTTACTTCTGGATGGAAGTGTTGAATCGTATGATTAAAAGGCAAATTAGTAAATCCGTAGATTTAAGTACCATTCGGTGTAGAAAGCTTAAGATTACTAGCATGTGTTTTGCTGATGATTTATTGCTTCTCTGTCATGGAGACTTAGAGTCCGCTTGTACTCTTAGAAGAGGCCTTGATGAATTCATTATCCGTTTATATCCTAGTATGAGCAAGAGTGACTCGTTCTTTTGTATACCTGATGTGAAAGAGAATATTAGACTTGCTATGCCATTGTAGAAGGTACCTTGCCTATTAGGTATTTGGGTAGCCTTTAATGGCCAACAAAGTAACTATTACTGACCTAGGGTGCTTATTGAAACGGTCCAAAATAGAATTATTGACCTGAGGAATAAGAGCCTTCTTTTGTCGAAGATTCAGTTGATAGCTTCTGGTTATTCCAGACTTCAAGTCTATTATGTTCTATGTCATTCTTCCTAAGCCTATTTTGTGATAAAATTGATAAATTGCTTAAGAACTTTCTATGGGCTGTGGGGTAATGAAATGATAGTGTGAGTGGTAATAATGTCATTGAATGAGGTTTGTAAACCAAAATCTCAGTATGGTCTTGGTCTTAAACCTCTTCATGCTTGGAATAATGCTCTTATGGCTAAATATCATGGAATATAGCTCTGATAAGAACTCATATGGTTGTGGGTTAAAATTCATAAGTTGATGGTCGAGTTTATGGGATGTGGAGTCGAACATAAGCATACTTGGGTGTGGATTCAATTGTTGAAGCTTAGAGATGATATTAAGAAATTTGTTAATGTGAGAATAGGAAATGGCACTAAATGCAACATATGGTTTGATAAATGGCATTTGAATGGCCTGTTAAGTAAACTTATTGACCAGAACCATCACTGCTGGATTTAGTCTTAGTGCTAAAATTATGACCTTATTGATAATGGGAATGGAATTGGCCTTTAGATTGGGAGGATAGATTTAAAGAGTGGTGATGTTCCTATACAAACCCGACCATAGTAAGGAGGATACGCTGTTGGTTGATAAAATGGGCAAAGAAAAAATGTTTTAGTGTTGGAAGCTTCCATATTGTCATGAACTGATTTTCTCAGTAAGTAATATAGCGTCACATATGGTTTTGTAGAAAACTAGAAGGGGGGTTGAATAGTTTACCAATTAAAAACTTTGTTTTGAAACTTACTCTAAAGATCAATTGATATTGATCTTAAATATGTTAATGAAATATGCAAGCAATATGTAAGGAGTAAATAAGGAAAGAAATGATCAAACCACAACAAGTTGTTTATAGTGGTTCGGTCTACAAGGACTCTTTTTCCTCGCCCTACTCCACTCCTCGAGTCTCACACTCGAGAGTTTAACTTCACTAGTCAACAAGCTCCTTTCACCGGCGGAGAAAACCTTTACACTTCGCTTACACTATTTCCGACACTAAGCTAGATGTCGAGTTCTTTCCAAGGGTACAACCACTCCCACACACAATGTATTTTGAGGACTAAAATACTAACCACACACACTCACAAGATTATGATGGTTTAATACAACAATGAAGTATGAATCAACACAAGATCATACAACACTAAATAAACAAGACTTCCAACTTCTCGTTTGAAGCTTGAATGACTTGATCTTCTTTGCTACAAAAGAGATCACTAATATGATATGAAACTGAGTTAGAAAGGTTTGAGAGAAGATATGTATGAGAGTATGTTAGAAAGGGATGAAAACTACTTGGCTTGGCATTGCTATTTATAGCCAAAATGGACATGAGCGTCCACGGACCGCTGAACCCTTAAAGGGTTCGCCCGTACCATTTTGGTACCGCCGTCCGATACCAAGATATCAAATCTTTGCTAAAGTCAACTCTATCTAAGTGAGATTGTGCAAGATATGAAGAGTACAAATTCACACAAAATATCTAATGAAATCTTCCAATGATTTCCATGATGCAACACATGATGTCATATGTTGTATTTCTATTTTAGAAATATGCAAGTACTTAAGTAGTGTTTGGTTTTAAGAACCTAACACATTCTAAAACTACTATCATACATAATGATTAGAGTCATATCAAGATGTTACTAATCATAAATGTAAATGCTTGAATGATGAATATATTGTTTGAAAAAGCTTGTTTTAATATCTATTAAACTTGACAAGCTTTAAGCTTTTATACAAATTAAATTTACTTTTGTCGTTAATAAAACTTAGGTAAAGATCAAAAATATAAATAACGTTTAATGACGATATTTGTATTAACAATCTCCCCCTTTTTTTTGAGGACAAAATATAAATTTTATTTTTATAAAAGATACAAAGTTTGTGCAAGAGTTATAAAAATATTAGTTTTAGAACTTGAAAAAGAAATGATAATGCAAGTGTATGATGTTTGACTATTATGAAAGTCAAAGTATTCACTAGTTGATGTATGATGTTGACTTTTTCAAAAAGTCAAAATATGCTTTTGAGTTTTAAGAAAAGTCAAAATGTAATCAAGTTCTATATTTTCTCCCCTTTTTGTCTCAACAAAAAGTAGAGGCGATGTGGAATGTAATGAGCCCGAGCCATTATCTCCCCTTTGATCAAAGCTCCCCAAATTGGGTTTAATGGGAAGATACATGGATTGTGAAAATAAAGCTAAAAAAATGTTAGTAATAATGATCATTCACAAGCATTTCCAAACACTATGTAAAAGGACCAACACTATAATAAAAACACCATTCATTAGTTAAAATTTTCATGAATAAAGATCATGAAATGGGAACACAATGATGTATTTAAGTACAAGAAGAAAGAAAGAAATACCAAGAAGAGAAACTAGAAATGCTAAACTATAACCATCCTAATTTGATGGTGGTTGAGAAAGAGCGTTGAGACGCCAGGATATGATTGAGGATGAACCTCATTTCTTTTTGAAAGTCAAGGACCATAACCCGGTCCTATCAACGTTTTGGGCTTTTCACAAGTTGAGCAACCATGCCTAGGGGGGTAGTATGTTTGGGGAGGTTGTGGTGGTGGAATGGTAGATGTGTTGGTGTTGGGGGAAATGTTTGGGGTGGTCATGATGGAAGCAAGCAAAGCACTTTGCATTTGCATTGTCTCACTCAAGTGTGAGTCCACCATGCCTTTGAATTGGTGGAGGTTGTGGAGTTCGGTTTGAATCTCCTCTAGTGGGATTGGCATCCCACATACACTCCTCAATGTCCTCAAGATGAGGTGACATTGATGTGGGAAGTGAATGATCCCCATACAAAGGACCATGAATGTCTTTGTGAATGGGGTAAAGAGAGGTTTAGGCCCTAATGGGGCATTTGGGTCAAGGGATGACCGAGGTGACTTATGAGCCATCCGCTCAATTGAGCCAAAGGATGGCAATGGTGGTGGATGATTTGGCCTAGTAGGCAAGTCATCCAAGTCCTCCAAGAAAGGATTTGTGAGTTGGTGGAGTGGAAAACAACCCATGGGAATGAGAGTTGGAGACCTTGGTGGTGAAGGTGGTGAGGGTGTTTTGAATGTTTGGATGGGTGCCGGTGGAGGTGAAGTTGGTGTTTTTGTTGGTGGTGGGATGTGACAATATGTGATTGAGTAGGTGTGGCTAAGGTAAGGTTTGTATCTCTAATGAGATGAGATTGTGAGTGGAGAAGACTCGATGAGGAGCTAAGGTTAACGGCAACAAGGCCTCACCTAATTCTAGCGGTCTTCTTGCAAGGTTTTGGAGATGATTTTGTCATTTTTGACTTGGTTTGTCTTTGCTAGATGATAGTAAGAATGAAGAAGGTGTGAGGATGATCATGGTAAAACCTCTTAATTTATAGAAGTGAAAATCATGGAGAAATGTGTTTGATTTGATGTTAAGCCATTGAAGAGATGAGGTTCCTAATGATTTGGAAGTGGGTTGAATGCTAGTCACATCACCCAAGTCAAGCCAATCAAGAGAGATGGAGTGAAGAAGAAAAGATTTGCAATAAATGTGTTCTAGTGAGTGGAATTTCCTAATATTCAGATCACCCACGGATTTGAAGGTACCAAAATTTGGTTCCTTCCTTTATGCCAAAGGGCTCCTTGGGTGGATTTTTCAAAATTTTGAATTTTGGTGGGAAATGGATTTCTTATATTCCTAAGTGAATTATACTAGTTCTAATAAGAGTATAAGCAATTTAAGATTGATTTATAAGCATTGGATGGTAGTTTGGAATCACGAAATAGTCGAAATTGAAAGTTACTGAAGGATCCACGGCACCAAAACTTACACGCCTTAACCCTGGGTGTCGCCCGTCCGCTATGTACGCGTACCATTTACATAACGACGGTACCAAATTTATGTGTCGCCTGATCCGGCGTAAAATGGACAGAGTTCTTTAGGTGTCGGGGACTTTTCCGAAACCTGAAATTCTTCTCAAAACATGTTATACTAAACATTTCTAGTTAGGAAAAGGAGATAATATATATATAAACATAGTGGAGCATGTATTTTGAGCAAGGCTTTTTGATTTTCACATTATAGTGAAAATGGGTAAAATTTGATAGCATACTTGCGCTATCCCCTGCATGAAATTGTTAGCATTCACCATTGTTTCAGGTTATATTATCATCCTACATAATAAAACAATGAAATTGTATCAAACATTAACGATAATGCATTGTTCCAAACACTCCTAAAAGTACCCTTATTTGTCCAACTTCTTGTAAATCTTGTTCATCATCCTACCAAGGCACTTGAACATTCCCATAGTTTGCTTGAACTCGCATTCATTCTCTATTTCGGGAAGAGATGCATAATACTCATGAGGCGGAAGACGAGAGCTTGGAAGACCATCCTCTGAGCTATTTGATGATGATGATGATGGAGTTGGAGGTTTTGCTCTCTTGCCTTTGTCTTAGCAACTCGTGCATCACTCAAAGGTACAAAGATGTGAGGGATGAGCTCATAGTGAAGGTGCATCCCTTTTGGTGTTGGTGGAATTGGTGCAAAGTTTCTATAGAGACGGGTGAGAAGCATCCCGTATGGAAGAGCAACCGATCCTTGAGTTGGAATATCAATCATTCTCCTAGCGATGTAGTAAGCTAAATTGAATGGTTGACCGGTGGACAAGTTGTAGAGCATATGACAAAGGCAAGCGTTAATATGATCCCTATTTCCTATGGTGCTAATGACGTTGGCTCTAAGTAGCTCCTCCCATTTCTTAAATTCGGCTTAAGTTCATTTAGCTCCATTCCATATGGATCTCGGTTTACCTCCTTTCCATTTCGGGTAACTCGGTTGACCTTTGTTTAAGGTGTTCACGGATGACATCCTTGTCGGCCAAACGGGTTTGGTAGGGTAGAGAGCGGTCATTGATAGCATCAAGAGCGGTGAGTGACCATTTATCCTAGTAGAGACAAGTTCCTCGGTTGGGAATTCCTAGCACTTGAGCAAAGTTGGCTAAGGTGATGGTGTAGTCGTTTTGATTAATTCTAAACCTAAGACAAAATTCATCATCGGCTTCATCATTAAAGCCGTCACACTAGCATAGAATTCTAACACAAACCTAGGACAAATTGGTTCATCGATGTCAGAAGACAATTGAAATGGCCTAGTTCTTCAAAGGTTGGTGTTTTCAAGGAAGGATGAGTGAATGGTTCTACCCTCATGGAAATACCTTGATTCTAGACCCCTAAATATTTCTACTTGTTCCTTGGTAAGTCCTTTGGTTTTGTGGTGTTTGGGAATGTAGTTAAAGGTGTCTTTGTGATCATAGAATCTTGCGGCTACCATGGTTATTCCTAAGGACAAGAGTTAATATGTTAAAAATGAGAATAAGTTTTAACGTTTTGGTTCTAGTGTGTGCCTATATGAAAACAATTTGGAGTTGCGGTTATCTCGACTCATTTTATGCACAAAGATGGTTTTAGTAGGGTGTTTGGCAAATACCATGAGATAACCCAAATGCTCCTAATTCAATGTGGCTTCATTTGAATATACCGGGAATGCATATTAGTTATGCAATACCTTTAGTATTCAAGAGCATGCAAGTGATGAAAATTTAACGTTTCTATTTGTATTAGCAATGAAAAATTGTTTTCCTACAAGTGAGAAGCTTTTCAAAACTTTTGACATGGGGTGTTTGGTTGTTTGAATAGGGCCTTATATTCATTATCTATCAATTAGTGGGAAGCATGATTTGTTTATGCAATATGATAATGTAGTACCTAATTTCAATGACTAGTTATGCAATTTGCCAATTGAATTCATATTTGGTATAAAAGCATACATAAAACCCCATGTAATGATTTGTGATAGTTTTGTGCATAAATAAGAATCCTAGACTCTGAATTAAGAGATGAAATGTAGTTAGGATACTTACAATGATGTTATCTTCAGTGATTAGTGAGTTGGAAGATGACAATAATGAGCTTGGTTTAAGTTTTATACATTTTGGTAAAGTGGGTTTTGAGGAAGAGGATGATTTGTATATAGCAGTTTTGCTTCAGAGACACCACGACCGCAGACGGTACCAAAAATTGGTTCCGTCTTTGTTGTCGTTTGGTGCCGTGGCTACAAAGAGTGTACAAGACAAATTTGTTTAGTTTTGACTATTCTAATGTTTTGGGCTATGTTTATCCTACATGTTTGGTTCCATTAACCCTAAACCAAGTCTAAGAAGATTAAAAGGTTCTCGTCTAAGAGGCTTAGTTAATATGTCGGCAATGTTGTCTTCGGAGGATACTTTCTCATTGAAATGTTTTTGAACATTGTCGCGAAGAAAGTGATGGCGGATTTCAATATGCTTGTATGCGAGCATGTTGAACGGGATTCTTGGTGAGATCGATGGCTCCTTTTTGTCCAAAGTATCACAATGTCGTTGAGATGAATTCCGAATCACGAGAGCTTGCTTCATCCAAAGAGCTTGTTGACATGCTTTTCCGCTGAGACGTACTCCTTCAAGAGTTGAGATGGCCAAGGCCGTTTGCTTCTTTGCAAACCATGAGGTGAGACAATGTCCAACAAAAGTGCAAATACCACTTGTACTTTTCTATCGACATAGTCACCGGCATGATCCGAATCGGCATACACTATGGTTTCTACACCTTCCTTTGGGATACCATAATCCTAAACACGTTGTTCCCTTAATGTATCTAAAAATCCTTTTTATGGCTTCTAAGTGTGATGCCTTTGGGTTTTCTTGAAAGAAAGCACATAGACAAACACTAAACATAATGTCGGGTCTACTAGCCGTAAGATAGAGTAGGCTACCAATCATTCCTCTATATTTAGTGTTATCTACGGTTTCACCTTCCTCATCCTTGGTTAGTTTAGTGTCCGAGGACATGGGAGTCTTAGTTGGTTTGGAATCTTCAAGACCAAATTTCCTAAGCATGTCTTTTATATATTTAGATTGGTTAAAGAATATGCCATCTTCTAGTTGTTTTATTTGAAGTCCTAGAAAGAAATTTAACTCACCCATCATACTCATTTCAAACTCGTCCTGCATGATTTTAGAGAAATCATCACATAATTCTTGACAAGTTGATCCGAATATAATGTCATCAACGTATATTTGAACAATGATAATATGTGATTCCTTTTTCTTGGTAAAAGAGTATTATCTACTAATCCCATAGTATATTTGTTATCAATAAGAAAAGTCTTAAGTCGGTCGTACCAAGCTTTTGGTGCTTGCTTAAGACCATACAATGCTTTCTTGAGTTTGAAGACATGATGTGGTTTCTCAAAGTCGGTGAAACCGTGAGGTTGAGCAACATACACTTCTTCGTTAATAAACCCATTAAGAAAGGCACTTTTAACATCCATTTGAAATAATTTAAAATCATAGGCATAAGCAAGCAATATTCTAATAGACTAAGCCTAGCTACCGTGCATAAGTTTCATCATAATCAATCCCCCCTTGTTGATTATAACCTTGCGCTACAAGCCTAGCTTTGTTTCTAGATACTATCCCATTTTCATCCATCTTATTTCGAAAACCCATTTTGTTCCAATTATAGTTTGATCTTTAGGTTTTGGAACTAATTTCCAAACATCATTTCTAACGAATTGGTTTAATTCTTCTTGCATGGCAATAACCCATGATTCATCTTTTATTGCTTCATTTATGGGTTTTGGTTCAATGGTGGATACAAAGCAAAAATAATTACTTTGATTTTGGGCTTGTGACCTTAAGGTTCTTTGATTATGTTGTCCTATGACTTTCTAAAGGATGACTTTTAGATTCTTTGATGTTGACAATTTCTTTATTTAATGGTTCATCTTCCTTGTTATTATTAATTATTTTTTGACCTTCTATCATTTGACTTTCAACTAAGTCATCATCTACCAAAGGTGATGTCTTAGAGGGAGGTGGACTTTCGTCGAATGTTATGTTCAACGATTCCCCGACTATCATTGTTTCTTTGTTTAGGACAATGTAAGCTTTACTAGTTTGAGAGTAACCAAGAAATACACCTTCATAAGACTTTGGGTCAAACTTGGTGAGATAATCCTTAGTATTAAGAATAAAGCATTTACAACCAAAGACTCTAAAATATCCTAACGTTGGCTTTTTACCTTTATAGAGTTCATATGGTGTTTTGTTTAAGAAAGGACGTAATAAGACTCTATTCAAAATATATGTAGAAGTGTCAACGGCGCTACACCAAAACTTTTGAGGAATGTTTTGTTCATTAAGCATTGTTCTACTCATTTCTTGAATTGTTCTATTTTTACGTTCTACTACTCCATTAGATTGAGGTGTTCGTGGAGCGGAAAAGTTATGTGTTATACCATTTGTATCACAAAAGTTTCCAAATTGAGTTTCGTTGTCAAATTCACGACCATGATCCGTTCGGATCGACACAATTTTGACACCTAGAAGATTTTGAATTTTCTTGCTAAGTATTTCAAATTTATCAAAAGCTTCATTTTGGTTTTCAAAAACAACGTCCAAGTAAACCTTGAGTAATCATCTACTATGACCAAAGTGTATAAGTTGCCTCCATAGCTTCTTATAGCGGATGGTCCAAACAAGTCCATATGTAATAATTCTAGACACTTAGATGTGGACACCATATTTTTAGATTTGTGACTACTATGTGTTTGTGTACCAATTTTGCAAGCTCGAAAAGTGTTGGTCATATTTAAGTTTTGGTAAATTCCTAACCAATTCTTTTGAAGATAGGTTTTGTATAAGTCTCATATTAGCGTGACCTAAACGTCTATGCCAAAGAGATGAGCTATCGTCTAATGTTGTTAGGCAAAGTTTGTCATTATATGTTTTATCTATTTTCATGACGGATATGTTATTTTTCCTAACTCCTTTAGCTATGGTGATACCATCTTTTAGTATTTTACTACCATTTTCATCAAATAGTACTTTATACTTTTTATCACATAGTTGGCTAATACTAAGTAGATTAAATCCTAACCTATCCACATGAGCAACATTTTCAATAGTTAGGGAGTTATGAGCAATCGTACCTTTGCCACTAATTTTGCTTTTGAGATTGCTACCAAAGGTGACATTACCTCCGTCATACTCTTGGTATGATGAGAAGAGACTTTGTTGCCCGTCATGTGTCGTGAGCAACCACTATCTTTTATCCATTCATCGTTCCAATCCAACTTTCAAGCATACCTAAGAAGCAAATAACTCAAGCATTTGGTCCCCAATATCTCATGGGTCCATTTGGGTTACACATACCATTTATTTGATTCATGTATGGAAACGATGGGTAAGAGTTCCATGGCATGTAATCTGGAGTTTGATATGGTCTAGGAAAGTTTTGATTCCAACCATTGTGTTGGTAGTTGGGTTGTACGTTGTGGTTGCTCTTAGGAAAGGGGCGTTTGGCAAAAGGAGTTTTATATCGTTGTTGAGTAGTTTTTTGATCTAAATTCATTTTTGACAAGTCCTACTCGGAATGTACTGGTTTTAGTTTAATACTATTATTGGTTTTCTTTGTTATTTTAACAAATTCAAGATTTGCAGACATACATTCGTCTGAAGTACCCACGCACCATTTTGCACAACGGACGGAACCCTTATTTTGGTTCTCACCGTCCGGCTGTGATCGCAAAGAATTTTGATGAATGTTCGCCCTTTTCGGCCGTTTTATTTTGACTCTTTGGAATTAATACTTCATTAAAACCTAGCCCATTCATGTCTCCCGGTGTTTTATGAATTTTAACTATTTCATCGGCAAGAGCGATGTTCTTGTTAAACCTTTTAAATTTAGAATTGTTTTCTATTAAAACATCTTGTGTGAGCTTTAGTTTTTCTATTTCAAGTTTAAGCTCTTGACATGATTTACAATCATCGTCATTTGCTTTTCCTTTTCTAGTCGTTTTGCTTTTTCTTTTAACTCATAAACTTCATTTTCCAAAAATTCCTTTTGGGTTTTTTAAAATTTATTTTTAGTTATGATTTTTAGACTTAGCTCACACAATTGATTATATTGTTTTTGCAAAGTGTCATCATTAATAGAAGAATAAGAAGAGCGAAAGTACCTCATTTGACTCATGTGCCATTAGAGCGATCTCTTCCTTGCTTGATTCTTCATCGTCTTCCCTATCACTCCAAGCACCATTTAGGTGGCTTGGGACATTCTCCCATGAGGTGACTTGCATCACCACATCTAAAACATTTTCTTTCACCTTTACCCTTCTTGTCATCCCGATCTTTTCCGAATGGCTTCTTTTCTTCTCGAGGTTGTCTTACGAACTTTCCTCTTCTTCTAAAGAACTTCTTAAAATCTCTTACGGCCATGGCATATTCCTCATCTTCGCTACCGGAGCAAGATTCGTCATCATCACTTGATTCCGCTTTGCTTTTAGAGCAACGGATTTGATCTTCTCCCTTTTTCCTTTGATGATCTCCGAATCTTTCTCCATCACCATTTCGCGTACTTTGAGGTTACCGATCAACTCGTCTAGTGACATTATTGAGAGATCTTTTGATTCCTCAATGGCGGTCACTTTAGCTCTCCATTTGGGATGGAGTGCTCTAAGAAATTTCCCGACAAAGTTCTTACTACGAAAAGATTCATCAAGTGCTTTAAGTGATGTAATAATAGTGTTAAAGCGAGCAAAGCCACAATCAATGGTTTCATCTTCAGAATAACAAATTGTTCATATTGTTGAACAAGAAGATCAATTTTGTTATCCTTGACTTGTGAATTACCTTGATGTGTAACAATTAAAGATTCCCAAATATCTTTGGCGGTTTCACACATAAAAATTCTTTCATATTCTTTTCTAGGTAAAGCATTATAAAGCATCATTTTAGCTTCATTATTTTTAGCAACTAGTTTCTTTTGTTCATCAACGGAAATATCCTTTGTTGTAGAACTAAAATCCCCTTTAACAATAATAAACCAAAGATCTATATCTTTTGATTTTACATATGTTTCAAAACGGTTTTTCCAATAGATAAATCCATTGGTTTCAAAGAGTGGTGGTCTTTGCATAGATTGCCCTTCTTTAAAGGTTTCAGAATCCATGGATCGTTTCAAGTTTATAAAATACAAGTTATTTTAGAAATTCTTGAGCAACGAGGCTCTAGTACCAATTGTAGAAAACTAGAAGAGGGGTTGAATAGTTTACCAATTAAAACTTTGTTTTGAAACTTATTGTAAAGATCAATTGATATTGATCTTAGATATGTTAATGAAATATGCAAGCAATATGTTAAGAGTAAATAAGGAAAGAAATGATCAAACCACAACAAGTTGTTTATAGTGGTTCTCTACAAGGACTCTTTTTCCTTGCCCTACTCCACTCCTCGAGTCTCACACTCGCGAGTTTAACTTCACTAGTCAACAAGCTCCTTTCACCGGCGGAGAAAACCTTTACACTTCGCTTACACTATTTCCGCCACTAAGCTAGATGTCGAGTTCTTTCCAAGGGTACAACCACTCCCACACACAATGTATTTTGAGGACTAAAATACTAACCACTCACACTCACAAGATTATGATGGTTTAATACAACAATGAAGTATGAATCAACACAAGATCATACAACACTAAACAAACAAGACTTCCAACTTCTCGTTTGAAGCTTGAATGTGACTTGATCTTCTTTGCTACAAAAGAGATCACTAATATGATATGAAACTGAGTTAGAAAGGTTTGAGAGAAGATATGTATGAGAGTATGTTAGAAAGGGATGAAAAACTACTTGGCTGGCATTGCTATTTATAGCCAAATGGACGTGAGCTCCCGACGGACCCTGGTTCCGCCTGTACCATTTTGGTACCGGTCTTACCAAGATATCAAATTGCTAAAGTCAACTCTATCTAAGTGAGATTGTGCAAGATATGAAGAGTACAAATCCACAAAAAATATCTAATGAAATCTTCCAATGATTTCCATGATGCAACACATGATGTCATATGTTGTATTTCTATTTTAGAAATATGCAAGTACTTAAGTAGTGTTTGGTTTTAAGAACCTAACACATTCTAAAACTACTATCATACATAATGATTAGAGTCATATCAAGATGTTACTAATCATAAATGTAAATGCTTGAATGATGAATATATTGTTTGAAAAGCTTGTTTTAATATCTATTAAACTTGACAAGCTTTAAGCTTTTATACAAATTAAATTTACTTTTGTCGTTAACAAAACTTAGGTAAAGATCAAAAATATAAATAACGTTTAATGACGATATTTGTATT
>OU343219.1:77503207-77643487 GCA_910596185.1 Chrysanthemum makinoi | reverse complement strand
TGGATTAGTGTATGATAACATCAAATAGTCATGAGTTTCTAAGCATTAATTTCCCTCTTTATCATCACATTTTGAATATATTATTAGTATAAACTTCCTTATTCCTTTATATTTCATTTTCAATGACGCATTGAAGCAAGGAACTACTATTGGACATTCTCTGACATATTACACGTAACCACGTAAAATCATTTACGACGCACTGAAGATCTCGATGACTACGCGTAATCTTAGATAAGGTTACGCCGTAACCAAACTACGGCATAGTCTCATGTTTAAGTATTACGCCGTAACTATGACTTAACACTGGAATTTAGTAACTACCGGCGTAACACCGAACAAAGTTACGCCGTAGCAAATGAATAACACTAAAGATTGAATAAGTTACGTCGTAACTACCGATAGGTTACGCCGGAACTATTTTGAGCCTATAATAATCGACGATTCAACAGTTTTGGTATCTCTCCTTTCCCAAACCTTCTAGGATTTGGGGATCAAACACAGAAGAGAAGCATGTTCAGGAGCATTAATACAAGTTTTCTCGCTTACGATTTCCTTTGTATTCGAGTTTGGATTCTTTTTAATATTTTTCAGATCTTATATTATATGCATGGTATTAATTTAAGTTTGCATTTATTTTATGTTATTCCCTTTAATTCTTTATAGACATTTGCTAGTCTTTTGATAGATCGCTAGCCTTAGTATGTTTGTAAGCTTGGTAGTATCTAAAGGGCTGGGAGATATGCCAACTGACCCCAGTCTAATAGATACGAAGTATGGAGAATTGTCCATAGTACGACCACTCTTCGTGTGCGCATCGAACCAAAGGATCACGGATCAAGTGGAGGTACTTAAGAGGTTAGGGGGAATCTAAGTTCCTAACGGTCGGGTTCTCACCGTCTAGATCTAGTAGATATGGTGCTTAATGACTGCTATTAGGTTAAGCTGAATGATCCCAGGTGACCTGTTCATCTTGGTGAGGAATCTAAGAACTATAGGCCATGACGAATCGACCAAAGGAGTCTGGTGATAATTAACCACTATGTTGAATCTTAGTATAGAGATTCAATTCATATTTGTTTTATTTATTAAGCTTCTTTTGTCTTTCTCTTTTACCTAAATTTCTGATGTCTGTGTAAGTAGAATAATTACAAACCTAAGAATTACATCAGTTTCGTTTATCCATATATTACCTATGTTTTATCTAATCATCTTAGTTCTTTCAAGGTCACAGCTCTCTTGGGACGATACTCGGATTTACCTAAGGCTTTACTACATCTGATCGGGTACTCTGCCCATTAGTATGTGTCTATCCTAAGTTATTCAAGTTTTATAAATATTAAAAGCATGATGAAATAGCACATCAGCTTTTTGGCGCCGCTGCCGGGGAGCAGTTAATGGAAAGATCTAAGGTATATCATATTCACCTCGTTAAGAGATTTGAGCACTCCCGCATGTACGTTTTTAATCTCTCCTATTACAAAATTATATAATTAGTATTCAGACGCTATTAGTTACGGCGTGACTATTTCATCTAGTTACGACGTAACCTTATTACAATTTATCAATAAATTTTAGAATCTTTTTGACTTATTAGTTACGACGTAACCTCCCTCAGAAGTTACGACGTAATCACAATAGAATCAGATTTATTCATAAAAATCTGACCTTTGACTAAATTTAATTACGGCGTAACCCTTAATGGGATTACGACGTAACCCTTTCACACCTTATTGAATTTCTAATAATATTGGTTACGGCGTAACCAACTCATCTGATTACGCCGTAACTATTGGAACGGTTTAAAAACCTTTCTGAATAAAAATTACGTTTTACACACAAATTCACCGCCCACACAAACAGTAAAAATTTTCTCTCTGAAAATTTTTCATCGATATCACTTCATCTAATCCATCTTCATGGCTGGTAAGACCTATCTTCACTCTTTTTGATTTATTTCTTTTGATTATTTCAATTAGGGTTTAATTTTAATATTTTAGGGATCTTGCCCATTCGAATTAATTATTGAGGTTGGAATGATTAATTGATTGTTTTGATAATTTCCTCATGTTATTTTGATTCGTGTCCTATTACTACGGGTTGATTTGGGTGTTTTGGCTTTATTAAAATATGGTTTTAGGTCAAGCACAAACTTAGTGGGGTAGGCGCGGTCCCTCAGCAGTATTAGGTTAAAAATATATCAAAACTTTTTACCTTTGATAAAAATTGATGGTTCCGGCGTAATCTAGAGCGTAATCAAACTATCTTTGGTGCTGATTTTCTGGGGAAGTTACGGCGTAACTGGGGGTTTAGTTACGCTGTTACCTTTATATCTGCAATTACGGCGTAGTAGTCTGTCATAGCTGCATCGTATCCATTGAAATTTTCTAATTACGGCGTAACTATTATGATTTGTTACGCCGTAACTTGACTTCAATAAGATCTGCACTTACTGTCTCTTATCTTATTTTCAGGTGAAAACAATCCCGTAAATTGGCCTAGATTTTTAGCACACCCCAATCCTGGTAAGGCAACTGTACGTGGAGGAATATGAGAAATTACTGGCAAAAGATATCAGTCAACCCGAGGCTCTTAACTTTGAGACATTCGCTACGTTGGGAAGTGGAAGAGCTAGTAGGAGATTGAGAAAGTTTTGCAAGATCAAGTTCACATCTGCTGATGGGGATTTCACATGTACTGCTTGGTTGAGGTTGTTTAGGATCACTGAACCGGTCATTTCGGAATACGTTCGTGAATTCCTTGCTAGTGTGGAGTTTAAAACTGAGGTTGATGATGCTGAAGAGGATTCTATGTTTTTCCAGCTTGGAGGCATCTGGAGGAGATTGACTATTAGGGAGTTTACTATGCGTATGGGTTTGCACATTGAGGCGGAAATGGAGACTGAGGCTTTTAAGCGGTTCTATAACACATGCTGGAGAAGAAGGGATGAGAGTCAAGACCTTGCTGCTTATTTTGACCAGATAGCTATCACATGGGGGTATAATCCGAGTAGCCCTCCATCATATACCATGGTGAGGAGCCCCATTCGTCGACTTGTACACCGCCTTCTTTCTTGCTCGATTCGAGCAAGGCACTCAGCCAAAGAGAAGATGACTATAGAAGTCCTTTATTTGATGCAGGGAATGGAAGGAGGGAACAAAATTGATGTTCCTTATTATTTGGCTAGATTTATGGCTGTCGGTGCTAAGGGGTTTTCTGGTAGGAGTCCTTTGCAGGGGGCACATTTAATCGGGAGGTTAGCTATGAGTTTTGATCTTATGACCGATGAAGCTTTGGCCCGAGTGACCATTGGTAGGGATACTAATTTGATTGGCCTGCCTAAACTAGTGGAGTTAGGGATATGCATCCAGGATGTTTATGGTGCGATTCACCTAGCTAGGACTGCCCCTAGAAGGGAAGAAGGGGAAGCTAGTGGTGCAGCTGGTGGTGCAGGAGGTGAAGCCGGTGGAGAAGCCGAGGAGCAGGTGCCCATGGGACGTAGAAGGGCACATGTGAATGTTGGGGATAGGTTGCAGATTATTGATGAGAGGCTCGAAGTGATGTCGTCTCACTTCAACGAGGAAATTGAAAGCCTTGGAGTGGGTCTATTTGGTCTTAGCAACCAGTTTTAGGGTTTTTCAGGTACTTTGAATCAGGTGCAGCAGCTCCAACATGATTTCTTTCATTGGAGTGCAGATCGGACTAGCCAGATGCTTCAGCACATGCATTTGAGCCACCCTAGGTGGGAAGGTCCAGAGTACGTGTACCAGCCCGACATTCCCGATGTCGGAGTCCAAAGAGGAGTGGCCTTCATGAATCCCGGCGCCACTCCTGGAAGCACCGCAGGCACTCCATTTGATCCTTCTCAATTCCACTCCATGGATCATGATCTCCCCAGGGACGAGTGATTTCCCCATTTGAAGAAACAATTTGAAACAATTTTAAAACTATTTGAAACTTAAAGTCTGTAATAACTTAACTATGTGGATATTTGCTTGTTCTATCATTAATTGTACCCGTCGGGTACAGAATTTTCCTGGTATACTGTGCAGGTTTTGATTCTGTGACACAGTTATGGCGTAACCTTATGATTTAGTTACGGCGTAACCCTGATGCAGTAGGGAATTTTGGAAGCAACAAAACTAGTTAAGGCCTATCCCAGATTCAACACACATTAGCCACCTCATGAACCACCTTCAACCTTTATTGAGACATCTTGAACATCCATTCGAGAGGGGAGTTTATTTCTTTCTTGATTATTTTTCATTTCTATTTTATTTTTCCTTTTCCTTCGTACAAATGGGACTTTGTACACTTCAAGTGGGGGGATAGGTATAGAAATGAAGTGTATGATTACCTGGCTTACTTGCCCTAATTTTCTAGTTGGTTTTAAAATTTTAAGCTTTATTTGAAAATTTTTGTCATGTTTTTAACCAAACTAGAGTCGCATAAAAGCCAAGCACACCTTAACCCTTATTACCATTGGTGAGATTTAGCCTTTCTGTTTCCCCCATTTTACCCAAATATACCATAAATTGAGTGTGCCAATAGTATTGTAAACTTTAGAACTTGGCTTTTACATCACTTCGAGACCATAGACGAGTAGTGTATTAAGTTAGCTTGGTGCATTTGGAAAAGGCAATTTGAAAAAAAGTAATTGTTTTAGGATTTCACCCCAAATATCCTATATGTGTTCACTTGTGTGTGTTTATCGATTAGTCGCATTGGCTTTTCGACCCCCGTGTTAACCCTATTTGTTGCACTCATCTTTAAGTGCAAGATACCCCTAGTTCCACCCTTTTTGAGCCTATCCTTTCATTTCATAACCCTTATTTTCGTTACAACCTTACACCTTAGCCTACTGTGTAGTTTTACCTTTTTACCTTGAAGCCATTATTCACCCTAGTTTGAGGTTCAAATAAAGAAGCGTATAACATCTCGATAAAGATCTCTGAAGACACCATGTAATCACCTTATGCTCAGCTCAAGTGGGGGGAAGTATATCATTGTACCTCAAGCATATCTTAGTATATGCAAAAAAAAATAAAAAATAAAAAAAATTAGCATGATTGCTTATAAGTGCGACATAGTATTAGTACTACGTGAATTGGCATTGAGAATAACCTTCTCGATCACGTTCAAAGGTTGGAAGAATAAGTTCAACAATAATTTTGAAGGATTCCGGAGGCATGCACTGACCATATGAAGACGAACCTTGAATTATTGGTTGCATGATGGCAACTCGGTTTTAAGCTAAAACTATTTGTTTTATTTTTCCTTTTCACCCATTAAATATCCCATGCCTATCCTTACCCTTTTTGTCGTGAAGCGTGTCTAGGTGATGCAGCGAGCAATCCTTGATGTCTTGGCCATGGATTTGGTCATGTATCATTGATTTTGTCCACTTTGCCGTGACACGTTAGTAATGACACCACCCCTTAAGCCTTTGAAACTCAACCCAACATTGCTTTTTAAATTTTGTCTTAACCTTAGCTCTAGTGGTGGAGTTGTGTGTAATTGCCAAGCTTATGATAGAATACTTACTATGTCCGTGCAATTGAGTGATCACCCCGAAATTAACACTTAGAATAGGACGAGTGAGAGTGTTTTCGTACCCATTTCGTGAGGTGTTCGGCTCTTATTAATATTCTAGCATGGAATTTGAAACTGCGCATTCTACATGAATGTATCTTTTGCAGTCTAAACTGGTCTACTTGAGGGCAAGTAGAGTTTAAGTGGGGGGATATTTGATAACATCAAATAGTCCTGAGTTTCTAAGCGTTAATTTCCCCCTTTATCATCACATTTTGAATATATTATTAGTAAAAACACTCTTATTCCTTGTTATTTCATTTCAGGACGCATTGGAAGCAAGGGAGCTGCATTTGGACGTTTTCAAGACATATTACGACGTAACCAAGCAATGCAGTTACGACGCAATTAAATATTTCGATGACTACGGAGTAATCCTTTGATCAGGTTACGCCGTAACGACTGATAACCAAAACTACGGCGTAGTTCTCCGCTTAAACTACGCCGTAATTATGATTTACACTGGAATTTAGCAGCTACGGCGTAACACCGAACAAATTTACGCCGTAGCAAATGGATAAGCACTGAAGATTGAAGAAAGTTACGGTGTAACTACCTAATTAGATTACGCCGTAACTATTTTGAAGCCTATAAATAATCGAGAATTTCATCAATATTAGATCATCTCTCCTTTCCCAAACCTTCTAGGGTTTGGGGAGATCAAAACAAAGAAGAAGAAGCATGGCTTAGGAGCATGAATAACGAAGTTCTCTATTACGATTTCCTTTGTATTCGAGTTTGGATTCTTTTAATATTTTTGTAGATCTTATATTATGAATTCATGTTATTAATTTAAGTTTGCATTTATGTTATTATTCTCTATAATTCTTTATAGACATTTGCTAGTCTTTTCATACATCGCTAGCCTTAGTAGTGTTATAAGCTTGGTAGTATCTAAAGGGCTGGGAGATATGACCAACTGACCCCAGCCTGATAGATAGCGAAGTATGGGAGGAATTGGCCATAGTACGACTACTCTTCGTGTGCGAATCGACCAAAGGATCACTTATCAAGTGGAGGTACTTAAGAGGTTAGGGGGAATCTAAGTTCCTAACGGCCGAGTTTCCACCGTCTAGATCTCGTAGATATGGTGCTTAATGACTGCTATTAGGTTGCCGAATGATCCCGGGTGACCTGTTCATCTTGGTGAGGAATCTAAGAACCATAGGCCATGACGAATCACATTACTATATTGAATCTTAGTATAGAGATTCAATTCATATTTGTTTTCTTTATTAAGCTTCTTTTATCTTTCTCTTTTACCTAAATTTCTGGTGTCTGTGTAAGTAGAATAATTACAAACCTAAGAATTACATCAGTTTCGTTTACCCATATATTACCTATGTTTTATCTAATCATCTTAGTTCTTTCAAGGTCACAGCTCTCTTGGGACGATACTCGGATTTACCTAAGGCTTTACTACATCTGATCGGGTACTCTGCCCATTAGTATGTGTCTATCCTAAGTTATTCAAGTTTTATAAATATTAAAAGCAGGATGAAATAGCACATCAGCCGTCAGGTGCATCTATTATCAAATCTGTAGAGAGGGACGGCGTCGTCCTTTAGCTGGGACGCTGTCAGCTTCAGTTTTAGCAGCTTGAGTGTCTTCAATCTTGACTTTGCCATTTTCTTCATGTATTCACTCCTTTTCGTCTAAATATGCATCATTCCAACATTTTTCTTCCAAGAGACCTAAAAAGTGAAAAGGAACGAAATTAAGCAGTAACGGATATAAAAGTGGTCGATTAAAGGCTTAAATGACCCCTTAAAAGTATACGTTTTAAATCCTTATCAAATATCCCTACACTTGGTATTTGCTTGTCCTGAAGCAAATGTGCTTTTGGCCAATTAATTTATAAGTTAGGGGGCATGAAGCATAAGTATAACATAATTCACAACAAGTAAAAGCACCACAATATTCATAACAAGCACGGAAATTATATACTAGCACCTCACAAGGGGTGTTTGGATTCTCTCATCTCTCGGGAGTATATGAAATATAGTAGATGTAAATGGAAGATAAACACTCATTACCTGACATAGTACATAGATTACCATAGGCTTGAGACTAGATCAAACCTGCACCTAGGAACAACTATCTAAGAGGTCTTATCAAGGTTTGTAATGTTAGGCTTACGGTAGGGAAACAAAGGGTTTGGTTGGATAGGCGATTTAGTGGTGGCAAGTCAAAAATCTTATGTTACAAGCATGAAAAGCGTGGCGTTGCTAAGCCAAGACTCGACTCACTAAACTCTAGATAATCTTGAAACAAACATACATAAATTGAAAAACATAAACATAAAGATAGATGTAGGATGATAGCCCGTTTTTTTTTTTTTTTTTTCATTTTTTTTGAACACTCGTTTCTTTTCGCTTTTTTTTTGCATACACTTTTACTCTACCATCCTATAAGATAACATCAAAATATAAGGGATTTATAGGAGCATCCCTACACTTAAGTTTTTATTACTCTAACTCTAATTTGACCCGATTTGAAAAGATCAAAACACTTGGAGTATTTAATTACGTAAATAAAGGGAATCTGAATTTAATGTTCCTTCCCGTCACTCCATAAAATATTACTTTTGCCCATGAGTCCCAATCATCCCAAAACTGTGTACAAAAGATATGACTCGGCTTAGCAACCATGCAAGTAACTAGATAATTGAACTAAGGGTTTAGTATGATAACAATAATGCACTAAAGGTGAGTGCATACAAGGTAGGCTAAGGCGATTTGGGTGTACATTTGGGGGTGGATTGTAAACAATGCTCTTCATTGATATTCAGGAAAATCAAAACATCACGAGAACAGCGAAAAGGATAGGCTCTGAGGGGTTAACTAGAGGTATCGTGTACTAAAGATGAGTACATCGCAAGGGTGTGGGGTAATTACTCTATCGATGTGGAGGAAGTAATTATAATACGGGTTTCAAACAAGGGTTATCCTAATGCCTCTTATCATTTAGTCATTCCTAACTACACAAGTGTAGTCTCACTAGCGATCTCGGAATGCATCACAATACAAGTTCTATAATCTATTATACTACCGGTACACTCTCTAAGCATTAAAGGTGAATGCTTTTATTCCTAAAGATCTAGGGGCGAACCTCACATTTTTGGGGTGGAATTTGAGTGGTAAACGGTTTTTGTGCTAGTCATATAACTCCTATCCATGAGACGCTTTATTAAGACTAAAGTTTTTGCTCGTACATGTCACAAATTTTTTTAAATTTGGTTTTCCCTAACGAATATTTCTCATAGCTTATTACACAAATGACCAAGGACAAGACAAATAATCAAGGACAAGCATAGTTTCTATGTTCCCATTTTATTCTCCCTCCCTACACTTAAACTGAACATTGTCCCTAATGTTCCCCGAAAGTATCAAAGTTATGATAAAGGAAGGTAATTAAAAGAGAAAGAAACTAGTACTTCCCTGATTAGCTCTGTAGGATCCGTGTGAAGTAGTGGTTAAATTCTTTCTCAAGAAGAATGTATACGTGATAAGCTCCATCCAATGTTGAGTTTCTTCTTCTTGCCAAATATAACCTGCACACTTTAAGAAAATAGACGAAACCTCCGCGTAAACTTGGTGGTAAAACTATATATGACACGACTAAACTAGTATATAATGCTTGTGGAATGGATGTTTGCAGATTTTTTTGGAAAATTAAGACCTGAGAATTTCCCAAAAATTTATAAATAGCACAGAAAACGAGAAAATTTGATAAGCTGTGTCTGCTTAACCTGACGTCGTCAGGTTCGAATCCTGACGCCGTCAGGTTGTCATGACAGAAACTTGTCTGTTGCATTTTCCTGGAAAAATTACATCTTCAGAATCTTGAAAAATTCCTGCAAAACATCCGTTATGACTCGATACAAGCATTTACTCTAACAAACACACATATACATCAATTTCAATAGTTGTAATTCTTACATTCACGTTCTTTTAGAAACGTATGTAATCCTCCCTACACTTATCTTTTTGTAAAATACCTTTATATGTAATTAAGACGAGGTTAAAGATAAAATAAAGCATTTTCACAAATTCAAACATGAGAATAAACAACAATGAAAAAGATATATGACACACAAACAAGCAAACAATTAAGCATGGTTTGCCTCCCACGAAGCGCTTTTCTTTATTTATGAGTCTTGTAGCTAGACTCGAAGTCGTGCTCCTACTTTCCCCTTATCTTAGATGCCCATTCGATTTCCTTAACTCTTCGTTCATCACGAATATATTTAGGGCCTAACTCTAACCAAGCGGTGTAGTAAACCTTGTTCTCCAAATCTACTTCAAAAGCCGGAATGTTGTCTACTTCTAAATCATCAATACCCTCAAACTTTTTATTTTTGTAGGGCATTATATATTTAACACATTCAGTCCCATTTTAGAACTTGGCTATTCCTTCCTCTTGATCATAAACCATCATAGATTCCTCAATAAATGGTCTTCCAAGTATTACATCTCCTAAAAATCCATCAATGATGCCTTTAACATCTTCCAAGATCATGAAATCACACCTATATGTGAAATTACCTACGAAGACATGCAATCTTCTCGCTCTCCTGTTAGGAATTAGAAAATTCCATGTTAAAGTGTCGGTCACCACAATAATGGTCTAGCATATGTTAGCTCATAGACGTGTCGTTATTTACGTTATTTAGTACTTTATTAGTTAGTTTGTAGCGTAGATTAGTTTATTGTAACACCGTGGAGGAAGGACGGGTCTTTACCCACTGTATGCCTGATCCACAGTCCGTCAGGAGGACTTATGCTTTGTAACTATAAATACCCCTTCCATCCATGGAAGGGGTGTGGCTTCTTTGAATCTAACCTTTCATTTTGTAAAGCAACTCTCTTTCAAGAAACCTCCTCTCTATTCTCTTCATCTCTCTAATGGCTTTCTTATTTAATCATTGTCCTAGACCACCCGAATCATCAAACAACATAAATATTCACGATCCTACAATTGGTATCAGAGCTAGGTTATGTTGTTTGTTTTGATTTTCGTGGTTTGATTCATGGATTTATGCGGTTTTTCAATCGGTTTGATTCGGGTTACATTATGTGATCAATGTTTGTGGTTCGAATAATTTTATATGCTGTTGCATCCTTATTTTTTTAATCCGAAAAATTCTTTCTGAGTATTTTTGGTAAACAGCTTATAGATTGTTTTTGTATTCTCTTGGTTTCAACGAGTCTAGTGGTCTTTCCATGGTTACAATATCTGTCTTGGGTCATTATTTAGTCCAAACTGTAAGTGTCTTGTACCAATCCGTGATGTTTATTGATTAACTTGGTCTCCTTCATATCAAAAAGGGTTAATAATAAGCTTTGAACTTGGTCATCTGTCATGCGAGTTGTTATTTTTCTGGGTCAAAAAGTGTACCCGTTCCTGTTTTCTAGGAATGACATTATATGATGCGAGTTGTTACCTTTTTGTTATGCGAGTTAACCATGCATTTTAACGCTGGTTCTATGATGCGAGTTGCATAAATGTCCAGATACAATGGTCCCTATGCGAGTTGTCTACTTGTATTACTGAATGCGAGTTGTTAACCATACCATATGCGAGTTATCACATTTATGGGTTAGATGCAAGTTGTTAAACGTGTCTAAAGACTGGTATGCGAGTTATTGTTAAAATGGTCAAAAGCGAGTTGAGTGATAGAAATATAGCGACTTGACAAATACTTGACGCGAGTTGTGTACAAAGGAATTTGTAAACCGAGTTGTTGACCATGAACCACAACCCAAATTCCAAAAGGAATCATGTGACTTCTGGTATCATAACCATCATCAGTTTATAAACTTTTCAAATAAGGAAACAAAAGGCTGTAACAACATGACCAGAAACAAAATTAAATCAACTCTCCACAATCAAATCCCAAATCTAACCTATCCTACTCATCCCCCATCTCCTTCGTCTATACAAGAATCAAGACTCAACTCCAAACTTCAAATCAATTCGAAATCTGAAAATAAATGGACCTCAGTTTGTTTCAATTGTTTTTTTTAAATCATCTAAAGACTTTTACAATTGAATGAATATCATCATAGATCCATACTTGTGTTACTATCCGAATATAATGACAAGAGTATAACAACTATGTTATCTCTTTCTCGTGAAGTTCGTTCAAGACTCAAACATAAAAAATATAAAACCTACATGTGTTCGTGTGCTTTAGCCATTTAATTATTTCTTGCCATCCCTGTGGCTGATCAAAGTCTTTCGATTCAATGACCTTTGTACCATCCCTGTGGCAAGGTCATGAGAACTATAACAATCAATGGGGAGCCTGGATGGAAAAGCTGGATAAATGATTTGTGAAAGGATATACGTGGGGGAGGATTAGTCTTGAGAGTGTTTAGTTTTTTTTATTTGATTTGGATTTGTGAATTTGTTATGCTGCGTATAATGAGGGGGCGGATCATTTAGAGAGAGATTAGGGTTTGATGTGTGAGATATATTAGGGATTATGTTAGATAGAGGTGCGCTTTATATCCCAGATATGTAGGGTTGTTGGTATATTGATATCACATGGGCCGAACGTTTATGTATTTTAAGTGATGGACCAATCGGGTCTTAAACCCGGATAAGATTTTAGTGGAGCTGATTTGGAGCATTGGACTACATTAGATAATGGGCAACGTTTTGATGATATGGTCCAAGTTTTGAAGATGTTTGTGTTAGAGCATTTTGTATGGATACCAATGCATTTTGGTGCATTTTGAAGAATTTTGGATTGGGTGTTAATTTGATCTCATGGGCTGCGTTTTATGCTTGGTATTGGGCTTTATCTACACGTATCCAGTTAAGACTAAGACTAAGTGGAGTTGCGTTTTGTGATTGAGTGGGCTGAATATATATTGTTTTTGAATAATGGACTTAAACCAGCAAGTACTCGTATCAACCAATATGTCTAATTCATACGCGTGATATCAAAATTGGTAAACGAAAGTAGAAGAAAGTGTGATACGCGTTTTGAATATGTGATATTAAAGTACACGGTTTTAGGACATTATTTGGTAATGGGTTTGGCTAAGTCATATGGGCTCCTGATTAAGGGATTGTAATTGATTAAAATTGGGTCTCGTGATTTTTGGATATTGGTCTCCCAGGACATTATCTAACATTTGAGTGAATGGGTCGTGAAGTGTGTCCTAATGTGGATCTCATGTGATATGATATCGTGAGACTTGATTTTAACTGCTATACGAGGGATTAGATTATTTGAGGGTTTGTATCATTCTTTGATGGGCCGGATTTGAATATGTGTTGGATTGGACTGGGCTTAATGGTTTTGTGATCGTGTCTCATGGGCTTATACGGATGAAATGGGCTTAATATTAATTATGGACCGGGTCATTTCGTGCTAATTGAATCAGGTTTCTTTTATTTGGTGATATGTGATATTGGATATATTTATGGTCCGTGCCTTCATTGGATATTATTACATGCTCTAGAATATGGTCTTATGGTTTATTGTAATTTATGGAATGCGAGTTGTAACTAGATGATGTGATTTGACAATGTGATGTGTTGGGGTATGAGATTTGATCATGAGATATGATGATGAGAGTTGTTGTGTTATGAGGTTTGATACCTTGGCTTATACATCTTTACGGCTTTAATTGATGGTTGAACAAAACTAAGTACGGGGTTGTTTGGACGGTATTTCTTATTTGGATTTGAAGTGAGGTATTCCGGGCGTGTTTACTTATTTCGTCTTCTTTATTTCTACTCTTCCGCGAAGATGACTTGTTTGGGCATTTATTGAGTGTGATAAAGAATTGGCTATTTAGTTACGGTTGTGATTCATTCTCGCTTAACCCACAACGTAACTATCACTTTGGTGTCTCACGCAGTTGAGGATACGTCAAGAGGTTTTGTACATTGGGTACACCGTTTCTTTTTCACGAGGATTAGTACAAGTTTAAGTAACAAATCTGGGGAATTCTACTTCATGATCAAGTTAGGTATATCGGGCTTACTTCACCATGTGGTCACAGCAATTGCCGACAGAATTCGTGAATGATGTGTTTACCAAAGGGTTGATTGGCTGAGATGTGATCAACAATTCTCATGGGATATTCGACGCCACAGAATGTCTATGATACTTTACAGTCTAAGCAAAATCTTTCAAGAATCTTCAAAAGTCACTCATGATTTTTCAAGATGTTTGCTTATGACAAGAACTTCTCGTGTAAATGGTCGTACACGTTATGATGCTTCCGAAAGTTCAAAACCATCATGGGGGAGAAACTTGTACTTTGTTGTTACGGTCAACCTTTAGGGGGAAGTAGTGTATACTACTTGACTTAGTATGGTTTGTGAAGTTGTCTACATATGGGTAAAGAATTGTTGATGATATTGTTGAAGATGATGAATGAACCGTTAATGAACCATTGATGAACCGCTGCATGTTCCCCTAAAACAGATATTCACCGAAACCAAAGTTGTCATAACACATTCAAGCTGACATTGTTTACGGTTTTGTCTTGATTTTGTAAAATCCCGCGAAAGAATCTATTTCTCGGTTTAAATCATAGACTTGTAAAATCCCGTGACAATGGAAACATCATGGTTAAAGTAATGTGCATTTCCGACTCTATCTCTCGGTTTACTCTTGGCTTTGTAAAATCCCGTGAAAGAAACTATTTGTTGGTTTAAACCACATAATTGTAAAATCCCGTAATGATTGAATCATCCTGGAGAAAGGAAAGTGTATTTCGGGATTTTATCTGATGCTGATGTTACGGTTTCTTCTTCGAAGAAGGGATAAAAGGGTGTACTTTATGAATTGGGTGTGTGTTTGGATATTCGTCATGGCAGTTTGGTTATTACATGGTTTTACGGGGTTATGTGCTTCTAACCATGGTCGGGATGAAAACCATTATCATAGTTCACTTAAAACGTCAAATGAGGCTAGAGTTGAGCTTTTAACCAGAAGATGTGACAACGGGGTTAATTCACTATTATTTATTTGAGGTTGAAGTGAAATATCACGAGCAAGTGTACTTAGTATCTGAAGGTATCGGGGATGGTTGGATGAAGATTCTTCAAGATCCTTGTTCGAGCTTATTATCAAAAACGAAGACTTGGAAATCTAGTTATTGTTGGGTGTCTTTTATCTTTTCTTTTACCACTTGGGGGAATTGGGCTCTTACCACCACAAAATAACTATCACTTTAAGGAGTTACGTTTTAGTGCTCAGTGTCACATTCAATTGTGGATTTTCAAGAGGTGATGTACGTCTTATACTTGATGGTTGGTTGGATGAAGAGTATAGAGTACTTAGAGATTCAATGGAGGATGAAGTCTCGACATCGCTCTTTGTTAAATATGTGCAAGTTTAAGTCACGAGTTCGGGTTAGTTTACTTCGGGGTCAAATTCATCATATGTGTTTTTCTCCATCAGTTGTCACGACAAAGAGCCTACTAAATGATAATGGGTTGATTACAAGTTTGCCAAGAGTAGATGAAAAGAGAGAGATTTTTGACGTCTGTTCACATCAGTTCAGGCCTCGTACTTCATCATTATGGCGTCTACAGATAACACTTCAGGCCCCGTTCCTCAAAAAAAGAAAGGTGTACGCTTCAGTGCGCTTTATCTTCAGAAGAAGAGAAATCTTCATGTATATGACCATTCTCATTGACATTCTTCATCAACAAGCTTTATGCTTCTCCCATGCTCATTCAGTCATCAAGTGGATCTATGTTCATTGGTGTATATTCTTATTCACTTGTTAAATCAAAAATGGCAACTTCGGATGCAATTTTTGAGGAGGAGAAGAGTGAATATACTAAATGATGATGGATGTTTGAATAATGGTCATACGACTTATTGTTTTATGACTCTCCTCCAACGCCTAATGTTTCACTCACTAAGGATAAATGGGATTTATTGTTTGGGATTCATTGTTTCAAGATATGTTTGATGAGTATTTCCAACCGCTAGTGAATGTTGATCATCTAAGAAGTACAACTCAGACTACTCAAGAAGCCCAATCTCCAGTTATTCCTCAAGACGTTGATAATGACTATCATAATATTGCAGTTGCACTCATGAATAATGATCCGCTCTTTGGTATTCCTTTACCAAATCTTCACGGATTATTGATTCATGAATAATGATCCGCTCTATGCTATTCCTTTGCCAAATCTTCACGGATTATTGTTCCTCTCAATGTGCACGCTATAAATCAACCACATGAACTACAAGGAAAATGACTACCTCATCCGCTCGAAGACATTATTGGTGAATCTTCCAGATCAGTATCTACATGTATATCTTTAGGAAGAATGCATTGATGTTGAGGAATCATTTGTTCCAGTTCATTCAGTGGGTCAATGTACATCCGATTGTATGTTTATTCACGTGTTGGGCATTTTACACAAGTTGATTACTTCGGAGTTAATCATTTATCACTTATTTGAGATTGAAGTTAAATTTCACAATGGCGTGTTCTTATTTGATAACTTGCCCGGGTCTAAGAATTTTAAGTTGAAGACTTGGTTTATCTAGTTACCGCCGGATGGATGGTTGAAGACCTCGTTAACTATCACTTTATGGAGTTACGTGGTTTTACTCAGTGACACACGCAAATGTCGTTGTGGATAATTGCAAGAGGTGTAAATGTCTCATACTTCTGTTGAGTATTGAGTACTTAGAGATTTGCTTGGTGCATTAATTCTCAACACCGTTCTTCCAATATTAGTGCAAGATTAAGATACACATGCGGGGAATTCTACTTCAGTTTCAAGTTTGGTATATCAGGTTTTCTTCAACAGTGGTCACTTCAAATTGTCTACATATGGGTTGATAAAGAAAGCCAGAGAGAGTTTTTGTAGCAGTTGATTCTCACAGAATTTATTTGAGCTAATTTGTTGTTCTTCTCTATTTCAAGATTATTTGGTATGTGTAATGTGTTGCTGATTCTGAGGTATCAAAACCAGCAAGGGGGAAGGAGACATACATCTAAACACACAACGAGTACAGGTGATGAACTTAATACTTCTTCTCTATTGAAGTAATCCCAGGAAAGACAAATGTCACAACCGTAGAGAAACTCAGTGTTTAACTCGCAGCCTTTGATGTATTATTCCAACCATTTGGGAGGAAGTGGTCTCTGGATACTTTCGGTATGTGTTAACTCGGCTTTCAGTAGGAAGAAATATGAGAAGAATATATGGAGTGTGAGATAATATTGCTTATCGACATCTTCTATATGATTTATGATAAAGTGCTTCCGATTAGTGCTTCATGTACTCAATGTAATGATGATTCCGTTGAGATCATAACCATCAGGGGAGAGATATGTGTACATCAGGGTCGCACAACATATTCACTTGATCGAGCTTAATCAGTTATTCCAGAGTTGACATCCGCAGAGGAGATCAGTGATTCAACCTGGCATGTGATGTCATTGTCGCTACTCTGGTTCGGTACTTGTGTACATTATGGGCTGATTGGTTATATGGAAGATATCTGGAATGCACTTGGTAAAATGAAGATGTTGATGTATTGTTCCCCTAAATAGACAACTGGTCAATCTCGAAGAGTAATGTGTACATCGGGGACGCAAAACAGGTTCATGTGATCGGACTTCATCAGTTATTCCGGATTTAATAACCACTGAGATGATCAATGTTTCAACTTGTTACTTTGGTGTTCTTATGTTCTTCGGGGTACTGAGCTTCATTCAATAAGATTGTTTGTGTTCATTTCTACTTCTTGGGGAAATGGTCCTTGTTCTTAGTTTGTCGGTTTGGGAGGGAAGCTACCAAAGTCTCACTTTCAGAAGGCTCAAGTTCTGACAACGATTCAAGAGCCTCGAAAGCTTTGGTGGTGAAAGTTTAAGTGATGATGACTTCTATCTTCTTCAAAGTGCTGAACGATTTCCTTATCTCGGTACTCGTATCATCATCTTCTTAAACTATTTCTCTATCTTTGTAAATATTTATCAAAAACCAAATACAAAAATATAAAACCAACAAAAGAAAATAGAAAAATATAAAATCAACAAAAACCCATAAAAATCAGAAAATTTTGAAAAAGACCAAAAATATTGTTTTCTCAAGACATGTCTTCTGGTATCGATAACATCTACGGTCTTAGAAATGTCATTCAATAATGGCACAGGACTTTAGATGAAGTTCGAGCAGGAGGTGTAAATATTTCTTTCTAAACATGTCTCAAAATATGGCTTGCACTTACTTCTGACTGTAACCCGTGCTTAAACCATGGCTTGCTATTATTTCAGATAGCAACCCGTTCTTCAAGGAAGGAAAGTGCTGCGCTAAACTAATTTTCAAATATTTCGTGCACTTATCCTAAAAACAAAAACAAGGAAAGCATGTCGTCAAAAAGACTGCTGTTCCTACTCAAATATTTTCCTTCAAAATTCTTCTAAAAATATTTGTTTTAACAAAATTGGTGGAAAACGAGTTGCTTTAAAACAATCAGATTCAGAGCTTTTATAAGATTTGCAAACTCAATCAATGACTTCAGCGCTTTTAAAACTTTTCATAAAATAAGTCATTGATTGAGGGGGATAATGTTCTTCAAAGTTACATCATCTAACGGGCTTTCTTAATTATCCTACGTGCTTAATTAAAAATTATATTTGCCTATGTCGAAGGACTAGGATTTTAGGATATGATTGTTAGGATTAGATGATTAGAGTTTGATGAACACATAAATCCCATGCTTTGTATGAACTGATTGATATGTTGGATTGACTTTTATTAGTCGATTGTTGTTTGGGTGTTGTCGACCACCATATATCTGTTTGTATGTCTACTAACGTATGCAGATATCATGGATTATAAGAATGTTCCCGATCCGGATCCCACAATTTATGATTGGATGCCGAAAGGAAAGGGCAACTATATCTTGGGTCGACAAATGAAGAAACGGAACTTAATTTGACTTCCATGGAGAGTTGGCATGAAATGCAACGTAAGAGGTCTCACTGCATCAGCAGATGGTTTTCTTCATCATCAAATGAAGAAACGGAGCTTAATTGGACCTCTATGAAGAGTTGGCATGACAAATGCAACGTCAGAGGTCTCACTGCATCAGCAGACGATTTTCTTCCGACCCACAAAGAACAAACGAAGCTTCTGAACCACCTAACGTATCTTTGTGCAGGATAATTGTGATGATACCATTTTTTAAGAACAATTTTTAAAATAATATTGTTTTGAAAAATGGAAAAATATTGTTTTGAAAATAAATTGGACTTAATTTTGAAAATCACCGGACTTCATTTTATCAAAACTTAAGTCACTCAATCATCGACTATGGTTATCGATTGAGGGGGAGAGTGATTTAAAATAAAATATTTTCAATCGATATTTCTTCATAAAAGGTCCGTTTGTACAATAATAAGTGGTGATCTAAAGATTTAATGTTATGTCATGGTATGATTTTCTTTAAAAACTCAAAGATCTTACAAAATGAAATTTTTTCTGTTCTTGTTTGATTGTGAAATTGTTTAATTTTACTTAAAGATCTCTTAAAAACTATCATACCTGACACTAACAATCTTTAATGTCTAAAATTGATCCGTATTAATCATTTTTCAAAATTAAATCAAGCCACGTCTTTCCCCAAAATCTTTTAAATGATTTAAATCAATTGGGATCACAAATCTCAAAAGGCTTGAAATTTTTGATTGGGGTAGAGATCGTGATTTAAATCTCAAATTTGTTTAAATGGAATTGGTTTTAGTCCTTTAAAGGCACTCCTGCCTCCATGTGCCAAACGATTTCTAATACATAATGCACATGTTGAGGGGGAGCATATATCCAAAAACAAGATGAGTATTTAAATCTGGCCACATTTTCTCCTATGTTTTTCTAAACCTTATTAAATCAATTGGGATCCAAAATATCAAAGGGTTTGATATTTTTGATCGGGGGAGAATTTGTGATTTAATAATGAAACTTGATTAAAGATGATCATTGTTTTGGTTCAAATGTGCATACTGATCTCCCATATGTGCTAAATGCTTTCGAATCTCGAAGCACATATTGAGGGGGAGCATTTCAAAAGAAAACAAACAACTTGATTAAAGATGATCATTTTTTTTGTTCAAATGTGCATACTACTCTCCCATATATGCTAAACGCTTTCGAATCTCGAAGCACATATTGAGGGGGAGCATTTCAAATGAAAACAAACTTTCAAGGTACAAAAGATTCTATGTTTCAACATAAAGTACCTTGATTGATTTTCTAAATAGTTTCTTAATGGATTTTGTGATCGTGGATGTACTTCAAAAGAACTCTTTCCTCTATGTGATAAAATGATTTCAAATATCCTATGCACATATTGAGGGGGAGAATTTACCAAGAAAATCAAATGGCTTTTTCTACGGAAATTGTGATCAAGAATTTATTTCAAAAGAACTCTTGCCTCCATGTACTAAACACTTTATAAAATCATAGGTACATGTTGAGGGGGAGCATTTCTAAATGATCAAAACAATTAAGGTACAAAATGCTTTGATATTATATCACAAGTACCTTGATTGATTCTCCAAATGATTTTTCAATTGGTTTTGTGGAAGAATGAACTGTACCAAAAGACCGACCACTTTACTTTATGCATGGAGTTATAAGGATGGTGAGGTTAGGTATTAGTTCCTACGATCCGCCAGAACCGGAGGGATCTACCCAGGGACAATCCACTAGATAGTGTAGAGTCCTTAGGTATATTGAAAAAAGGAGAAAAGTGAGAAATGGGAAGAGTGCCGACTGAGACAGAGCTAGAACTGGAATAAACCCAACAAGGTTCTAGTAATGAAGTTTCGGTAAGCACTGAAGAGGTTGAAGAATGAAAAATAAATGAATGAGAAAAGGGTGAAAAGAAATAGCCCTCCAATAATTCAACCTTATGGCAGAAACCGGGTTCAATTCATATGCTACTGGTAGTTACCAAGGTAACACTGGTATTGAAGACAAGACGTCATGGACCCAGTGACGCACTGCACTAAACTTCCCAAGCTACTCAAGTTCCTCTTAAAAGGGCTTGTTTCATTCTCACGAGGAACCTACATAATCTATCCACTTTCTCTTAGAGATTGTTGATATTGAAGAAGGAGACCCTCTCCCTAGTCTCCGGCATAGGAACCAAATGTGCACAATTGAGTCTAGAGCCAAGAGATCATCCATAATATCTCATTAGGACACAAAATTAATGAAGACTTGCTGTTTCACACAATGTGGAAAGTAAGTATATATTGAGAGTCCTACGCATTATCCTTGTGGTATTGCCAGAACGTCTGAGTGATATGTAAAGTATTCACAATGAAGATGGAAATCCTTCTAGAGCCAACATCAAACAAGCTCTTGGTAGGTAACATGTGAGATCTTTTCTAAAGATCAAGCTTGTGACAACTGGATAGAAACAATGGGGCGATTCATTCTTGAATCAACCTTGGTCCGGGAATGGAATTGACGAATACTTTTGGAAAAACCGTTCAACGTTCAAATCTTCTTTTCTCTAGCACATTGAATGTGTATTCATATTTCAAACACAAAAAGTATCTCTGATTGAAAAAATACTTTTGGAAAAACCGTTCGATGTGCTAATCTCTTCTCTCTAACACATCGCATGTGTACTCTTTTCAAATACAAAAAGTATTTTTGATTGAAAATTGACCTTTCTCATAAAACCTTTGTTGTATTGCAAAACTCTTTCTTCTAAGCAATACGCGATTGTTTTCAAATCAATTTTTCATCAATCAGTGAATCTCAATTCAGGTTCACTCACTCCATGTTGTCTTCTTTGAGACGTTCCGTTTGAGAGAACGCTAGAAGTACCGCTAAACCCTGTCAAGGACATTCTTCGGAATTATACATGATCACAGGCAGTACTTTTACTGATCAACGGGGAACCGTGGGCCGTATACCTCGATTCAATGAAAGTGATCAAAGATACTTTCGTGCGCTTTATTGCTAACTGTTGTATGTAGGAACTCCCGATGGTTGCAGCTGATCAGAAATTGAGGAGTCAATCTATAGCCGCATGCTCACACATCACATTCAAAGAAATCATGATATGTGCATATCTACATCAACTGGCTCTGATATTTTCAATCCATGCTTCTGCTACGCTACTGGAAATATTATGAATCAATAAAAGCTTCCGCTACTCTGATGAGAAGATGTCATGATCCCAAATGTGAGCATGTCGGTCCGTAAGTCACAACTTCACATGATGGCAACACAACAAAGGGTGATCCAGAGATTTACTGTAGCTGATGATCTCAAAGAAAGCTCGAAGATCATCAAAGATGTGGATCAGTTCAAAGACCTCCATTAAAAGTACTAATCAATGCGGACTTTAAAGAATCGCTACTAAAGCACAAAGATTGCGGAACATTGAAGAATTAAAGTCTACGAGCTCATAACAGAAGACAAAATAGAATGCTAGGATTCGAAACGTAAAACATGGGGTGACCTCCCTTAGGGGGAGATTGTTAGGAATTAGAAAATTCCATGTTAAAGTGTCGGTCACCCCAATAATGGTCTAGCATATGTTAGCTCGTAGACGTGTCGTTATTTACGTTATTTAGTAGTTTATTAGTTTGTTTGTAGCGTAGATTAGTTTAGTGTAACACCGTGGAGGAAGGACGGGTCTTTACCCACTGTATGCCTGATCCACAGTCCGTCAGGAAGAAGTATGCTTTGTAGCTATAAATACCCCTTCCATCCATGGAAGGGGTGTGGCTTCTTTGAATCTAACCTTTCATTTTGTAAAGCAACTCTCTTTCAAGAAACCTCCTCTCTATTCTCTTTATCTCTCTAATGGCTTTCTTATTTAATCATTGTCCTAGACCACCCGAATCATCAAACAACATAAATATTCACGATCCTACATCTCCCAACATAGTTACTTACTTTCCTAGGGTAAAAGGGATCTCTCATAGGTCCTAACTTTTCGCTCATGATCCAATTGTAATAGAGCCTAGACATTATGTTCATGGGTGCCTTATAGTCTATGTAAGTGTGATCCCTATATATGTACCCAATCATGCACGGTATCTTAATGTTTTTAGGGTCACCCCTTTTTATGCGTGGCTCGAAAGGTGGTCGCGGGTAGTTAAGTACGTTATAGTGATAGGCAGTTTCCTTTCCGTTAGGGTATGACTCGAAATAATCCCTAAGTTCCTCTTCCTCACTACCCTCCATAATTTCTAATACTTTATAATCCCCTTCTCCCATTTCATCCTCCGAATCATTTCTCGTGGTTGAATCACTATCTAAAGTACTACTGGATTCCTTAAGGGCTTTCTCAAGTGCACTTTCATTTATCCAATTCAATTTCTTAAGCTCTCCAATTTCACTAACAATATGAGCTCAAAGTTGGTTGGAAAAAGTTGGATCGAGTAGTGGGTAGTTGTTTGATGATGGGTTGTTGTTTGGTGGGTTATCACCTTCCATGATGAAAAGTGATGGGGTTACTAACAAAGTCACGAAGAAGGGGGATAGACTACAAGGAAGCTAAAAATGAGAAAAAAAAAATCTCACTTGATAGGAATCAAGCAAGGGAACTGATGAGTGTCTAAATACTCATCATTTGTGTACAAAATAAACTGCAAAATCATCTGAAAACACTCAGAAACACATCAAAATGATCAAAATATCACAAATCAGTGTTTTATGTGTTTTAAATACAAAAATATCAAAATCAGATGAAAAACATATCAAATTTTCAAAAATTGCAGTTTTAGTCCCCCAAGTTTCAAAAGTTGTCAAAATGTACCCCTCGAGCACATAATTTCAAAAATAAAGTCACCAAAGGTCCTTTTAAAATCAAAAGTTGTCAAATTTAGTCCTTTGGTGAAAAATATAAAAAGTTTGAGAAAGTTACAAAAATGGTCCTCCAAGTTTGAAAATTGGCAGATTTAGTCCTTAGAAAATGTGAAAATGGCAAGTTTAGTCCTTGTACTTTGTGAGATTGTCAGTTTTAGTCCTTGGAGAAACTTTTCGCAAATTGGCGCCTAGGTCCTTGAAGTTTCAGAAGTTACACATATGGTCCCTATGTTATTATAAGCCTTAAACCTCATTTTGGACCTTTCACCATTTTGGACCCCACTATCATTAGCAACATTGTGAACCCCTTGGTATTAATAACCAAGTCAAATGTATTTGACTTTCACCCACAAAGGCCAAAGTCTTCATCCCCTCAACTGCTTCTCGCATCTAGCCATCTCCCATCCCCCCTCCTCACCAATCACTCCAAAGTGTTCCCCACTCCACAACTAACATCCAAACTGCATTTAATGCATTTCCCTCCCCCTCACTCAACCTTATCTGCCAAATGAGAATTTGGCGCCAAAAATCTTTTTGAATGGTCAAGATGAATTTAAAAGCAATCCAATGGCTGGGGGATGGTGGGATATATTCAGAAAGAGAGAGAAGACACTGGGATATATAAAGAAAGCTAGGAGGAGCAAGAGAGGAGTAGAATTTTTAGTTGTAATTTACTTTTATGTCGTTTTTAATAATAATGTCTTAGTTTTCTTCAAAAGCTGTAATCTTTTGTTCTTAAATATTAAACTCAAGTTATATTGTCAGTTTGATCAAGTTTTAAACATTAATTCCAAGTTTCAATTTCATTTCATCTTTATATGCCTACTGTTGAAAATAGGAGTTTCCATCTCATAGTTTCAAGCTTCATATTGCTTCTTTTTAAGTTGTATAAGCTTATATAAGCTAGTTATAGCTTTTTATAAGCTTATAGTCAAGTTCCAATTCATTTTGTAACTGGGTCAACAAAAGTCAACTGGAGGGCTAGAAATGGCAATGCAGTTGGAATTGGGGTGATGCAGTGATAGCAATGGGTTGATTTAGATTCAGTGGGTTGGTTTAAATAGGTTAGTGTTCACTCAAGGTTGTTTCAAGCCATTGTGGCTTAGGACTACTTGTAAGTTATTTCCAATTTTATAGCATAATCTTCTCTTGTGGTTTAAAATAAGTTTTATCTGTTCAATAAGTAATAATTAGGTCGCTTAATCTTGGTTTAATCAATATCCTTATTTGATTTAATCTATAGTGCGCTTTTACTTTGTCAACTGTTGATATAGGAGTGTTTGGTTCTGTAGCTTTATCTGCCTTAAAGACTTTTGCAGTAATTGAAATCTGTTGGGTCATGCTTTGTTACCCCAATTGAACTTAACTCTGTCTTAAAATTGCATGTTCAAACAACCAAAGTCAAAATTGCACTAAATCTGTCCTAACGCATCGTTGTGGATTTTGGATTTGAAATCTCTGAATTAGTGTTTAAAAGTGTTAAACATAGGTTGCATTGTGCTTATTCTCCCTTATAACATCAACTTCAGTCAATAATTTGGATTCAAAGTTCACTTTAGTCAAAGCTTCATTATTTCTTCAAAAGTCAAAAGTACTAAAATCACTTTTTGGGCAAATACAAGGAATTTTCATGGCTTCATTTTTGAGCCATTTTCAGTGGAACTTGTCATTCTAAAAAGTTTAGCTGGTCTTGTTACTTATTAGCATTTTTGTGAATTTTTACAAATATTGTACAAGCTTCAAATCAGCTTCTCTTTCAGGCCCAATATGCCCCTGCACCAATCGAGGTCGTTGAATGCCGAGTTTTTCTCGATTTGGTGCAAGTGCACAGAGCTCATAAGAGCTTTTCAATGTCTGATTTTAGGTACACATACTCTCACCCAGGTCTGCTGTAGGTTCCAATTGGTAGTTTTAAGTTTGAGCTTATTTTTAAGCTTGTGCATAAGCTTAAAGTTGTACCCCTTTAACTGTTTTTCTGCCTATAGCTCATCTTGTCAAATTGCTCAATTTGCTATTTCAGAGGTTATAGCTTGTTGATACTTGTTGCTTTAGAGTTATTTTAGCATCTTGTTGCCTCTCAGACGTTTGGTACCCTTTGGTGTGCTTTTGGCTTATCCAAGTGCTTATTTATAAGCACTTGGCACATCAGTTGCTTATTCTTCCAAACAAGCACTTGTTTTTCCAATTTTCCTAGCTTCCTAAATATGTTTTAGACTTTTCCTGAAATTTTCAGATTTTTCTAAGGTGTTTAGCTATTTTTCTTAATTTAAAATAGTTTTTAAGCATTTTTAATTAGTATTTAATATAAAAAATTAAGAAAAGGTTCAAAAAAATAATTTTTCATTTTTATTAAGTTAAGATAAATATAAAAAGAGAAAAAAATATTTTTCCATATTTTTCTTAGTTAAATTTGTATTTTTAAATAATTTAATTAGTTTTAAATAGTTTAAAATTCCTAGAAAATAGAAAAATAATCAGAAAAATACAAAAATAGTTTTGAAAATTCTAGTTTGATATTTTAGACTTTTCCATTTCATAATTTTATTTTTCTAGCTTTATTTCCTAATTTCTTGTATTTTAGATAATTATTTAATAGTTAAAAATAGTTTTTAATTAATAATAATTAGGTAATTAGTTATAAAAATAATTTTCTTTTTCTATTAATTTTCTTTTATCATTAGGATTGTAAAAATGTATTTTTCATATTTTTAGGATTTATATTGTATAAGTTTAACTTTTTATTTTATACTGCTATTTAATTTTAATTTAAACGTAAGTTTTAGTTTTAAGTTTTAAACGCTATCACTTTTAAATATAGTGATCGCGTTTATTTAATAGATTTTATCTTTTTAATTTCCTTTAATTTGCATTTAAGCCGCTTTTAATTTGTTGGCTTTTTCCGTAGTTAATATCATTCCCAAATCCTTTTCTCGTTCAAATTCCTCGATCACTAAGCGTTTGATAATCCATTGCACAACTCGCTGGGACTTAACGACCCGGGGAAACATTATACTCCTCAGATCTTCATTGCATTCGCTCCTGAGCAGCTTTAAGCTGGTTACGGTCCGCCATTCACAAGTGGCGGGCTTGTGTGATTTAGCTTGACTGCTTCGAGCGCATCAAATTTTGGCATGCCACGCCGGAGCTGTGGCTGATAATCTTACGTATAGCAGATTAGTGATTTGGATATTCACTCTTTGTTCATACCATCCATCTGTATATGTTTATATTTTCTTATCCAAAACCCCCAAAAATATTCTTCTCATTCCTCTTATTCGTTGATTCTATTTCTCTTACCCTCTTGCCGATTAATTCTATTCTTCGTATCCTCTCAACCATTTAATTCTATTTCTTTAACCCTCTAAATGTTTAATTCTCATGGCAACGATCAATTATCCTCGTTGTTTCCACTGCAAAAGCCGTATGGAAGAGGATCACTCGATTGTCGAATCCGGATTGTTTATGCAAGCGATGTGGAAGGACGGGTGCAAGCAAATATTGTTATTGGTGCTAATTATCTGATAACTCTCTCGATGATTCTCCAAGTTTTTCCGACCCTCCGCCACAACCCGATGAACCCGAACCGAACCGAGACCATAACGAAGTGGTGGAAATTGCTAGCTCTCGTGAGCACACCACTTGTCCCACCTCCCCGATCTTTCAATGTTCTTCGAGACTTGATAGTCATCCGGATCACCATGTTGGTTTTGTTGATTCTTTGGATAAACCGATTCCTCTTCATAACTATCAAATGCAATCGTTTATTCCTTGTGTCGGTTGTGGTGAGCCTCTTTTTGGTTCACCCTGTCGTTGGTGTAAGTGTGTACAATGTGGTAATGATATCCATAACGAGAGTTGTTTGTTTTGTGGTTCAAGGAATTCATTTGATTATGATCCTAATCAGAACTCATTTAACGACTCCTCAAACTTTTCCAATTACCCACCACAACCCGACTTATCATCATATGACCAACATATCTGTTGTGAATTTTGTGGAGGTCCTCACCAAGGATTTGAGTGTCAATCCGAAAACACGTTTGTCTATGAACAGCTTTCCGGTGATGCTCGAACTTTGGTTATAACCAAAATCCATATGATTCACTGGGGCCCGCAACTCAACAGCTTTTCAAGTGTGAGTACTGTGGAGGTCCCCATTTCAGCTCTGATTGTCAAATAGCGAACCCAGTTCCTTGTAACAATCATGACTCTTACATGTTTGACAATTTCCAACCTCCACAAAGACTATACGGTTCAAACTCAACCTGAGCCGTTGTCTCAAGAAATCTCCCATGATTTTGAAACCGCAATGAAAACACTTGAGGATATGATGATTAACTTTAAGAATCAAGTGAGTGGTGAAAAGACCATAGGAGAATTGTTAGCCGAAGAGCGTGAGGCCCGCCAATCGAGGGAAGAACTATTAGCCCTAGAGCATGCAGCTCTAAGGCGCTCCCAATTTCTTAAGGCAGCTCTATATGATGATGACGAGGAGGGTTTTTATCCTTTTAGAAATAATATTTCAACCTCCTCAGGTCAGTTGATATCCCATCAGTTGAGATTCCATCTCAAACAACTGCTATCACACCCGATATTCCCACTCACTCTCTGAACATGGGGGACGAGCATCTTGACACTGTTCCTAAAAAGGAATCGGACGACTTCATAAAGTCTAGTGTTGAGAACCTTGTCCCAATCCCGAGAGAGTCACAGGAATTTCGATCATATGTGTGATTCTTCTTTCCCTCTTGAGTGTTCAAATGATCATTTGGAAACTTTCTCCGATTTTAGCGATGATTGTGCTTCCCATGGAGACATTGAGTATGTCGAGGCATCACTCCCACAATCTGATCCCCTTCTTGAGGAGTTCTCCGGTGAACTCACTCACATCAATCCACTCTTTGATTTCGAGCCGATCCGGGAGAGACTGAAAGTCTCATTGATAATGATCGTTCACTCACTTCTTACTCCAACAGTCCAATAGAGAATGTTGATCACTTTGTTCCCCAAACATTCAAAGCTACTTTCACCAATCCTCTATTTGAATTCTACTCTGAATTCACTTTAATTTATGAGAATCCACTCTTTGATACTCAGATCGAGGATAGTGATGAGTCGACAATGGAACAAGAATTCACTAATTCACATCATGTGAATGATTCTCTTCATGAGGAGTTCGCCGGTGAACTCACTCATATCATGACTCCGAGTATGATTGCTTGATGGAAAAATCATGATCGGTGGGAAAAGTTCTCAATCATGAGAGTTTGTATTTCTATGACAAATTTTCCAACCCTCCCTCCCGAGATGCTTTCCAAGCCAAAGAGCTCAACCAACAAAATCCAAACGAGTGCAATCTGCACTTGACCCGAGGAAGAAGATCTTATCATGATCGTCATCATGATTTTCCTTCTTTTCTTCACCTACCCGGTGACTTCCTCTCTTCTTCACTCGCTCGAGTGAGGACACTATCTTTGACCCCGCATTTTCGTTATCATTTTTGAGCCGGTTCTATGTATATCTCATCGGTGTAGAACTTTCACGTGCTTCAAATGTTTGTCCAAACATCTTGAATGAAAGTCCGATGGAGATTGTTTCTTCCACTTTGCTTCCCCATGAACAAATTAATTCGGGGTCGAGTCAAGCTAGCGACTCGGAAATCAAAAACAATAGCACACACAATATGGGTTTTCACCCATATTTCTGACTTCTTTCTATTTTCTACCACCCTAGTGTGGGGTTGCCCACATGTTGTGTTTAAAAAAAAAAAAAAAAAAAAACTTTCTAAATAATTGCCGTAGTATTTCCCTTTTACGTTCTTTGTTTCGGCATAACCGACGGTACTTTGAATATTGAGGGCAATATTCATTTCTAAGTGTGGGGGGAATTCTCACGAATTTTATCATATAATTATACCAATTCCCCCGTTTTTGGCCAAAATTTTTTTGGAGTAAGTGTTTTACACTTACTCAAATTTGGTTATCACCGCCATGTCCGTAAGACAAAAGGATTGGCTAATCCAGGAGCAAACGGCTCTTGGTAAAGATTTCTCAAATCCGCTTATATGGCTTGCAATTTGCCCAAAATTGTATGGTTCTCAACTCACCATGTCCTAAAAAGTGAAGAGTTGGCTAGCCCGCAAGGTTATGGCTTGTGGTAAAGGCAGTGGAAAAACCATAATTGGTAATCACTCACCAAAGATAGTATTGATAATTTATCTAAGAGTTGGCTAGTCCGTAAGGGTACGGCTTCGTAAAGACAAAATCAAATCCGTTGAAAGTCGGTGGTTTGCTCAAAATCACATGGTTATCTGTACCATGGTTCTTACTTGAACTGAAACATTTGGCTACTCCAGAAGTAATGGCTTTTGGTAAAGAGATTAAAATCCATTATGTTTTCTCAAATCATTGCTAGGGACTAGCAATATCTCAAGGGGGGATTGATGAGTGTCTAAATACTCATCATTTGTGTACAAAATAAACTGCAAAATCATCTCGAAAACACTTAAACACATCAAAATGATAAAAATATCACAAATCAATGTTTTATGTGTTTTAAATACAAAAATATCAAAATCAGATGAAAAACATATCAAATTTTCAAAAATTGCAGTTTTAGTCCCCCAAGTTTCAAAAGTTGTCAAAAACAGTCCCTGAGCACATAATTTCAAAAGTAAAGTCACCAAAGGTCCTTTTAAAATCAAAAGTTGTCAAATTTAGTCCTTTGGTGAAAAATATAAAAAGTTTGAGAAAATTACAAAAATGGTCCTCCAAGTTTGAAAATTGGCAGATTTAGTCCCTGGAAAATGTGAAAATGGCAAGTTTAGTCCTTGTACTTTGTGAGATTGTCAGTTTTAGTCCTTGGAGAAACTTTTTCAGAATTGGCAGCCTAGGTCCTTGAAGTTTCAGAAGTTACACATATGGTCCCTATGTTATTATAAGCCTTAAACCTCATTTTGGACCTTTCACCATTTTGGACCCCAGTCATTAGCAACATTGTGAACCCCCTTGGTATTAATAACCAGTCAAATGTATTTGACTTTCACCCACAAAAGGCGCCAAAGTCTTCATCCCCTCAACTGCTTCCTGCAATCTAGCCATCTCCCATCCCCCCTCCTCACCAATCACTCCAAAGTGTTCCCCACTCCACAACTAACATCCAAACTACATTTAATGCATTTCCCTCCCCCTCACTCAACCTTATCTGCCAAATGAGAATTTGGCGCCAAAAATCTTTTTGAATGGTCAAGATGAATTTAAAAGCAATCCAATGGTCGGGGATGGTGGGATATATTCAGAAGAGAGAGAAGACACCGATATATAAAGAAAGCTAGGAGGAGCAAGAGAAGAGTAGAATTTTTAGTTGTAATTTACTTTTATGTCGTTTTTAATAATAATGTCTTAGTTTTCTTCAAAAGTCAGTAATCTTTTGTTCTTAAATATTAAACTCAAGTTATATTGTCAGTTTGATCAAGTTTTAAACATTAATTCCAAGTTTCAATTTCATTTCATCTTTATATGCCTACTGTTGAAAATAAGAGTTTCCATCTCATAGTTTCAAGCTTCATATTGCTTTTTGTTGTATAAGCTTATATAAGCTAGTTATAGCTTTTTATAAGCTTATAGTCAAGTTCCAATTCATTTTGTAACTGGGTCAACAAAAGTCAACTGGAGGGCTAGAAATGGCAATGCAGTTGGAATTGGGGTGATGCAGTGATAGCAATGGGTTGATTTAGATTCAGTGGGTTGGTTTAAATAGGTTAGTGTTCACTGGTTGTTGTTTCAAGCCATTGTGGCTTAGGACTACTTGTAAGTTATTTCCAATTTTATAGCATAATCTTCTCTTGTGGTTTAAAATAAGTTTTATCTGTTCAATAAGTAATAATTAGGTCAGTTAATCTTGGTTTAATCAATATCCTTATTTGATTTAATCTATAGTGCAGTTTTACTTTGCAATCTGTTGATATAGGAGTGTTTGGTTCTGTAGCTTTATCTGCCTTAAAGACTTTTGCAGTAATTGAAATCTGTTGGGTCATGCTTTGTTACCCCAATTGAACTTAACTCTGTCTTAAAATTGCATGTTCAAACAACCAAAGTCAAAATTGCACTAAATCTGTCCTAACTGCTTACTGTTGTGGATTTTGGATTTGAAATCTCTGAATTAGTGTTTAAAAGTGTTAAACATAGGTTGCATTGTGCTTATTCTCCCTTATAACATCAACTTCAGTCAATAATTTGGATTCAAAGTTCACTTTAGTCAAAGCTTCATTATTTCTTCAAAAGTCAAAAGTACTAAAATCTGTTTTTGGGGCAAATACAAGGAATTTTCATGGCTTCATTTGTGAGCCATTTTCAGTGGAACTTGTCATTCTAAAAAGTTTAGCTGGTCTTGTTACTTATTAGCATTTTTGTGAATTTTTACAAATATTGTACAAGCTTCAAATCAGCTTCTCTTTCAGGCCCAATATGCCCTGCACCACTGAGGTCAGTGAATGCTGAGTTTTTTCTCAGATTTGGTGCAAGTGCACAGAGCTCATAAGAGCTTTTCAATGTCTGATTTTTGGTACACATACTCTCACCCAGGTCTGCTGTAGGTTCCAATTGGTAGTTTTAAGTTTGAGCTTATTTTTAAGCTTGTGCATAAGCTTAAAGTTGTACCCCTTTAACTGTTTTTCTGCCTATAGCTCATCTTATCAAATCTGTTCAATTTGCTATTTCAGAGGTTATAGCTTGTTGATACTTGTTGCTTTAGAGTTATTTTAGCATCTTGTTGCCTCTGTATCAGTTTGGTACCCTTTGGTGTGGTTTTGGCTTATCCAAGTGCTTATTTATAAGCACTTGGCACATCAGTTGCATATTCTTCCAAACAAGCACTTGTTTTTCCAATTTTCCTAGCTTCCTAAATATGTTTTAGACTTTTCCTGAAATTTTCAGATTTTTCTAAGGTGTTTAGCTATTTTTCTTAATTTAAAATAGTTTTTAAGCATTTTTAATTAGTATTTAATATAAAAAATTAAGAAAAGGTTCAAAAAAAATAATTTTTCATTTTTATTAAGTTAAGATAAATATAAAAAGAGAAAAAAATATTTTTCCATATTTTTCTTAGTTAAATTTGTATTTTTAAATAATTTAATCAGTTTTAAATAGTTTAAAATTCCTAGAAAATAGAAAAATAATCAGAAAAATACAAAAATAGTTTTGAAAATTCTAGTTTGATATTTTAGACTTTTCCATTTCATAATTTTATTTTTCTAGCTTTATTTCCTAATTTCTTGTATTTTAGATAATTATTTAATAGTTAAAAATAGTTTTTAATTAATAATAATTAGGTAATTAGTTATAAAAATAATTTTCTTTTTCTATTAATTTTCTTTTATCATTAGGATTGTAAAAATGTATTTTTCATATTTTTAGGATTTATATTGTATAAGTTTAACTTTTTATTTTATACGTTTACGTAATTTTAATTTAAACGTAAGTTTTTAGTTTTAAGTTTTAAACGTTTATCACTTTAAATATAGTGATAGCGTTTATTTAATAGATTTTATCTTTTTAATTTCCTTTAATTTGCATTTAAGCCGTTTTTAATTTGTTGGCTTTTTCCGTAGTTAATATCATTCCCAAATCCTTTTCCCGTTCAAATTCCTCGATCACTAAGCGTTTGATAATTCATTGCACAACTCGCTGGGACTTAACGACCCGGGGAAACATTATACTCCTCAGATCTTCATTGAGTTCGTGTCTGAACCGTTTTAAGTTTCTTACGGTCGGCCATTCACAAGTGGTCGGCTTGCGTGAGAAAACTTGACGGTTTGGCGCGGATCAGGAACCTAAACGAGATAGAAATCTAACTAGCTATTCTATTCCCCAGTGCGTTCGGGGTTGTTGGGATATGAAAGTACTGAAGATGAAAGTACGGAAGATGGTCAAAGTACTGCTTATGTGAAGGTCAAAGTACTGCAAAGATTAAAGACGGCTATAATAGAATGTTTTATGGAAAGTAATGTTTATCTAGAATGTTCTTAGTTTAGTATTACTTGTCGTACAAGAATTAGAGTTGTAAACCGACTAGGGTTATCCTTGTGCCTATAAAAGGACCCCTAGATTGGCATTAGAGATATGTGATTTAGAATTTACAAAGTACGACTTTAGAGAAGATATTAGAGTTGTTAGGGTTGTTAGTGAATTTGTGTATCAAGCAGATTCAAAGTATTAATAAAATCGTTGAAGTTAAAGTTATTCTTCTTAGCTTTATTAAAGTAGTTTCCGCATACTTAGTAAAGTTATATCAGTGTTTCATTGTTAGTGACTTAGGATTTATCCGAGGTTGCTAAGCCCTTACAAGCTACATAGTTAGTTTGGTCAGAGTATATCGATCCAACAAGTGGTATAAGAGCTTGTGTGGAAACTCTGATTAAGAAGAAACCCTTTAAACCTAGTTAACAACAAACCCTAAAGATGTCGACTGAAGCTTCACCATCCCCATCCATCACCACACTCAGAATTCCTATCATCAAGAAGGAGAATATGATCTCGGAGCATGAAGATGAGGCAAGACATTGCTATTACAAACCATGCACATGGGAATGTAATTGTAAATGGTAATGAAGTTATTAAAGATCCTATAGAAATTCCTTGACAACCTAAACTACCTAAGGCCTGTCTTGCCGCAGCTACAAGAAGAAATCAAGAAAAGGCTCTCAACATACTATTATTTGCTATTCCTGATGGTCACCTACTCAAGTTCCATGATGCTAAGGATGCAAAACAACTATGGGCTGCTCTCAAGAAAAGATTTAGAGGTAATGATGCTTCCAAGAAGATGCATAGAAATCTGTTGAAGCAACAGTTTGAAACATTCACTATTGGTGAAAGAGAAAGTCTTGATGCTGCCTATGACAGATTCCAAAATCTCCTTAGTATGCTGGAGTTATACAAAGCAAAGGTATCTGTTGAAGATGCAAACCTGAAGTTCTTAAGAAGTCTGCCATCCGTATGGCATGTGATTGCTACTATGATCAGAGGACAACCTGGTTTGGACAATATGGACTTTGATGATCTCTACAACCACTTAAAGGTGTATGAGCATGAGATGAATGGCCAAAAAAGTTCAAAATCTCACAGTATTGCTTTTGTGTCTTCTGAAAAGAAAGGCAGTACTTCCACTAAAAGTACTGCTTATCCTACTCAAAGTATCGTTGCTTATCCTTCCCCACCTCATCATCAACAAAGACCATCCATTCCGATGAAGTTGTATGCTCATTCTTTGCTCAGCAAGCCACTTTACCCGTCACTTATGAAGAAGATTTCTCACAAATTGAAGAAGATGCTCTTGAAGAAATTGATATAAGGTGGCAAGTTGCTATGATCACAGCAAGGATCAAAAAGTTCATGAAGAAAACAGGAAGAGGCATTGACTTCAAACCCCAAACAGGGTATAACGTTTGACAAATCCAAGATTGAATGCTTTAATTGTCAAAGAACTGGACACTTTGCAAGAGAATGCAAGTTTGCTAAATATCAGGCAAACAGAATGATTGAGAAACCCAAGCTTGAACTCAAGGAAATTCCTATCACTGAAACAAAAGGTTTGGTTGCTCAAGAAAATCTATCGAGGTTGACTGAGTGCTGAATTTGATGATGAACCAAGAACCTACTCTATGGTCACAGTGGAAGAATTTGATTGGAGCACAGCCTTTTGATGAGGAACCGGATTTGTCGCTATGGAATCTAGAGATTGTCTTGGAAGCTTTGATTGGAGCATGGAAAGTGAAGAAGAACCTGTTCTGCTCGCTATGGTAGCTACTTCACCAAGTTCACCCCTATCTCCGAGGTATGCTCTAAGTGTCATGATTTTTATCAAAAAGTGCTTAAAGATTATGTAACTGAAAGAGATAATTGTAGAAGGGCTAGGTCCGAGGTAGTCGGTTATCAAATTACTTTAGAGTCAATGGAAGCTAAAATAATAACTCATGAAAGTAATGAAATGGATTGGGCAGAAAAGTATGAACAACAGGATTATCAATTAAAATTGAGTGAATGGAAGTTAGGATGTAAGGTTTCTGAACTTGAAAAGATAACTAAAGAAAGGGATGAATTGCTAGAAAAGTTTGCTGCTTGGGGAAAATCTGGCCTTTCACATGTAAGTTTTATTGAAAAACAAAAAAGAGCACACATTAAAACTGGCCTAGGTTTTGGTATGGATTTTAGTAGCACAGAAGAAAACCCACCTAGTGATCAGGAACAACTTGATTATGAGGATATAACAACTAGTGATGATGAACTCATTAATTATGTAGATAACACATCTAGTAATGAGGAATCTATTAGTCAAACACCTCCTGAATTTAAGAAAGACAAGGGTTATCATGCAGTTCCTCATCCCACTGGTAGTTTTCAACCACTTAGGATAGATGTTTCTTTTTGAGTAGACAATTTAGAGTTTAGGAGAAAGCTTATCGGTCAATCTAATTCAGTCCATCTAGTTCAAACCCCAAAAGAAATAGTTGAGAAACCTAAGGATGATAATGTTAAGAGTCAAGCAGTACCTTCAACTCAAAGTATCAAGCACACGTTTAGCAGTACCTTCAAGAAAACCTTTTCAAAAATCTGCTAAACCTTTTTGGGATAATTTTGGTCAAAACAGTTTTCATCATTCACCAAAAAGACAGGATAGTTTTGGTCATAGAAATAAAGGAAGATTTTTTGGGAGTATGGGTCAAAAATTGTGTTTTGTTTGTTATAGTCCTGATCATTTGATTAAGGACTGTGACTTTCACTCAGATTATCTAAGTAAATTCCCAAAGACCAGATCTACCAACCATAAGCCAAGGGAGAATAAACCAGTTTGGAATCATTCACATAGGGTTAACCACAGCAACTTTTCAAAAGACTATAGGTACCTCACCAAAGAAGACATTTTTCAAAACCATCAGTACCCTCAAACACTTTTCAAGGTACTGATAAGCCAAAAGTTTCTTAAGCAGTACCTTCTCAAAGTACTGTTAGATTTTCAACCAATCAAGGTACTGCTAGCACTCTTTGGAATGGAAGCCCTAGGAGATCTAATTACTATCAATCTAGAAGGCGTTACAACTCAAAAAGAGTATCTAGATCAAAGACATCTCCACAAAAAGTTAAAACCAGCTGGGTTAAGAAAGAAAGTACTGATGGGGAACAAACAGTACTTTCAGCAAGTACAAGTGAAACAGAGATTTTTGTTGAAAATAATAAAGAGAATTTTGATGCAAAAGAGATTTTTGAAACACCAACACAAATTTTGGAACAACCAAAGATAATTGATCATGTGCTTAAAGACAGTGGAAATTACATACTTAAAGAATTTAAGTATGTAACTCCACAAGGGGAACACAAGTCAGTAATGGCTTGGGTTCCTAAAAATAACTAACTCTTTTATCTTTGTGCAGGGCAACCTAGAAGAGGAGCTTAAAGATCATTTAATTGTGGATAGTGGTTGCTCTGGAAGCATGACAGGAGACAAAGAGATTCACTTTAGATCTTATTTTGGAGGAAGAGTTGCGTTTGAGAATGATCCTAGTGGAGGAAGAATTACTGGCAAAGGAACCATCAAGGAAGGAAGCATAGATTTTGATAATGTTCGTTATGTGAAGGAGCTCAAGTTCAATCTTTTGTCAGTCTCTCGACTGTGACAAGAAGTACCCCTGTGTTATTCACTCCACGAATGTCTCATTCTTTCCCCTGAATTCAAGCTTGTTGATGATAACTTGGTAATAACGAGAGTACCAGGAACCAATGATGTGTATAGTCTGGATATGAAGAGTCTTAACTCTTCTGAAAGAGCAACATGTTTAGTAGCAAAGGCAACACTTGAAGAAGCACATCTGTGGCATAGACGATTAGGCCATGTGAATTTCAAGAATATCAACAAGTTGGTTAAAGGAAATTTAGTTAGAGGTTTACCTTCCAAAACATACAAGAATGATCACTCATGTTTGGTGTGTAAGAAGGGTAAACAACACAAAGCTTCATGCAAGAAGATTGAGGAAAGAACAATTAGAGTTGCTGCACATGGATCTGTTTGGACCTGTTTCTGTTGCATGTCTAAACAAGAAGAAGTACTGCTTAGTTGTAACTGATGATTGCAGTAGATTTAGTTGGGTCTTTTTCTTGGGATTTAAAGATGAAACCTTTGATGCTATTCATGATCTTATAATAGCCCTTGAAAACCAATTGAGACTTAAAGTAAGAGGTATTAGATATGATAATGGGACTGAATTCAAGAACAAGTTTATGGATGAGTTTTGTGCCAAGAAAAGAATCAAGAGGGAGTTTAGTATTGCTAGAACTCCACAGCAGAATGGTGTTGCTGAGAGAAAGAACAGAACTTTGATAGAAGCAGCCAGAAGCTGTAAGTACTGCTTGCTATGTGTTGAATAGAGTATCAGTCACTAAACCTCAGATGAAGACATCTTATGAGTTACTTATGGGCAACAAACCTAACATACGTTTTATGAAGCCTTTTGGATGTCCTCTGACTATTACCAACACTATTGATACTTTGGGAAAATTTGATGGCAAGTCAGATGAAGGATACTTATTAGGATATTGTACAAATAGCAAAGGATTTAGAGTGTACAACAAGGTCACCAAAAAGGTTCAAGATTGTCTTCATGTTGAATTTTTAGAAGATCAGGAAAATCAAAAAGGTAAAGGTCCTGATTGGATGTTTGATCTTGATGTTTTGACTCCTTCTATGAATTATGTTCCTGTTAGAGAAGAAAATCAAGTTGATCACAAGGAAGAAGATTTACAGTACATTATTCATGGAGTCAATATTAGACCTGATGATGTTCCTGATGAAGAACCTATAACTGTTGAGAAGGAGAAAAGTACTGATGAACCAAAATCCACTTTGTCTGCTGAAGATCAAGCTATTCAAGATGAGCTTAATAGGATGCTTTTTCAAGAAACAATAGCACAATCTTATGAGGATGAACAAAGAAAAGTTTATGAAGAAACAAAGAAAAAGGGTAAGTCTACAGAATATACCTCACAAGATACTTTGGATCAAAGTACGCTGCCTGCACCTATTGATGCGATTCTCCGATGATTTGTATGATCCTAACATGCCTGGTTTAGAAGACACTGATGATGACTTAGATGATGAAGGTATTTTCTCAAATTCCAATGAAGGAGCTGATTTCACAAATTTGGATGACGATCTTGAAGTTCCACAGACTCCTACATTAAGAGTTCATAAAGATCATCCCACTGGTCAAATCATTGGACCTTCTACTTCTGGAGTGCTCACAAGAACCAAGGCTAAAGGCTTCTCTAAGCCACATAATTCTTTACTTAGCTTTGTGTATAAATAAAACAGGATGAATCATAAGGATCAACAGACGTGTTTATTCACTTGTTTTATCTCTCAAGAAGAATCCAAGAATGTAGCTCAAGCATTAACTAAAGAGAGTTGGGTTGAAGCCATGCAAGAAGAACTTCTTTAATTCAAACTTCAAGAAGTTTGGGTACTATGTGATCTACCAGATGGAAAGAAAAAGATGGGTTTTCAGAGTTAAGAGAGATGAAAGAGGGAATGTCATCAACAAAAAAGCACGATTAGTTGCACAAGGATATAGACAAGAAGAAGGAGTGGACTATGATGAAGTGTTTGCTCCTGTAGCAAGGATTGAAGCCATTAGAATTTTCCTTGCTTTTGCATCATATATGGGCTTTCTTGTTTATCAAATGGATGTAAAAAGTGCCTTTCTTTATGGCAAGATTACATAGGAGGTCTATGTCAAACAACCTCCTGGTTTTGAGGATCCTGCCCATCCGAACAAAGTCTACAAAGTTGTTAAGGCTCTGTATGGCCTTCATCAAGCACCTAGAGATTGGTATGAAAGACTCTCCACTTTCTTATTGCAACATGGTTACAGGAGAGGAGCAATTGATAAAACTTTGTTTATCAAGAGAGACAAGAAGGATATCATGCTTGTTCAAGTCTATGTAGATGATATTATTTTTGTAGCTACAAAACAGTCTATGGTGAAAGAATTTGAGAAGCTCATGCAACAAGAATTTCAAATGAGTTCTATGGGTGGAATTTTCATTAGTCAAGACAAGTATGTCACTGACATTCTTAAGAAGTTTAACTTCGATGCTATGAAGCCTGTCACTACACCCATAAAATCTATCAACTCATTGGGCAAGGATGAAGATGGTCAAGCTTTACAGATCAATGATTGGCTGTCTTATGTACTTAACTGCATCTAGACCTCATATCATGTTTGCTGTCTGTTTATGTGCAAGATATCAAGTCTCACCTAAGGTCTCTCATATGAATGCAGTCAAGAGGATTTTTAGTTATTTGAAACAACAACCTAAGTTAGGGTTGTGGTATCCAAAGGATTCACCTTTTCACTTGGAATCTTTTCGCATGTGATTATGCAGATGATAACTATGATAGAAGATCAACCACTGGAGGATGCCAGTATCTTGGAAGAAGATTAGTTTCATGGCAATGTAAGAAACAAACCATTGTAGCAACATCATCCATGAGGTAATATGTTGGTGCAAGCTGTTGTGGACAAGTACTGTGGATGCAGAATCAACTCTTGGATTATGGGTTCAACTTCAAGAATACTCCTATCAACATTGATAATGAGAGTACAATTTGCATTGTGAAGAATCTAGTTTATCACTCCAAGACCAAGCACATTCAGATTAGGCATCACTTTATTCGAGATTGTTATGAGCATAGACTCATTAATGTTGTCAAGATTCACACAGATGACAATGTAGCTTATCTACTCACAAAGGGATTTGATGTTTCAAGATTTAATCACTTGGTGGTGAGTATTGGGATGATTAACTATTAAGTTATAGTTAAGGGGAGGACTTATTAGTTAGTTAGATAGTCCTATGCATTGTTTAAGGGGAGGATAAACAATGCCTTTTTGATGTTTTTGCCATTGTGAAGAAGATGATGGAAAAGTACTGCTTTTTGTTTATCTGAAAGTACTGCTGTGAAAGTACTGCTTTGGAAAGTACTGCTTACGTGGAAAGCACTGCTAGTCTTGTCAACATACTGTTCCAACGATCAAAAGATGGGGTAAAATTCATATAACGGTAACTGTATTAATTGGGCTGTGATTTTTCAAATCTTACCTATAAATAACTACTCTCCGATTTTCCCTCTCATCTTTATACTGATCAATCTTTTCCATATCTCTCTTCTCTTATTCACATTCACTATTCATCGAACCATTTTCTCTTATACCACACCAATGGCGAATCGAAACACAGTTAGCAAGCATAACATGGTGGCTAACTTAGATAAAACACCAGCCAATGTTCTTTTTCATGATATAATTGATTTTCTCGCTGGATCAACAATCAATTATGCTCTTTTGGTTGAACCTGACATCATCGAGCCTTGGATTCAACAATTTTGGGCAACTGCTAGATCTCATATGGAAGATGATGAATCATACATTCAGGCTAAGGTTGCTGGGAAGATTGTTAGAGTTACTGAAGCTTCTATTAGAGAAGATTTACTGTTTGATGATGAGGAAGGGGCTGTTCGTTTTGATAAACAACTGATTTGGGATACATTAAGGGATATTGGGTATGAAGGATCTGTCACAGAAACAACCTTTAAGAAACCCTTATTCAGTCCACAATGGAAGTATCTTGTTCATGTATTACTTCATTGTTTAAGTTTCAAGAGTACTTCATGGGAGCAATTTGGATCAAATGTAGCATCTGCTTTAGTGGGATTAGCTACCAATCGCCTCTTTAACTTTTCTAGACTGATTCTTGATGGTATGCTCTCCCATATCTCCAATGGTTCACCATGGTTAATGTACCCAAGATTTGTTCAAGTTTTCTTGAACAAACAACTTCAGGATGTCCCAAAACCTTCGAGCTTGTTACCTGATGTGGTACAACCCCCAAAGGTGTTCACCTTCATGGCTAGGAAGAGTGATAAATTCTCTGGAAGGGATACACCTTTAACAGCACATATGATGGAGATAGTGCAAGCAGTCAGAGATGAAGCTGCTGCAAGTGAAGAACATGTGAGTTCAGGCTCAAGGGAAGGTATTGCTTCACCTTCTCAACATACTGCTTCTCCACAAGGTACTGCTTCCCAGGAAGGTACTGCAGATCAACCTACTCCATCTCCACAAGATATTGCTCATAGTGCTTCAGAACCTAAGGTAAACCCACCATCCTCTCCCAATGATTATACTTCCATAGATGGGCATCAAATATCTGGAGGAGATGAGGGAGATATACATCCTAAAGGATTGGTTCTGGATAACTATGTCTTAACAAGAGAATTGGTGAGATTGAAGAAAACTACTGAGGCTCAAGCTGCACAACTGATGAAGTTGAACAACAAATTTAGACGCTTGAAGAAATTTGTATGGCCTTTGGTTCAACATCACATATTGTGGGTCAAGTCTTAGAAGAAGAAAGGAAGGAAGTTTACGATGACTTCAAAGGGTAAGAAGGTTCACAAGCAGTCTTCATTCTAATTGGGGAGGATATTGGAGCAAGAGAATTTGAATGAAGATGCTGAACATTATGAAGAACCAGAGATTGAACCTCAAGGTACTGAAGCTCAAGTTAATATTCAAAGCACTGAGCCTACTGAGCCTAAAGGTACTGACCCTAAAGGTACTGAGCCATAAAGTACTGGTGTACAAAGTACTGATGATCAAGGTGCTGCTGATCAAGGTATTGCTGCTCTTCAAGGAAAATATAGACAAGAGCTAATTACACCAAGGACTCTAAATTTTGAAGAAGAAGCTGGTCCTTCAACAGTCCTACAAGAAGAGGAAGCTGATACACCCAAAGTAGAGCACACTGCAAGTGATGATGAGACTGTTGCTCAAATATTCCAAAATCTATCAAGACCAAGGGGTGTTAGTATTCCAGGAGTTGTTGAAGAACAACCTCAAGCTTCTCAACCTGCTTTAGATCCAAAAGACAAAGGCAAAGGCAAACCGGTAGAAACTAAGAAGAAGAAGAAGCTTACTTTGGCTGAAATAAGAGCTATTGAAGTAGCTAAGAATGAAGAAGCTGCTAAGAAGTTTCAAGCTGAATATGATGCTGAGGTTGCTCTACCAGTGAAGGAACCTAAACCTGATATACCAGAAAAGCCAGCTGTTATATCACAAAGACCACCAAGTATTGCTAAGGAAAGAAATGCCATGATGGCTTATATGAAGGGTCAAGGATATACTGGATTACAAAAGCTGAAGTATTTAGAGATGAAAGATTTATATGAAGCTGTTAGAGAAGCTTATCAAAAGCAAGTTGATAGCATTATATCTTTTAAAGATGATGATAAATAGAAGGAGGATGCTAGACAAAGAACCTTAAAGAGAAAGAGAACAACTAAAGATGATCAGCCATCAAAGAAGGTAGAATTAAGATCAGATACAGTTGATGAGCTGAGGAATTATCTTAGAGTTGTAGACTTTGAGTATCCTAAGTCTAAAGATGTTGCAGAAAAGAAAAAGTCAAAGATATCTACATTTGAAGTCGTAGAATCAAAGGAAGGAAATTATCTGATGTTTCATAGAGAAGATGAGAGTTTCAGAGTGTTTAATTTGTTATGGGACATATTGCACATCATCAACAGAGAGGATTTGTGGTATTTATACCAACTGATGAAAGAATATTTTGAACACATTCCATCAAATGGAATTGGTTTAGTTTTGATTGGAGACCTTACAACTATCTGGGAAACTGAAGAAACAAGCACTGGTGAAATTTGGCAAAACCAAGAAGTTTGGGAGATTACCAGCTGGAGATTCTTTGAAGAATCTGGAGTGCATGTTTTGGAGCTGGAAGATGGGACCATGATTCATATGTTAGCAGAAAGAAGATATCCGCTTACATCAGATCTTATGAGAAGAATGCTAGATCATGGTATGGAGGTTGAAGAGGATAATGAAACTGCCCTTATGGTCATCGAATTATTTATCAGATGGACAACTATGGCTGATGATGATGCATAAATACTGGTATGATTCATAATTGTATAAATGTTTTGAAAATCGATACTTTATTCAAAGTACTATGATCAAACAAGTACTTTAACCAAAGTACTGCTTGCACAAAATCGAAATCGATTTTAATAGAAAATAAGCAAACTTTTGTTAAGTGCAAAATATTTTGAAACAAAAGTTAACAGCAACCAATGGTTTTTGAGATGGTTATAACAAAAGGTTATCAATCCACCATGTCTAACAAAAGGATTGGCTAATCCATGAGCAAACGGCTCTGGTAAAGATATCTCAAATCCGTTGAATGGTTGACAACTTGCCAATAAGTTGTATGGTAATCAACTCACCATATCTGATATAGTGAAGAGTTGGCTAGCCCACAAGAAAAATAGCTTGTGGTAAAGGCTGTGGAAGATCCATTTATATGGTAATTAGTTCACCATGGTTGCAAGAACTAACTAGTCCAAAATGGTACGGCTTTTGGTAAAGACAAAACAAATCCGTTGATAGCTGATGATTTGCTAAAAATCAAATGGTTATCAATGTACCATGGTTTTACACACCTAAACATTGGCTACTCCAGAGTTAATGACTTTGGTAAAGAGACATCAAAATCCATTAAATTCTTAATGATTCACCACTCACAGGAGTTTACACACCTGGAAGTGATGAGAATAGACTGAAACTTTATGATCTGATGTACAATTTGCCATATGTTGCTGAGTAGCTAAAAAGATGAAGATTGCTGATAAGTTGCTGAAAAGGATTGCTTATAAAGACTACTTTGATGATGATAATACAAGCACATAGAGTACAAAATAAATCTGAAGATAAAGACACAATCTTTCCTTGAAGACAAAGATGTTAAAGATATAAATACAAAGGAACTTGAAATCAAGCAAGTAGAATTCAAGTTAGGGGAGGATTGTTGGGATATGAAAGTACTGAAGATGGTCAAAGTACTGCTTATGTGAAGGTCAAAGTACTGCTCAACATCAAAGTACTGCAAAGATTAAAGACGGCTATAATAGAATGTTTTATGGAAAGTAATGTTTATCTGGAATGTTCTTAGTTTAGTATTACTTGTCGTACAAGAATTAGAGTTGTAAACCGACTAGGGTTATCCTTGTGCCTATAAAAGGACCCCTAGATTGGCATTAGAGATACATGATTTAGAATTTACAAAGTACGACTTCAGAGAAGATATTAGAGTTGTTAGGGTTGTTAGTGAATCGCAAGCGATTCAAAGTATTAATAAAATCGTTGAAGTTAAAGTTATTCTTCTTAGCTTTATTAAAGTAGTTTCCGCATACTTAGTAAAGTTATATCAGTGTTTCATTGTTAGTGACTTAGGATTTATTCGAGGTTGCTAAGCCCTTACAAGCTACATAGTTAGTTTGGTCAGAGTATATCGATCCAACAGGGGTCAAAGGAACTTCCTTTTTGTCGAGCAAGTTTTTCAACACTCTAGGCAGTGAACCTAATCATTGTAGTGTAGTATTGGGTAAGCCTCGGGTATTGATATTGTTCTATAGGGGAATAGGAATGCTAGCAAGAAGTATATTATGCTAAGGTGGGGTTGAGGATGATTCTTTTTTATCTTTTATATGTTTTTTAGAAAGCTAAGGGTAAAATCTCAGGGCAATGGATTTGGGGGTGGTACTTCTACCGATTACTTCTACTATTCTAATTATCTAATACTATGGGTAGCTATGTCTTCTAGTTATCTTTTATTGTTGGTTGAATTGTCACGTCCTTATTCTTAACGCGTTGTGTTTTCTAAGGTCGTAGGGAATGCTTATGCCCTAACTCTTTGAGAATACCTTTAGGTTAATGTCTACGAAGTCCTCTAGATGATTCATAAACTAACTTTAAGGTTATCTTTGGATGTTTAGAATACGTAATCCACTAATGATTCATAAACTAATGCTCACAAAGATTACTCAAGCATTTAAACAAAACGATAGCCTAGTGCACTCCTAAGCCATTTACAATTAAGATAAGAGACAACCAATCAATAATTAACAACTAGGTTTCATAGATCTAAGAAAACACACAAGAAATTTAGCCGGGCATGTTAAACAAGCAAGCATATACACATTCAATGGAAGACATAATGATACTAATGGAATAGAACACTTATCTTGATGTGTAGCCCTAAGATACTATCCAAGTCGGACTACAAACGTTTAGGGTTTTTACTCCACAAGTCTACCTCTTAAAATACTAAAAAATCGAATTCTATATATAGATTTACACTTGCGACGGCGTCGCCTTATAGGTGGGACGTCACGATCGTTGTCATTAGGGTTTTCGCTTGGCCAAGTTATTATGGGGACGGTGTCACATTGTAGTTGTGACATCGGCTTCAGCAAGGACGTCGCCCGATTTCGATCTCTGAGATGAAAAGTCTTAGTGATGCCCTTCCTCTTTAAATCCTGACGCCGTCAGTTGTATTTGAGCAAAAAGTCTACTGAGCCGTCAGGTGTATCTATTATCAAATCTGCAGAGAGGGACGACGTCGCTCTTTAGTTGGGACGCCGTCAGCTTCAGATTTAGCAGCTTGAGTGTCTTCGATCTTGACTTTGCCATTTTCTTCATGTATTCACTCCTTTTCGTCCAAATATGCATCATTCCAGCATTTTGCTTCCAAGAGACCTAAAAAGTGAAAAGGAATGAAATTAAGTAGTAACGGATATAAAAGTGGTCGATTAAGGGCTTAAATAACCCCTTAAAAGTGTACGTTTTAAATCCTTATTAGCATAATCAAGCTTCAACAATTAGTTGGAAGGCTTTTTTGTTTTGTTTTTGTGTGATTCATTATTGTTTATACATCATTGTTGTACCAAACCATCTTAAACCTCTGAGTGTGAGTGGTTAGTATTTTAGTCCTCGAAATACATAGTGCGTCAGGAGTGGTTGTACCCCTTGTAATAGAACTCGACATCCATATTTGTGTCGAAAATATTGTGTAAGCGACGTGTAAAGGTTTTCTCCTCCAGTTAATGGAGCTTGTTGATTAGTGAAGATAACTCTCGAGTTGGAGACTCGAGGAGTGGAGTAGGATAAGGAAAAAGAGTCCTTGTAGACCGAACCACTATAAACAACTTTGTCATGGTTTGATTGTTTATTTCCTTACTTACTATCTATTGCTTACATATTATTCATTCTTCACTAACACATTACTTATCTATATTGATTGATCTCACAATAAAGTTTCAAATAATATTTTATATGGTAAAACTATTCAAGCCCCCTTCTAGTTTTCCACCGAGATTTACTAGTTAATCGGTTTATCGTATCAATCTTGTTGATTCTTTGAATGATACGATTGCTAAAGAAGTTGAAATTTCTTCGAGTGGCAATCCCACTCCATCTTTAGAACCTATTATTTCCGACTCTTCCCCTTCTTTCACTCCGTTTGAGGTAAGTGACTTCAATTTAGAAGAGATCGATGCTTATTATTCAATTCCGCCGGGAATTGGTGACGATGCATCTGATCCAGAGGGAGACATTCTTCGCCTTGAACAATTACTTACTGAAGATTCGTTGCCTTCACTCCCTCCGGAAGAAATGGAAAGTGAATATATTTAAGAAGTTAAGCCTTTGAATGAAAATCCTACGGAGCACGAGCTCAAAGATCCGTCTATTGATTTACTTCTCGAGGAGTTCTCCAATCAACTCGCTCGCATCGATCCTCTTCCACCAGGAATTGAGGACGATAATTTTGATTATGAGGTCGACTTAAGAGAAATTGAATATTTGTTGAATCGAGATCCGTCGATTGAGCCATCAATTGATATGGATTATTTTGAGGAGTCTGCCGATGAACTCGCTTTCACGGACTCGATTCCTTTGGAGTATGATCATTTGGATTTTAATACCAATCTTTTGGAAGAACTTGAATACGATGATCCATTCTATCCAAAGAAAGAAAAGAAATTAAAAGTTTCTATTGATGAGCTTGTTGACCAAGATGTTCTACAATCTTTTTTATCCGAGAGTGAATCCCCATCTCTTGACGATTTTCCCGTGGTTGATACTTTCATTTCATTCCTCTCCGAGGACAAAATTTTCAAACCCGGCATATTACCATTCACGGGAGTTCACTCTCAGAGAACTCAAATTTCTAAAAAGGATGTTTGTTTCACCAACTGAGTAATAATGGTATCTTCTCCCGTGAGGATTCTCTTATTGAGATTTCACCTACATTTCCTTTTCGAAATGAAAACAAAGTTTTTGATCCCGGAATCCTCGCGGTTGATAAAAGTCACTTTTTCAAGAATGGGAATATCAAGAGCAATAAACGTCACATTTTTAAGGAAATTGCTTTGAAAAACAAATCTCTTATTTGTGATGACCCCAAGGACAAAGAAATTTGGGGAAGAGTCAAGCTAGAGACTCGGTGAACAAAAACAAAAGCACTTCGTGGGTGGCAACCCATGCTTATCCTTCTATCCTTTTTCTATTTTCTAATAAAATGACATGAGGGGGTTTCACCTCTTCGATTTCTCGTGTTTCATGGTTTTTGATGTTTATGTCCAGGATTTCCCCGATATATGAAGACTCTCGTGCTCATGGTTTTGTCTTTTCGCCACTCGAGTTTCATGCTTCGATGCTTACATGGGAAATCCGATATCCTAAATCTTATCGACTAACATTTATCTTTAAGTATAATTAATAAACAACTTTTAAATTTTCGTTGAGGACCTTTGCCTTTAAACATTAAGGACAATGTTTCGTTTTAGTTTTTTTTGGGGGGGGGGGGTAATCTTCGATTTGATTTGACCGCACTTGTTTCTTTTTGCTTTACACTCTCGCAACCCCATTTTCCCTAAAAAATGCAAAAAAATCCAAAAAATGAAAAAATAATGAAAAAAAGTGAGAAAAATTAAAATTTTTGTAGGCTTTTGCTACTTTTATGATTGAAAAGTCTTTGCGAGTCTCTTAGAAGTTACTTTAAATATGCGAATATTGAAGAGTGTTTGCTAGTTGCTTAGATAAGAAGCTATAAGATGCGAATTCTAGCTCGCAAGACCAAGAATTTACAAGCTTCCCTAAGTGATTTTAAATATGAGAAGCTTTAAAAGTATTTGCTATTTTCTAATAAGTGATTTTAAAAATGCGAGACTTGAGATTATTTGACGAAGCATTTGCAAAATAATATATGTTTTGACACCTTGTTGACTTTTCGCTAGTTAGAGTAGGAATAGAATTTTGACTTGACCGGCATGTTGAGCCTTAGCTTGTTCCCTTAACCATTATAATTAAAATCTTTCGCTAGTTTCTCATTTAAGGAGCTATAAAACGCGAATTCAAGTTCCCGTGATTTACTTTAATTTGCAAAAGCTAAATTATTGGCTAAGCATTCGCGGATCTTATTATTTAAGATTTTAAATTTTCAGAGATCGAGAAATGATAGAGTTATGTAGAAGTTAGATGCTAAGCGTGGAGTAGTTGGATCTCTTTAGAGCTCGTAGAGGTTACTTGTGGCTTTTTGTTCTCAGCAGCTAAATAAATCCAAAAATAAAAAATTCAAAATGATTAAAGGTGTTTGGTTTTGGCGATACCTAGTTTTCAATCATTCTTTAGAGAATCCTTGCTTGTGAGAGTTGGGTACACATCAAGGTACTGCCAGTGTTGCGGTATAATAGACAACTGATTCTTGATAGTACTTGCTATTGTTTCTATTGTTATAAAGGTCGTGGGACTCAGATTTTGGCAAATAATTAATGTGAAATAAAGCTCAAATGTATAAATGTGAAAATCCAAAGCCATAAAAGTTTTCTATGTTTGTCGGTACCCCCGTTGCCGTGGACTTCAAAAAGGTTGAGAAAAAAATTCCAAAGTCATAATAAGACTTCTAATAAAACGGTAATCCCGCTGAATTGGTGGTCGAAAAGACCGAGGGAAAAAATGCAAATGTGAAAATGTGCTGAAATAATGTTAAGCCAAGCTTCAACTTCGGGGGTGTCCTAATAAAAAGTTTCCGTTTCGAGTCTCAAACATGGGATGTCTCGGTTATAAATAAAAAGGATGTCCCCTAAATCGTGTTAAATTAGAACCTTGATGTGGACCTCATTTTTGTGAGCAACGGTTTTCGAGGGAAGGTTTGGAAACTAATTTGCATCTAAACTCGATACTTTTATCGGAATCAAAATCTATCGCAATAAGAAAAGAGAAAAACAAAAAAATTCTCGATTTTCAAAATAAAATCTTTAGAGGAATTAGGATTATGGGAGTGAAAAGTAGCTAAGCGTACACAAGTAGCATCTATGGGTAGTGTTCGCATCTAATTTGTATATAGCAAGTAATTTCGATTTTAAGCTTAGTTTGGGAACTCGTGAAAAATCAAGGATGATGAATTCTATCCGTATCGTCACTTCTTGATGAGTTGTGTTTTCTACTACGTGATCCTAAATTATTTATCAAAAATATGTGAGAGTTATTGATAGATATGAAAGTTCAACAAACCGTCACACAAAATGGAAAGTGCTTAATGTTATATCTATATACGTAATAAAATGGTTTAACGAGGCATTTTTAGAGCTAAGGATTTCTTAATTTCTTTTGAGGAAGCTTTGCTACTTTACATAGCTTTAGTAGAAAGAGGTGGAAATATTTGGTTTTAGAAACATGAGTTGATGACATTGCGTGAGGACACCACAATACTTTAGTTTGGGGGATTTTAGTATATGTGAAAACATATACCTTTTCCTTTATCAAAACAGACCAAATAAACCGGAAACAAGCCGTTAAAGCTTAATATCTTTGTGTTTCTTGAGTTTATGCATGTGCAGGTACAAATATCCCAAAAAGGACAAAGAAAAGACAAAATAGAAGAAAAACGAGCACGGGAAAGAAAAGAGTGTGAAAGACGGAGCCGGGGATTCAGTTTTCTACGTTTCATAGACTTTGGATCATATTTGGTATATTTCCACATCTTACCCTCATCATTACCCAAAGTACCAAATTCACCCCTAATATCACCCAAAGTTACACAAGTGATCCTCATATTTATCAAAATTACAAAATGAGTCCTTGTGTTATTTACCTTGCATCCGGTTTGTAATAAAAACCAATCCTAATAAAACAAACTAACCCAACCAATATCCAATCCACCCTTTAGCCCAAAACCATCCCAAGCCCAAAATAACTCTACCGAGTTTATTAATACCCGTTTCCCACCCATGACCCAAGTCAAACTCATTTAACCAACCAGTCAAATAAATAATAAAAAAAAACCCCAATGACCCCTTCCACCCACCACTGTTCCTCTTTCTCTCCCACTGAATTCCACACCATTCCCCTTAACCAACATAGTACTAAGCATCTCCGAAGATGACAAGGACAAGGGAATGCCATGTTGGCAATCCCAAGTGATTTCATTGGCTGAAGAGACGTGGTAATTTGATCCTAAGGCTGAGATTTGTTGAGATGATGCATTGATTGATCTAGGGTTGTAATTGAATATGCCAGAAGCTTCCTACAAACACTAATCATGACCTAAGATCCTCTAAAAAAGCCCTCTTCATTTATGAGTTTAAGGTGTAGATTTTTAGTAACATTGTAATGTCAAATTTATTTCCTAGTGTAATTTTTGTTAAAAGTGTTTTTAATTTCAGTCTTTTTACTTATTGTAATCTGCTTTGATTAATAAAGTTCAATTTTATTTGCTTGTTCCTTTAAATATTTTTGTCTTCATTATTGTTCTAAAATGGATTGATTAACTTACATAAGCTGTCAAAAAGATTAATACAACTTTCATATAAGCTTACTAAAGCTCTTATAGCTTTTAGTAAGCTTATCCTTTCATTTTATTCAAAAAATAAAAAAAGTCAAAATAAGTCAAATTAAAAAGTAAAATAAGCTCTTTTGGGAAGTAAGCCAGAAAGGGAAGGGCTTAGTGCTATTACTAGCTTGTTTTCAACAAGCTAGAGCTTGTTGAGTAGCTCTTCAAGCATTAAAAGCCCTTGTTAAGCTAGGGCTTTGTAAGTTTCATTTTACAATTCAAGTTATAGCTTAAACTTATAAGTTTCATTTTACAATATAAGTTCTTTAAAAATCAAAAATATGCCATAAATAGCTTTTGCTTGTTTCAGCTTTTCAATTTTTCAAAAAGTTAATTTAAAATAGTTTTTAGGTCTTACAAAACAAATATGAATCAGAAACCATTAAGGATTTCAGCTTAATCTGTGTGCTTAGCCAAAACAGTCCTAATAAGGAGTGTTTGGAATAAGGGTTTTTAAAGTCTAAAAGTCATTTTGGTCCTTGAAGTTTATCAAATTTAGTCCAAATTTAGAGTAATTAGTATTTTAGAGTCAGATTTATAAGTTTCATTTTGTAGAATCCATTTTTAAAAGTAATCTGAGTCCATTCTGTTAAGCACAAGCTGTTATGACAGATTGTGTAGCTTGTGGTTGAAAATTTTATTGGAGTCTAGTTTTAGTATAATTTTAGTGTCAATTTAGGTGTCTTAATCTGTTTAGAGTTTTAGCAATCAAGGTTTAACGTCAAATTATCATTTTTTATTTGTTTTAAAAAAAAAGTCAAATCTCAAAAATAGATTATGAACCAGCTTATATCAGATCTCATAGCTTCTCATTTTCCGGTTTAATAAAGGTGACAAGAGCTTTTATAGGTTGTGTTGATGCTTACCAAAATCTGTTTTAAGTTTGTTTAGATTTTGGAAAGCCTTTGGACTGCTTATTTTGTGCTTAAATGGTCTCAGTCAAAGATTAGTAAGGTTCAGGTGTGACTGCTGTTGCAGCAAAGCATTTTTAAAAGCTCATAAAAAGCTCTCTTAAGTTCATTTTAATCTGAAATTTGGCATTTATGCTCTTTGGCATGTGATCTATGATATTTGTTAGTTTTAACTTATAGTTTGTTGACTAGAAGCTTGTGCAAAAGCTCAAATTTAGCAATTCAGGTTGTTTGGTGTTAAGAATTTTGTAAGTGCTTATTAGTTTCAACTTATTAGGATTTGTTTTTCGGCTTATTTAGACTAAATCTGCTACTTATGTTGTGTTTAGTTCCTTGTGGCTTATTAAGTTCTTAGGATTAGCTTATCCTAGCCTTTGATCCAATTTAATTTAGTTGTTATTACCTTACGTTATTTTTAGAGTACGCAGCTTATAATATGCTTTTCTTGTTTAAAATCTAAATGTTCAAAAATATTTCCAGTTAATTTTAGCTTAACTTAGCTTATTTCACATGTTTGTTAAAAGAACTTTGAAAAAAATAAAATAAAAAGGTGTTCCTGGGTGAGGCAAGCCTCGAACCCAGGACCTCCCTTTATATCAAGCACACTTAACACACCACACTTAACCATATGTTCCCTAAGGACTTACAGTTCCTAGGTGCGCAGTTTAATATAAAAGAGATATTAGAACTTTAAGCCTTTAACTTTTCAAGAGCTTATTCCAGCTTATCTGGATATGCTAGTGACTTGTTCCTATTTTTATCTTATACAGCATTTAAAAAAGTAATTTTTCTAATTTTTTGGTAATTTTTCTCAAACATTTACTATTTTTAATAATTAGTTTTCATAAATTTAGTTTTTAATTCATAATAAATAAAAGAAAAGTCAAAAAAATATCCGGCTTTTTTCTAAATTTTTATTTTGTCATTTATCATGTAGGAAAAATAGTTTTGCATTTTTAGGGTTAATTTTCCACTAATTCACTTTTAAGACTCGGGATTAGCCCGAGTTTGCCCGTTTTTAGGTTTTCTTTGCGTTTTAGCCCCCAATTGCTTCATATTATTATTTTAGATACTTATTAAGTTGTTTTTAGCGTATGTTTATCAATTTTAGTGTAAAAATCTAAAATATCCACTTTTTCACCATTCAATTTCATGAAAACGCGACTCGAATTAAGAATTCCATTCAACCTTCGTTGGGAAACGATCCGAAAATACAATCTTCATTTTTGTATTCTTTTGGAATAATATAATTGATAATGAATCAGGGGGTTGTTCAAAGATGACTTTTGTCCTTTATTTGTTTCAAAGACAACACCTGTTTTGTCATTGTCTGTATTCTGACATAAGCGCTTACTTATTAAACTTTATATTTTATGATCCGTACTTTCAGGTTTATAGTTTTTTTATATAAACAAAATTATAAAAATAAAAAATAAATAAATAAAACAAAAAAGGAGGGGGTGCCCTTTGTAAAAAAAGGGGGGTTTGTATAACATACCCCTTTGAGTAGTTCTACTTCGTCGGTGCTAGTTAGTATTGGTAATGCTCAAGTCATACTCGGTAGAGATGGACCCAGGATTTTTAATTAGATGTTGCACCATTTTTTTAATGATTTTGTGTACTAAAGCCACTCTATAAATAAATTATCAAGTAAAATTGAGGGTTACACATGCCTAGACAAAACATATTATATAAAAAAAAATTACACTTCGTGACTTAAAATCGGGTGTGGCTTGTGCTACACCCAGATCCCATGTGTGTCCATCCCTGATAACTGGTAATTGTACGACTAGAAATATGTGAGCCTATTGGGAGTACACACGTATACACCAAGAGAATGCTTTTATAGTGTATATATATATCCCACCCTATATAAAACTAGCTTGACTTTAGGAAACTCTCCCCCCAAAACTCTAACAAAAAGACACCTGACATTTATTTTGATCTAGCGGTCCTCCTTCAATTCCACCCCAGAGCATTAAATTCTTAAAAAAAGCCTCCCCCAAAACATTAAAAATCAATTACAGATCAAAACATCATCCCCTAATTTTATAGCTCCCCAAATGGTTTTCCCCAAATCAGATGCAATTTAATTTACCCTAAACCAGTTTTCAACAAAACCATGTAATCCAAATCAATGTTATGACAGTCATTTTGAAGCAAAAATCAATATGAATATATATGTATATATATATATATATATATATATATATATATATATATATATATATATATATATATATATATATATATATATATATATATTTGTTAGTTTTACCAATGGGCAGCATGACTATCAAAACAATGTATATTAATTAATTAGTTAGTTTTTGTATGTATCTTGTAGTAAATAGTATTATGTATGACAGGATAATGTAGCATTATTATTTTCTCTTTTATACATACCTAATGCATAGAGGCTAATGAGATATGGAGGTGAATTAACTTTTATTTGTTAGCTAGTTTTTACCATTTCACTTGAACTCCTTTTTTCTCCTGTGTTCATGTTGTCCGCCTATGGAGGTGAATTATATTTATGATTAAATCAAATACACAGTTCATATAATGTAGTAATTTTAAGCGCTAGTTCCTTCAATCACATAGTAACAAATATCCCTTTATTTCCCAAATAACCCATTATTCCACATGCCACATCATTCACTTTTACACTCATATACTATACCTCTTGACACCCATTTATCCACACTTATGAACACTCCAAATCTTTCTTGTTAGTGAATGCATTAAGAACGGGATGAAATGAATGTTTAACCAATATGAGAAAATAAAAGTTAATAAAATATACACAAGAACAAAGTACATGTTGTGGTTCAAATGCTAAGTAAAGTTTCTTTGCACAACGCTGGCTTTTTTTGTATTATCATCTTTATCACAACAAAGAATCTTTCCTTCTGCTCGGACTCTTGAGACAAACATAAATTGGCCTTATGAGAAAACTAGCCTCAAACAACCCAATTGACTGCTTGCAATATGCATATCAAAATAAGCCTTTTTAATTTTAGCCTAACGCTTTAACGCCATGTTCTATACTTCCATCGCAATGTGAAACTCATCTACCCTTTCCACACAATCATACCTATAAAAAACTCGAATACCATCTTCACCACTTATCCCATTCCCAAACACTATGTTTATTTTAAAATGGGTTCAAATAAAGAATTTAGCCAAAAAAGAACGGTCAAACGTTATATTTTATCCATTTCATGTTTCAAAAATCTTTTATTATAGTTATAGATAATATTATCATATAAAAGATTAATCAAAGCACCATTAAAAGATATCAAAATCATTACCTGAACAAAAGGCTATCATGAAGGCTTGCTAATATATATGGGGTTAAAGGCATATGGCATCTATCACCTGCATGATTACAATACTATTGTCAAACTCATGAAAAATAAATTATCTGATCAATGCTATATTATTTTAATATTTTAACATGCCATCGATCATACATTTGTTGCAATATTATCAAATTAATGCTATATAAACATTTTAACTATTTCCATCACCTGCATGGTATATTATTTAAGCATTTTAACTCATGAAAAAGATTTATCCAAGCACCATTGTGAAGAAGCTCATATTCTCGTTAATGGCACTACCACTAATGCTACCAGATCAAGCATATCAAACACATAGCCATTCATTAGAATATCCAAAATGGCAAGTCGGAAATTGCAAAACAAAATAAACTAAATCAATTCACCTCCATCTTGTTTCACAATTTTGCTATACCACCCATTTAACGATAACGAATACACACACCAAGATTAAAGTTCATATGTTATGTGACCCATTACTAAGCTTCATATTTTCACTCTAACTAATGGGTCGGATAGGCGGGTAAAATAATGGTTCAAAAACGGGTATGTACATGTTATAACACAATGTAGGCTGAAACAACCGTTTGAAAAACAAAAGATGAGCATCCTTATGAACATGCATGGTCATTTTAGGAGGGTATATAGATGTTTAGTATATGACTTTTTTAAGAAGCATAAACATGTAAGCATGCTCGATATTGAAAAGAAAAATACGATATTCCGCTTTTGAGACATTATCATATCCACCTATAGCCCTATACCACCCATTTAACTAATAACGATTACATGCACCAAAATTAAAGTTAATTTGTTTTGTGACTCATTAGTATGTGACCCATTACTAAGCTTCTCATTTTCACTCTAACTAATGGGTGGGATAGGCGGGTAAAATATATAAAATGGGTATGTAGATGTTGTAAACAACAAAAACCCACCCAATACATCCATCTTCCTTTTTAAATAGAAATCGGTCGACAAACTCGACTCAACCTTTTTTCCACCCATAAAATATTACCCGCTTAAACCAATTACCAAATCCACCCGACAACGATTTTGCTCCCTTCGGTGTATACAATGAAATTTTGTTCACTTTACTATATATTTCCTCATATTGATTGAGCATGTAAAGAGTGACTTCCATGTCACCTTAGTTTGCTACTTAGACACCAAAGGACTCGCCAAAGATAATGGGGAACTCATCTCATGTCATAATCAAAGATATTTTCCGTAAATTTGAAAATTGAGATGAACCATTCCTACTACTTCATCGAGAATTCAATTACTCTTTGCCTACAACACAAACCAACCCAACTAAGAGTATATGGACTGAATATGCAACCACTATCTAAACCCAAATATAGCATTGACGCTCAAGAATGCAAAGAACTTACCAACCATCCTCCAACACAACGAAACGGGATAGCAACAACGCCTTTACAACACTAATCCAAGAAACCTCATGTGCCGTGTGTAGCGTCCCTCTCTCTGTGGCAAGATCATCTAAAGAGCGATATATACCACAACGATAAACATTTAAATTACAGTTAACTATAACTTGGGTTATAAACATATAAATTACATGTACAGATCAGTTTTGACCCATATAAATCACTTTTAACCCGAAATAGGAATGATTTTTCTTTTTTTAACATTATAGATAACCCTTCACCTAAAAATAGTAAAGTGGCAAAGGTAGTCGAAAATAAACATGTTTTTGTCACCTAAAAAGAGTAATCATAATTAGGCATAGGCCCATTATAGAGGGTAACAACTATTAATTGTAAAGATCACATGAAAACATTTGAATATAAAGCTTACAGATCACAATATTAGAAACAGTAAGCAGAATAATAAAGAATCTAGGAAAACACGCTTTTTTTAGAAACAGTAAGCAGAATAATAAACAGTAAGCAGAACTATAAAAGCTCTCGATTTTATATGCTTTTCAGCGGATATTGGTAAAATATAGGAAAACACGCTTTTTTCCCTTTCTCTTGCCCCAATTTTAGCAGCCAAACACACTTTAATTACATTGTATATGGTGATTAAGATGATTTAGTTCCATCTGAGCTTAGTAAATAGAACCAAACGCTCCTTGGCCTAGTGAAACACATGATCAAAGCTTCATTATAATAGATGCCCTGTTGTTAGCAAAACATAGGGGGGTCAATAGACTCAATATGCATTGTTATTTTTATTTCTAGTAAACACATAGCCTGTTCACCCTTTTCAAAGTAGTAACTGAGATAGATAACAGGTCTAGGTGGGGAGATATAAGCTTATTAGCCATATTTTAGGCTTTCTGAGACTGCACAAGCTATTACGTTCCAACTTTCCAAGACACTCTCATAAAACGCACAAAAGGGACACTCTCAATAAACCAATAATACTTGAAGAGAATTTATTAAGACACTCAATAAACCAAAGATAATTGAAGAGAAGTTATTACGACGATTACCTGGAAAATAATATTGATAAAAATTTGGGAAGATGAAGTTGTGTCGTCCTCAATCAACCGAATATAAGCCAAGACACGCCAAGGCAAGACAGAGACATGCCACTGCAAATGAAGAGTGACAGAGGCATGTTCTGTGATCCCTTCAACATAATCTAATCAATATTCAATAATAACGGTGAAAATGGTCAACAAGAATATCTCCTAGCAGCACTACCTTTATTGGAAAGATCTCTTCACCCATTCCATCCACCATACCTTTACCCTCACCCTTGGTATCATGATCTTCAGGAGAAAAGTCCTCTACATCAGCAAATTCACTTCCTGAATCATCACCATTCTCATTGACACCATGTCCATTTTGTAAACCACCTTGCTGATGTTTGTTTTGATAATGATTTCTGTTCATTATATTTTTTGATTTATGAATAGACCCCACACCAGGATCTTTGTATGCTTCCAACTTACCCTTTCTAAGATACACATTTGGTAATGACCCACCAATAATATCCTTTTCTATCTTATGATGACTTTCAGTTCCAAAAATTCCATCTGATGTTTCTGTCGCAGTAGCAATTAAAGAGCCACTCTTATGATTCGAATAGTGAGTGTTAGAGAAACCATTATGACGATTGACAATTGACGAACTCTTTGTGTACAACTTCAGCCAAAAAATAAAGCATTGATTTTCAAAAAAATAAATTGTGAAATTACCTTCCAAGGGGTTGCCATAATTTGGTTATCACCTCAATTGAATCGCGGCATTCCCGTCAATAGATTATGAGTACCATAATCTGTACCAAAGACTCTTTCTTCAGCATGGCACCTAGGCCTAATGGAAGCCGCATTGGTATTTTCTTTTTCAAGCAAGGAAGCTGCGGCAACAACCGCCTTTTGACCAGCAACTTTCTTGTAATGAGCTTCTAAGAAAGCCGCCTTCTCTGCAACTTTCTTTTAACAGGCCTAAAAGAAAACATGCATGCGAGTCAAATGTTATATTAAGAGGTATTATAATTATATGATAGTCACTCGAAAAGGTAAGGAATATTAGTCTAAAGTTACTCACTTAATTTTATACTTAAAACAGATGTACTTTTCTTATGGCCTTTTGCCTTGTAGTTTTAATAGGCATTTCCAGAAATATGATACCAAACACACACCATGACTGCAATCCCGTTAAGTAGTAGTAAAAAGGCTAATAAGATACTTATAGGTGACAATATAATGTTATTTCATCAACTTAGCAGTTTATGTAATGCAGTTTAATCAAGTTAATGTTTTTTCAGTGACATGCTTCATAACATATTAGGACTTCACTATACAATCTTAATGCAATTTCACCAAGTTCGTTGCTCTCGAAATGCTTATCAAAACAACTTATATGATTGTTCCTTTTTCTAAAAAGTTGTTATAAATAAGTAATTATATCAGGCTTGAGTGCCTACCCTATCCCTTCATGTTGTCCCGATGATAACACTGATGCATATTTTGTGTTGCTACCTTGTAGCCCCATTGTCAACTGTCGCATCATGTGACACTAAAGAACCAACCGACCGCCGTCCTCGCACATACTCATGAGTATCCACGTCTGCACATCTTTCATATCAGCCCATCTGGACCCGTGATAGAAATGGCACATTTGAATACGAACCCCTTTGATCTGTTCTGAACCATGCCAACCCGTCCATGTTTCCACCTCTAGGTTCAATGTGCTTTTTACCATCCAAAAGAACCAAAGTGCAAATATAAATAAGCATCAAGATAGAGTAACCAATTGTAACAGTAACTTTCTAAATCAAAAAAGAAAACATAAAGGTAACACGAACCTTCTGTATTTTGGCTTTCGACCTTAAGTGTTCATTGCTTGACTGATTCTTTGAAGCTCTAATGCTGAAGCTGCAAAATACAAATATCTATCTAATTTCAGTAATTTCCAAACCCGAACCTGATATGTCGCTCTGCGTGCTTCTGGCCTCACTGAGATTACAACATTTATTTTAGCGTTATATGGTACTCCTTTTATAAAACCATTATATATCCAATCTAACATAGTTTGTAAATTCGCTTAAAATCCTAACCTAACTGGTTCCTCTTTCCACCACTGAACCGAGTCGTTGATGGGTCAGCTTGTTCAAAGCTTTCAAATACTATGTTAAATCTGTTTTTGATGTAAAGGCCGTATACTTAATATCACCACAAAATCAACAGAGATGTATAATGAATGATAAATATCGAGAAGAGACTATTCCTGTGTAGGCTAGCCTATCCACCAGTAAAATATGAGGTTGCTTGCCATAGCGTATGCTTTCTGGGTTGGGGATTCGTCTCCGTGAAGAACAGAGGCTGCCTTGATAGCTGCACAAGAGAAGACACAACATTCACTTCATAAGTATCGCTTCTGAAAATACACGATGAACGAAAGATAAATCGATGCACTAAAGGACAGAGATTACCACTACATCGAGAGTTTCGGGGCCACCACCCATATGACCCGCCCCAACCTACCGAATATAGTAATTTAACTGCCAGTTTTTATCTCAAAGATAACTACAAAATAAATAGCAGTGTCCGAACACGACAGTATCTATACCAATTATAAACCTTGTCACGACTAATCATTAAAATTAGTTAACCAACTTGCAACGACGAAAGACAAATCAGATAATTACTTACATGCGACATTCAACACTGGTTCCATGGTTGCAGAAGGGGCAACTAAATACAGTGTCGAGTTTGTCCATCCGCTTTCTAGGAGCAGGCTTTGCTCTTGACTTCCTCTTCCCCATAGTTCAGTTAACTTCCCTGAAAGCAACCATCGCCAAAAGAAAAGAATAAGACATGTTTGTCATTATGTAGTCTTATAAACTGCATTGTTCGTCATTCATCTAATCACACCCTCATATGATGACAGGACTTCGTAACAAATGTTTACATATTTACGAATATAGGGGAATGCAGATGTGTAAGGAAAAATATCCAAATAATGAGTGTTACATTATAATATTAGTTGCTCCTAGCTTAAAAAGGTCAAATGTTATTTGTTTTAGAATAAGCTAAACAACTTAATCATCTAAACCGATATGTTAACAATGAAACTAAGTGAAAAATGTGTTATTTGACTTGCCACTCACCAATAACATCAAAAGCTACTTAACATATTAATACTATGTTAGCAATTACAAACCAACAAAGTAGCTAGAAGATACGAAATAATATTACAAAAATATTGTAGTTATATTAAGCTCTGAATATACTAAAGGGCTTATAAAATGTGGTTTCGCATACTTAACTTACCTTACAATGTTCTACGAACCGTTTTCTTTTTACACTTTAAAAAAAGTACTCTTTCTACAGGTCATAAAAATCAGAATCATGAACTCTAATTCAAAAACTCTATTACTTGGTAATGTCATAAAACCCCATTAATTATGTAATGATATACATTAAACTGATCAAATACCAATAACCCTGAACTCCCATCAGCAGAGATTGGCCGAAGTGATGAGCATGCAACAATTCTTGTCGTAGTGCTGTTGTCACAAATATCAAAAATATCAAGCAACAAATATCTCTAAATCCAAAACCTTTTATTTATGACCATAAGCAATTGAATCAGTAAGCCAAACAGTTGATTCGTGCTGCAAATCTCGAGCGGAATAAGCACTTGGTCGTTCAGCATACAGGAGTCTATCCGCTGGTGAATCATGCATGGTTGAACCATAACCACTTCGACCTTTCAAGCCAGATGATCCAGCTCCTTTGGCACTTGTAGCTGGAACCTGCAGATGACCATGAAGTTTACACTTTACATACTCTATACTTTCATATTCAATCACACACTATCACATAAACAATATGCAAAGTTTCATAATCCTTCTACACGAATGGACTCTAGATGAAGGCTAAGATGGGTTAAATCTCCTACTCGATAAAAACAAACATATAATGTCAACTGTTGTTGTGTTTCATATTAAATTAATATGAAAAAAGCCAAACACACATATTAAATTAATAATATCGATACATTAATTTACAGTCGGTTTTTAATGCTTCAAGGATAAGTTTGATACATACAATAAATATGAGAAAAAAAAAAGAAAAAAAAAGCGTATACACAAAACCATGTTGAATCCATAGCCTAAGGCCATAAACTTTGATAAAATTTCATAGGTTGTCATTGCTCCGTGTAGCCATTGCTCTTAATACCAGGCTACAAACCATAGCTGTGATGAAGAAACACACAAACCATAGCTTAAAAAAAAATGTCCAAATCAACTACAGAATTAAAAGTCACGATCATTAGATGAGATTGTGAGGGAAAAAGGATATTAGGGTTTTTGAGAAAAGATATATTATGAATGAACCTATATAATTTTTTCAGTATATGTTTTATTTAGGTTTACCAAAATTGTAGGGATTCTCCTACATAATTGGTTGCATAGATTTATAATTTTGGACTTGCAACATATATTCAAAAAAATCATGTTGCCTTAGTGGTAAACACACATGTTATTTATCCAAATAACCAAGGTTCAATCCTTGCAAGGCTCCTTTTTTATAAATAATTTTCAAAAATATTTAATAAAAATCCGAATTTTCCAAAAATAATTATTAAAAATCCGAAATTTATTAATAAAAATCCGAATTTACCAAAAATAATTATTAAAAATCAAAATTGCTTAGTTGGACTAAAAATGCTTATGTGGCATGAAAAACAATTACTGAGCATTGAGGTGGCATTAATGTCAAATGCCTCCTGTTATATATAATATAGAGATATATATATATATAGGATAGGGTTAAAATGAAAAATTTCTTATAATGAAAAGAATGAGAAGGTATGTGGAGGTGACATGTGTCACCTTTGTCACATCACCATGCTATGTCATGTAACATGTGTCCCCCCACCCCCACGCCACCCACCCACTCACCCACCCCCGCAAAAAAAAAATTCCCGTCAAAAAAAAAAATTTTTTTGGCAAAAAAAATTTTTTCCCACCAAAATTTGTTACTGCATCACAATAATAAAAATACTGCATCACAATTATAATTGTGATGCAGTAATTTATAACCTTAATGCACTAAAATCATTATTATGATGCAGTAAATTTATAACCGTGATGCAATAACTTATAACCTTAATGCACTAATAAGTTTTGGTGCATCTTTATTATAAGTTATCGTCATAGTTAATAGTTCAATGCATAAACTATGATGCACTAAAATCAAGGTTATAACCTTAAATGCACTAAAATCATGATTGTGATGCAAGAACTTTATAAGCTGTGATGTTGTAATTTATAACCTTAATGCACTAAAATCATAATTGTGACGCAATAACTTATAACCTTAATGCACTAATAAGTTTTGGTGCATCTTTATTATAAGTTATTGCATCATAGTTAATAGTTAAGTGCATCAACTATGATGCACTAAAATCAAGGTTATAACATTAATGCTAAAATCATGATTGTGATGCAAGAACTTTATAAGCTGAATGCGTAATTTATAACCTTAATGCACTATAATCATGATTGTGATGCAGTAACTTTATAACTGTGATGCAGTAAACAAATTTGGCGGGAAAAATTTTTGCCTAAAAATTTTTTTTTTGGGAAAAAATTTTTTTTGGGGTATGGTGATGTATGTGATGTGGCAAATGTGACACATGTCACCTACACGCTTCTTATTCTTTTCATTCTAAGAAACTTTTCATAATAACCCAAACCTATATATATATATATATATATATATATATATATATATATATATATATATATATATATATATATATATATATATATATATATATATATATATATAGTTGCTCTTAAAGTTTCTTGGAAAAGTGAGAGAAGTGATCTCAACCATTAGATCACTCCCTCTCCCCCTCTTTTTTTTTCCTCCTAACTTAGGGGCCATTTTGTAACTTTTAAATTTTTAGGGTAAATCTTGTCAATTCGTCTCTATTTCTCACTCTATCATATAAAATGTCTAAAATTTTTATTTTTCATTTTTTCTTCTTTTTTACTTTTCTATTCTCTCTCGTAATCACTATTTTCATTTCTTCCCAGTTGTCATTGCTTTCGATCTCCACACAATAAACACTATTTGTTCATATTCAATAAATTCTCTCATTCTATTTCTCAAATCATCGATCAAAGTAAGTATCCTAACTTTATTTTATTATAATTTTGTTAGTTTTGTTATAAGATCAAATATAAAGCTTTTATGTGTTTGTTAGAGTTTATTTTGCACAATTTATTGTTTGTTATGAGTTAGGGTTTTGTTCTATGAATTTTGATTCGTGATCAATGTGTTCACAGATGTACCGATTTTAAGAGTTTTGTGACATGATGTATTATATAGATCATATTTGAAGCAAAGTTGAGAAAAAACATGAAAAACGTGTTTAGAAAAACGCACACAAGGTGTTTGATAAAATGCCTAAATGAAATTTCATAAGCGGATGCAATCAATTTGCACTCGATGCATCAACTATTTATCTAATTTATTTCAATACCTTTAGAAAAATGCAAATTGCTTTATAAATCTTGTAATAAATCCTGCAGCTGATTCATTATAAACCTAAGGAGAAATCGGTTGGTAAAGGCAACAAGAACACTAGAGAAACCGCTGGTAACATGTGGTATATCAAGCGGGAAATGCTTAGTAAGCATGAAGTTAAGGCCTCGATGGAAGCTCAAACATCCATCTCGAAATAATATCTGGCGCCTAATTATCTCTTTGTGAAGCAATTTGCATTTTTCGCAAGTATAAATTATTATGTATATGATTGAGTTGTCATGTATCATAGTTATGAGCTAAAACGAAAGATAAGAAACACCGTACGTTGTAGTTCCAAGTTACGTATATGACAAGAGGGCTTTTTCTTAATAATTAATCGATCAGTAGTTGAATCTTATTTATAACAAGTTCAGAAGTTTTATTGGTACATGAAGTAGAAGTTTCATTAGTATGAGCTCCTTGGCATATCTTCTCGTGGTTTCTATTTATGTGCTATCAATGCCGATAAGCGTATTTAATGTCATAAGCTATGTATTTATGTGTTTTCCGGCAGTGGTGACTTTGACTTCAAGGATAACATTGACTTATTCTACTGGAAGAACACATTCACTCAAAAAGTGCCAATTTAGTTATGGGAATTCCAACCTACTAGCTTATGTCATTTTATTTTCTTTACTTTCGATTATGTATGGCAAGATATGTATTCATCACTCCTAGAAAGTGTCAACGGCTTGATGGCAAGTGCTAACAACATGTTGAAGTGCATGTGAATGTCCGTAGTGTGAATTCCCATAAACTTTAAGAGGTCATGTTGTAATTGAAGTTACATACAGACAAGTGAGGACTATTCTTGTACTTATATCTCATTATACAAGAAAAGAATCCTAATTATAGTAAGGTTCGTGGATCATGTTACCACAATTTATACATGAATCGCATATGTATTATTTATTTCGCAGTAATAACTATTACTAATATACATATAAGTAACAGATATAGCACTATGTTTACAGTAAAATAATGAAATGGAAGGTAAAACATGATAGCCAATAAAGCTTTGCACAATTAGAATGTACAATAAAGACTTTGAATATATTAAGCACAAGTCATTACATCACAATAATGAGAGATTTGGCCTATGAAGTGGCTTCTACTAAAGAAACATACTACCTCTAAAACATGAACCCAAACATGACAACTATAATATCGAGTAATACACAAAACACTAGATTTTCCAGTTTGCTTATCTCATCACATTTCAGTTATATATAAACTAAATACATAACTCAAAAGACATGAAAAGTCGGAACTACCACCCAAAATGCCCAAACTATACAATCAAAGAACCCTTATGAGAATCCTTCACCAACTTCACAAACTTATTTGTAGGTGACAACTTTCCTAAATCTGAACCAACTTCACAACCTCATTATCATCCTCCTTTGGAGGGCTACCGATGACTCTTTCGAATTTGAACCATTTGACCGATGCATTTGGATGTTTAAATTACTTGATGAGAGAGGTTCTCGTACTGGTATAAAGTAGTAAAAATTAAAGAAGGAAAAGTATAATCGGCTGGTAATGGGTCAAAACGGGACTTCCAATGCGGTTGAAATACTTTTTGTACATATTTTTAAATATGTACATTAAACATGATTAACAAACTAGATTGTTAGACTCTAACCTTTTTAATAAAAAAATACAAGTTGTATAAGAAATGACACTTTGGATGAAATATGACTTGTTTGCCCCATTTCATTTTATCTAATGTTCTCAAATTTTGAATCGCTTTGGTCGCTCAATACATTACTCATATAATGGGGTCAAAATGCAAAATCTATAAAAACGAAAGATATTTGTGAAGAGAGAGGGATATGAAGATAGAGAACCTTATTGATGTCGATGTGATCAAGGGTTGTTATAACGGCAACAGTACCAAGCGATCCAACCCGTATTGTACAAATCGATAACCCTTTTCCGTAGTGGGTACCCAAGAATCATGCTCGTGTTCATTACATCGACACATGTCTAGCGCAGTTATCTGGCACCCATGTAAGCAATCCTAGATAGAAAGGTACCGTCCATTGCTAAAATAAGCATGAATAATTCAGCTTTTAGTTGTTTTTGAAATGCGAAAGTATACTTAAAAGTATTTCATCATGGACTAGTTGTTTTAGGCTAATAAAAAAGAAAAAGAAAAAGTTTAAGTTTACACGAGGGGTGGATTCATATATTGAAAAACCAATCTTGTTCAATAAGTTCAACGATGCATCGATGCACTAAACATACAAACGATGCACTAAAAATTGCATGTAGATGCCTTAATATTTCTAACGATGCACTAATGTTATGCATTAATGCCCTGGGTCACAAAGGTGAATCTATAATTAGTTTAAAAAGGCATTTCATACATGAGTTTTTATATCGTTTTTACAAAGAAACAAATATTGGACAAATATGTTTCAGGTGATCCCAACCTGTTTTAAACTATCCCAAAGAATTACCTGCTTTTGATCCAAAACCTTAGACCCCTTATTTAATCAAACTAATAAACCCTATTGTTCCTCCTCTACGAAGAATCTATTTACTAGCTATATGACACGAAAGAAAAAAAATACCTTGAAAATACTTCATCAAGAACACCACCTTTTAAATCACTCCTCACACTTTATTGACAAAGAAACCACCTTATCAATATCACCTTTCAAATGAGGCGAAGTTGGCCTGTCATCATCCAATTACAACATATATAAAATTAGTATGACATGGCATGCATCCATACACAACTCAAACAACAGTTATTCATAAACCATTATGGACCCTCTAGAAAAAGAAAAATGTCGGAATGGATATATGAGGATCATTTACAAGCTTGCTAGCTAACTTTTAATGCGATTTAAAATTTACTCCCATTTCACATACTATTGATAAGAATCAGTGGGCTTATTAACAAACTCAAATTCTACTCCATTTTTACAACAAGAAACAACATAAGCTTACTTCCTTTCCATAACTACCATTTAAGGGGTGTTTGGATTAGCTTATCTTATGGGCTTATTAACAAACTAAAATATAAACATATGCACTACAATACAAATAGATGCACTAAAATACTTACGAGGAAGGAGAATTAACACGATCAAACGTAGCATTTACTTGTCATATGCTATCATATCATGATACTATATTAGCCACCCCCTTGCTCTAATATGTCTAAACAGATGCTCTAAATACATAAATGGATGCACTAATATCTACCTTTTCGATGCACTAATCATACACTAATATCTACCTTTTCTAAACAGATGCTTATGAGTGTTTGATTTAGGTTTTGGTGTATCTTAACAAGACAAAGGAATGAAACAGACCATTATCACTACCGTTACAACTAATTAACTAGGAGAATATTCAAAAACAAAACCCGCAAAGAAGAGGATTCCCTGAGTGTTTTGAAAATAGAAACAAACCACCGATCAAAACCAAAGGAAATGCAAGATTTCCAATTAAATTGAACAAATAGGAACCGGGATCTTCATAAGCATTATGTGCTACAAAGTCGATATTTTTCTCATGGAACTTTTGAAGAAGTTATTGGTCGTGACCGTGAAGTTGCACTCGACTCTCTAACACGCATTTCGCAATTTGAGAAATCAACGATTGCTATTGTTCCATTTTGAAGAGCATGAAATTGAATAACGCTTCTTCACTTCAAAAAGCAATATATTGAGAAAGAAAAGGTTGGAAAAAAACCCTTTAAAAGGATTAAGATATTTTCTATAAAAATAATAATAATAATAATAATAAATGGGAGCAGTAGTTAACACCGCCATGTTTCTGGAACAAATCTTCTCTCAAATTGTTTAATAAAAAACCGCCAAAATTGATACAAACATAATTAGATGCAAATAATATCAATATGTTCTATACAATAAACTTAAAGCCATCACCTGGGCATTGAAGCACAAACAGCGTAAAAATGAAATAAACAAATACTATTCGATCAAGATGATGTCTCAATGTCGTTGTTTTACATCTAATATTAAGTTCGTCAATTTGTAATTTACTTGCATTAAAACGTGTACTTGATACACATAGAACCAGATAATACCATGGAATTTCATTATGTGAAAAGTGCGAGCCATCACAAAATTAAAGGGATTGGGACAAGCTTTGTACCATGGAATTTTCATTAAGATATGATTGATGAAGTAATTGAGGTCCGCTCCCTTTTCCTTTACTAATCACTGGATAGCAAGTACCGAAAAACGTACGGTATCGGAACCGCATGCGGTACCGACGTACCGCAACCGCTTTTTATACCCGCACGGTACCGGTATTAATGGTGTAAAAACCGGTACCACATAATTCGGTAGGGATCATAACGGATTTCCGAATTGCGGTACCGAATACAAAAGATTGGCTTTTGAAATAAACTCATTATCCAAGTTAACACTCTTATTCGATTCGTTAAGAACATCACAAAAGTAACTAATGGCGTTATGTATATAAATTAGCTGGTATTCATTGCCTTATGTCGAAACCGCGATATTCTCACGCATTTTCAATTCATGTAGTAAGTATTTATGATGTCATGTGTTTATAAATATGAAGTCATGTAAAAAATGGGATGCCAAAGGCAAAAACTATACACTGAACTGTAATTATCTAAATTTATCGAGATCAACTTCCATATGCTAAACACTCCTTTGGTCCTATTCTTCATATACATGCATGGCACAAAGATCTTCATCTGCTTATGGTTTACAAGTTTATACATGCTCGTACATAGATAGACGCACAAGACACCAATAAACAAGCGCTTACATTCAAATGAATTTCTTGGCTTTATACTAATATAAAAAGCAATAAATATGAGTGAAAAATATCATAAAGTCAATGGATTTTGCCGTCCCTTAAAATATATTAAATCAGATTTGTTGTTGATATGAAACCATATGGGTGATATGGTTCAACGTAAAACGGAATACACGGATTGGTACCCCATCATTTCCACCGATACAAAGACGGCATCGGTACCGTAATCTTGCTCGCACGGTATGGGTACACCTTCATGCTCGGGAAAAAGCGGTACCATTAATTTATGGGCACGCACCGGATTGGTACCCGAGCTCATCCTACTAATCACCCTCATTCATGTTACACGGGAATAGAGCCTTTATTGGCATTTTCTTTCCGATTTTCGGAACTTAGTTATTAAAAAAATGGAATTAAAGAAGAGAATAAGACAACATATATCTTGTGAATAACATGTGGTGGTTGTAAATAACAAGTATGGTGTTTTAGGATTTTTACCATACACCGCCGATACGCTTAAAACCAAGACACAAATGGTATTATGTGATGAGTTATTTATGGTTTTCTTGATGAATTAGTAGACTCAAGTTATAACTAATGGGATGCACTAAAGGTCCTCAAACGGATACACTAAAGATCCTCAAACGGATGCACTAAAGTACCTCAAACAGATGCAATTAAATAACTCCATTCCAAAAAGCTTTTAGGATTTGACTTACCTAACCGTTTGCCAATCAGCTTGTTTACTAGCTCTAGAATCGAACAAGTTTTTAGCAACCACAACCTGCATCACATTGAGATCAAGTTTCTTTAGCCTTTATAAATTCGAATAAGCATATTAACGAAGGTGTTTGAATATGTATTTGACTATGTGAAATTGAATAATCATTATCAAATGGTGAATTGTATAAATCTACAGTAACAAACACTTAAAAGCATCAGAAACATACTCTAGGATGACGCCCAACATTCTCCACGCCTCTAATTGTTTTCATTTGACAAACTCAAGCATTTAGCGTAAGCATCAACTAGCCTATCCATAATTTTGTTACATCTCCATCACTGTATTTACTAGACTTACAAGGTCATTATTGACCGTTGTTAATTTCCTACATTCAACATAACCATACACGCTGATGCCTTTAATAGTAAACATGAAATGGATGCACTAATATGTCAAAAATGATTTCTAAACATGCAAATGGTTGCACTAATCAATGATGCTTCCATTTAGAAATCGGTCAAAGGGATTACCGGGTTTTATTTTGTTTCTCTAATCGTATATTGTATTTTAGACCCCATATTGTAGTATAACTTTGATTCTCTCTTCGACTTTGATTTTTTATTAATTTAGTCAACCTCATATTAATCATAGGCATATAATCAATGACATATTGTTAAATCTTGTTACAAACCTTGTTACCCCATATTGTGATATCACATCTTAGTTTAAAAAAATACTAGTGAACTGAATTGATTTCTTTGAAGAGAATAAAATATGCATAATGAGATTAGATTATGTTTAAAAAATAACTTCTTACAAAGCAAGAGCGTTAATATCCATCGGCGGAGCATGGCTATGGTGATATAAAGAAGGAGAAATTGCCATGTAACCCTGCAAAACCAAAGACCTGTTGGTTTAATCTTTTAAAAACCAAGACATGTCTACAAAATTTTGAATATTTATGTACCTTTCAGGCATATCAACAAATTCATCGGCCTCAACAATCATTTCCTGCATTAATTGCCAATTTAGACTATCATACTTTGCCAACATTTAAAAAGTGTCTAACTAGAACTTTTTTTACAAGACTAGATCACAATATTAATCGAAGAACCAATACGTAAACTTAGGCAAAGAGAGAATTAAGATAACCTGAAGAAGTTCCTCAAATACATCTTCCAAGGTGATTATACCATAACTTCACATTCTTCAATGTCCTCGGATGAATAAAAGTAATCCATTTGTTTGTACAAATGGGCCTTGCGAGTTTTCCACATCAATTGTCACACTTTATGCCTTGTCACCCTCGCTTTGATGACCTATTAGAGTTGCAGAATCGAGAATATTATTGAAGTTGAATGTTTTGATTTGGTTCTTCTTCGAGTATCCTCAGTCCCTCTCCATAAGATCTCGGCACCTCTTGCAATGTCAAGACAACGTAGTTTTGGAAACACATATTGGTCTATAGATATGAATTATTAGAATCAACTACTAACTATGAAAAAATGTAACACCCCAATTTCATGGATACAGCAAAGAATTCAAACTGGTGTTACTTCATGGCACAAATATAATAAAAAAACGAACTCTAATGGAGTCGCTTTAAAAGATTTATCATTCGATTTATATAATATCGAAGTTTACAAAATAGGTCCCAAATGGTTCAAGTTTACAAAATTCATCAAATTGGTTTTTCATGATAATAAAATTTAGCCTTCAAAGTATCCGTGTTCGTACTGCATAATATGGACTGAAATACATGCTAAAACCGCCAACACAAGGTTGAGTGAAATTCATTGAGTTTTGGAAATCAACAAAACATAATGTTTGTGTGAAGTTACGTTTGTTATACACTCATAATGTTGAAAACAAAGCGCTTTATTATTCACCAAGCATCATGCAATCAAGGCGCTAACGTGTTCCAAATTTAATTGGAGAAACCGTTGATACGTTCTTTAACAGTAAAATTGCCATTTTTACCTAATGTACTAAATATAGTGCGCTTATTACCTGGAATGGTCAACAAACTCCGGATAGATCTATCCACACATTCGCCGCCACTCACTGATTAATGATTCAAGGGACTTAAGATTGGCAAATGCGAAACTTAGTGCAAGTAGAATAATCGATAAGTATAGAATTTGAAAGCAATGTGGTTTAAAATAAGGCATGTATCTCCCAAGGGCTTTGTAAACAATTTAAGTAATATAAAGTTGGCTATGAACTCACCTCGAGTAAATGATATCAAATGTATAATGAGAATGATGATATGCCGTGGAGAACTTCACGAGCAACCAAAATAGAATATTGCACTTGTTTGGAATAATGTTTAGGAAAACATAAACCATCTATAACTATATATGAGACTAAGCATGACACATAGATAATGACACTCAATGATGATCGGCTTTTAATTATGACATGGCATTAGTGACATGGCACTATTTCGGTTAAATACGTAAAAAATTTGTCACAAATGAGGATCGAACCTCGACTATTGGACCACAAACGGCGTTCCAACCAAAGGGAGCAAGCCACAGTTGTGGTATAAATTGCATTCCCAAACCGATATTCAACCAAACAATTGTACCAAAATGACTTTTAAAATCGGATGTTAATCCCCGCTTTTTCAAACGATTTTACCTAAAAAATTGCCCCTTTTATCTCAATCACAATCAATTCATTCCATTCTTATCTTCTATCATTTTGGGATGGATTTTTGATTTTCAAATCATTTCAAAAGTCATGGAAAATTCAAGCAATCATCTTCTCTCCCATTATCAAAACCTAATTTTGGGTGGTGATGATTATTTCGTCTCGCTTTGAGGGTTATTTCCTTTGTTGATTTGTTTTAAAATTATAACATCGATCATAAACCTTTATCGTGTATGTTGTGTATGATATTAATCAATTGTGTCAATGTAATCTTTGCAAATAAAAGGTTGTATGACGAAGAGTATTAACTTTGGAATTGATATTTAACCTCAACACACATTAGTGTTTGTTTTAATTTTATTAATTCCCATGTTTGTTATGTTAATTTGAATGTGAATAATTTTATTAGTTTCCATGTTTGTTATGTTAATAATACCACTATACATTTTATTGAGTGCATTTTTTGCTCTTATTTTCTCAAGTCTCCTTCTTAAACATAGTTTATATCAAGCAGCTTTGAGTTTATCAAGCCCGGCAAATTCAGTCCTAACATATTCAAGCTTATATATCCACTTCGTGTATGATTTATAATGCTTTTAGTTGGTAGTGAATTAAAGATGACATTAAGTTTACTTGATGGAAGCTTCATCAAGAGTTTTAGGATGTGCTTTATCACTCATTATTTGAACTTGAACTATGATCATGTAATAAATCTATAAGTTTACTTAGGTCTCTTTAATCATAGAGTTCTGGAATTGCATTTAGGAGTTTATTATTTGACATTGCAATAAGAATAGTATTAATTTTTTAGGGCATTTGGGTTCACTATTATCATTTCAAACAAGTATAATGATTTTCCGATGGATCTTTCTAAATATTAGCTTTGCAAAAATAGTTGAAAACAAAGTATTGCAACTTATGGAGGTAAAGATAAGGCTATACTCTTTGGGGCATTTGGGTTCAACTATTATCTCAACAGCAATTGCTCCATCAAGTCAATAATGATCTTTACCAAACAACCATGTTGCCACTTTAAACTCGCTACCAACAGTCTTGTGTAGAATTAAACTCGCATCAAATGTACCTTGTCAAGAACAAGAAGTCAAGACTAAACTCCAGAAAGCATAAAGATTATTTTTATTTGATAAAGACATATTTTTTAGTTTTAGATATAGCTTGGTCATAGGTATTGAAACCACTTTTAAAGCACTATAGTCAAAAACACCATTTTCTCACGTAAAAGAAAACAATAGTTACCGAACAGAGAAATGTAGATACTCCTTGATGTTAGTGTACAATGTTTTGATATAAATTCTCCTAAGTGAACGATATTTTGAGTAATCCATCTATTATTACACTGTAGCCTCATTTCATGGCCACCTTCACTTGTATTAAAAGTAAAATGCATGATAAGATATGGCCAACGATCGGTCATAAACTCTTAATCAAAGAATTTATCAAGTAGACGAAATTCCAATTCAAAGACTAACCTTTAAAGTATGTATGCATTTTCGCTATGTTTGTAATTTGTATGTTGTTGTATTGCAATTGTATTATACCAAGCTCTTTGGTCTTTCGTGCAACATGCATTCACTACATCTATTTCTCGCTTTATTATATGGATTATGTCTTGAGTTGTTTTAATACTAATTTTACTATTTTATCTAATGTGAGAGACATAGATGTTTATTCGGTCATTGGAAGGCAAAGGAATTGCATCAACCATAAGACATGTTGGTGGGCTATACCCCACCCGAGATGTATAGTCCCTTTATCATATGAAAAAATAAAGTATGAGAGACGGTTTCTTTTATGTTCCAAGAGGAAATCAATCAGCCTCTTTTGGAAGAAAGTTTTATAATATTGGATGCATGCATTGTATCCTTCTCTCTTCTTTATTAGCAAGATTTAGTTACATTCTCTTATGGAATGAATAAGTGACCGGCGCCACGCAAGTGTAAATCAATTTACATCTTAAATTTTATGTGTTGCTTAGTCTCTAGATCTTATCTAGATCAAGCATGCACTATTAATAAAAGTCATGAGTCCCAACCCATATCATAGTATTAAACTTCATTATTTATACATGAAATCGTTACTTGATGATTATTAGATTTTAATGATATATGTGGTATGGGTATTTCACCAGATATCATTTGAAGAGAAAGTATCTAATGTGCAATGGTTCATGATGTAGTAAACCAATCGCATTACTAGAAGAGGTCATTGAGTAAGTTAAATTTATGCAGACAAATTCGTGTATATGTTGTCACCCAATGTCGTTCATTTTCTTTAAGCAATCATAAAGATTAGATTCCCTATTTGTTCATGTAGGGTTATAAAACGGCGGAATTTTGGTCAAGTGATGGGTATTTTCCCGCCAAAATGTTTTTATCGATTTTAGTTGACCCGACACTTGCTTTTCCATAAGCATAATTTTTTGCCTTTATGGTACTCGGAAGTTATTATAATTTTAGTAATAGTGTTAAACCATATTTGAACGTTCTCAACCTCACGGCTTTTAGGATAATCTTTTACCTTACCTAACTTATCTTGATTGAGATATAACATGCCAACTCAAGTTGACACATGTATTAGTTAATGGTGGTATTTATCCTTTTATTTCAGAAAGTTATGCAAAAGGTAGTTTATACCTTTAATCTTTGTTTATTGTTTCAGACGTCGTTCGTAATAACCCTTTCATCAAAGATGAAGACTTAAAACAAGACAAATGAAAATCACTTCTTTGATCAATGGTGAGTATCTACACACACATAATAAGTCATTAGTCCCACGATATATCATGCTGACACGTGATTCCTTAAAATAATCTAGAAATGTTGTCATCATTTAAGGTAAAGCAGTGCTATCGGATTGTTTAATCTTTATATGGTCGGCTATCGTAGACATAGGTTTGAATTTCATTTATCCCCACCCAATCATCGATGAGAAATTAAACTCGTTTTTCTTCTATATATGTCAAGTCAATCAAGTTGTTTGCAAGCAACGCTAGTTATCGATTATATTCTTAAATGGTTTTAATAACCGGTTCCAGCATATTCTTCTCGTGAACTCATTTTAAGTCGGTTGAATCCTTTGTTTGCAAATGAAACTAGACGATGAACAATTGGCGTGTCAATGTAGTCTTGGCTTAAAATAAATTTGTGCTTTCCTGTGATATATAGGTTACCAAAAGAGAAAAAGTGAACTATGATGGTGATACACAATAGTTTTATGCACGTAGGATTGGTCCTTTATTTCTATTAGGAGTTAAATAGACATCCATTCTATCTTCAAGGATAAACGTTGTTGAGCTTGGTTGCAAACAGATGGATATCCATAACCATTACATAAGAAGTGGTTGCCATTAAAGGTCATAGTTATCTAATCGGAGTAGACTAAAGCTCGATTTTGTTACTTATCTTATGTTTCTAATCCTTTGTTTCAAGGTATCCTCAGCAGATATATATACAATGATATTTGATGGTCAACATGGATATGAAGTGTATAAGATTCATTTTAATAATAAAACTTTTGATAGCCCGAAGCTCAAAGGCTAAAATACATAAATTCATGAGAATATTAAAGAGATGAAAGTGATTCCATTGCCATGGTTCTATGCATAGTATATAACCAATCTACTATAAATCTACTATTTCATATTGATTGTGTTTTATTGTTGAAAGCAATGAAGCTCAATTTCTAATGCATATTTGTTGATATGCGGCAGTAATATTTCCCTTCACGCTTCCTTTCAAAAAAAATTCTTTTGTAATAACCACAACATTTACACCATCAAAATTATAAATATTTACTTTCTTCGCAGGTTTATAATCGACAATGATGCAACCGATGACACGATTAATCGAGGAAGGGTTTTAGCTTGAGGTTAGTATTAAAAGTGACTATTAATGTCGAACCCCGTTATGTTATGGTATTGGTCCTTGATAGATATAGTTAGTAAATGCTTCGAAGTTCTAATTACTACCATCAAACATGTCCAAATTGAAGTGCCGACAAGTGCAATGAAGAAGCCATGTTGAATGGCCGAATGGTCACTTTCAAAGACTTTTAAGAATGAATTTTCATGATTGTTTCATCCGGTGATAATTGTTCTTCTACTTGAAATGTGTGATACTCAAACTCAGCTTATTGAAAACTTCAATATTTCTCAGTTGCAACAAAGTTTTGCTCAAAGAGTTATTGGGACAAAGAGAGCTTTTAGGGATAAACTTGAATTATCAAAAGATGGGCATCCATTGTTATCTGGCCGGGAGCTGTAACTCAAGGTATTCTATGCGTTGGTCAACAGGTGACATCTTCAATGAGAGGATGTGAACAATGAGACCTGTAATAGAGTAACTTCTATCTTTAACTATATGATATTCTATAATTAGTTTTCATGGTTATAAGAAGTATTAATCGACCTTTAGAATGGTTATGTCTGGGAATTTCACAATGTGGCACGCCGCCAAGAGGCGATTTCAAGACTGTAGAAGGTAACTTTTCTATCACTAACCCAATGATATGCTCTATGATTTCACGGTTATTATAAAATATTTGTATGACATTCGATAAACCAAGTCAGTTTCCAGGGTTTGTTTCACTATGACCATTAATAAAAGTCAATGGCAAACATTCTCGGTGTTGGTTTGTTTCACTAAATGTCGGTTTCTCACATGGTCAACTATCAGGGCCGTGTCAAGAGTCAAGAGCAATAAATGATTGAAGGTTCTCTCATACAAAGACCGACAATTACTCAAATGTCATTGCTTTTATTATATAGATTTTGCTACATGTAAAATCGCTAATATTGCCCCTATATTTTAAGCTTTTCAACGTTACTTTACGATTGCTTTACATGCATTTAGAATTAAATATGTATTATTATGAAGCTAGCCCGCCCATTCGGGCGGGCTATGAAGCTAGTTCTATATATATTTCTATGTTGATCATGATGTAGTCAATTATCATTTGGTGTTTATAGAAAGATCTTTAATATGTGAAAACATATTTAGTTTATAGATATCGTACCGTTCGCCATCATAATTCGAGGTCATGCAAGAACGCTCGAGGAGCTAGGACACTTTAAATCAAATCCAAAGAACTCGTCGATCCGCTTACCCAAATGAACCTCTCACATGAAGTTCCCTAGTGTTGTAGTGCTTAATACGTAAAACATGTATTTTTGATTACTTGATTATATGATATATTAAGAGTTTATAAATACAATAAATAAACTAACAAAGTTTATAAGTATTTAAATAAGTTTGAGTTTTATAAATACTTACCTTAAAATAGAATGCTTGAGTATTATGGAAAAAATAAAATATTAGCGAGTCGACGAATTTGCAATCTTTGAAAACCCAAGGCTATTAGAAGATTATAACGACGCCTTTTGAGACTTGAAGATATTTGAAGATTATAACGACTTTTTCTTGAAAACTTCCAAGAACTATGATCAAACGCTAGTTTTCTTCAAGAACACATGAATGTTCTTACAAGATCTATAAGAAATGCCTTTAGGTTTAGGACTTTAGATGTTAAGAAAGGGGTGGTGCAAGAAAAATGAAGTGATTTAGCTTGGTATTTATAGGCTAGAGAATATGGTTAACTATATATTGGGTTAAAAACTAACCATGGTTAAATTTACACATGTAATGATCTAAAGAAAGCATGCTTAGGATTTTGACACCAAGGTGATGACTCCCCCTAATTTCGTTCATGATAAGATAGGATGACTTTGGTGGATAGTTTTGGAATTATCTTGGTTACGGAGTGAGTTTTGGTTCATTAAATGCTAACTGAAGCCATAAAACGTGTAAAACCCCAGGATCGTAAAAATATGAAATTTCAGGAATGATGAAACTCATCATTATAATTCATCTAAAAATATAAAATGGGTGATAAGTCTCATTGGGTGCAAAACGCTGCTTAAAGTGGAAATACGGTCAAAAACGCGTAATTAAAGCAGCTTTTATAAAAATAACGAAATTTCAGGAAAACGACCGTGAATTTATTTAGAGTAGACTAAAATTAGTCTAAAAGTGATATGATATGTCAAAATGTGGTTTTCGTCATACGCGAGATAACTTAACAGTTATTTGGGAAGTTTAAAAGTTACGCGATTTATGCAAAATGTAGAACGTATAAGGTTAATTCCTTTATGGTCAAAGGAGGAGGGAAATATGTTTGAATTTTCCAAAAATGTAAAAGTTTCAAAAACATATTAGAAACACAGGCAGAATCGTTAAGTCCGGATGTAAGTAGAATTGTTTAAAACGTAAGTTTAGTTTTGTTCTGGGCTTATTTGGTAATATTAAAAATAATAAATCTTAAAAATTCTCAAATTAATCATGAGAGATCTAAAAATTTATCTGATGCGAGGAAAATTGTCAGAGTTGATTTTCGTTATGCGTGATGTCTAAACGGTGGACCGTCTAAAACGAAACTTTCAAACGATGTTTACTTAAGAACTTTTGTGAAAATGATCTAACGATTGTCGAACTCTCAGGTTATTACTAAAATAAATTATCTCACGAGAATGTGGATTAAAAATTTTACGGGATGAATAGTGAAAGTGAATAGTAAATGTGAATAGTAAAAGTAAATAGTAAATTCTCGAAAATGAAAAGTAACCTAAAAATGCGGGTGGTTACAGTCTCACCACCTTAATGGGAATTCCGTCCCAGAATTCAGGGTGTGTTACCCGATGTTGAAGTGTCTATGAAAATGAGGGTGTATACGCCAAATTCTAATCTTTGCGTTTTTAAGTTTCTGGTCATAGAATGTATTATGTACCATGTGGCTTAAGTTGATAACCTAAAGGGTTTTGTTAAAATCTTATTGAGTCTAATATACCTCAAGTTTGGCTTTTCCCGATTCTCAAAATGAATCATATCTTATTGTATCGAGGCTATCAATAAAACCTTAATTTCTAACATGGAGTTTTTGGTGATAGTGTGCGGCATGGAGCCTAATGTATTTGTATGGTTCCCTTAGTTGTTTCGTGGGTGATCTCTGAACACCTTAGTCCAGAAATGGTTAACTAACACTTTCGTCTATATAGTGTCTAAAATGGAATAGTTTTGTTGTTGTTAGGGTAACTGTTGTTAATCAAAGGTGTAAGATATTGTTGATGTGAAATGGTTTGTAATGATGTGATAACTGTCGTTGTAGGGAAAGTCTTGTTAGTAACAAGTGATTATCCAAACTATTTCCAAAGTTGATCATGTCTTAGGTGGTTTCGGGATGAAGGCTATAGTGTTTCTGTCTACTAGGGTTTGAAAGAACGTAGTACAGTGAAGTTTTACGTACTGAATTTCAATGGGGTTCAGATAATGATGTGACATGTTGATGATTAGAAGAGTGTAGCGTATGCTTACCATTATTCTTAGGTAGAGATGTCAAGTTTGTTTTAAAATCAAAAGTGAATGACGGAATGGTATCCTTGAAATCTAATCAGGCTAGTACTTCTAAGGAATGACGAGAAGATTTGATGACTATCCCAAGATAGTAGTTAGGATTATTTCATAAATGAAAACTTTCAAGAATGAAATTAGGTAGTATAAATAAGATGTTAAGATTTTGCCGAGTGGTAAGACACTATCGTGTCTCTAGATCTTTTTAATGAATTCTGGTGGTTTATAGGAAATTAACCTGAATATAACCCTTGTATAACTGTTCTGAGTGTTTGAAAAATTTAAGTCGAACATAGTTAACCAGACCATGTTTCACTATCCCAAGGTTAAATATAGGTGATTAGGCTATATTTAGCCGAGGTTCGATAAATTTTTCCAAATACCTAAATTAGGTATACTTGTGATATGTCCATAGCTTTCGAGAAAATATCCACAAAGCAAAGGTGATATCAAACCATTCAGTTGCAAGTCCTGGCCATAAAAGGCTTGCAACCTATGTTTTCACATTCCATTGCATAGAAGATAGTATGGGTAGATACGTGGGGAAAAGAAATCTTAAGTAATTCTAAAATAGTCCATACTTGGCTAGCATCATGGACCTTTAACCATGAAGGTTTCAGAAGAGAATTTTGATGAATGTAGAGAAAGTTGCTGAGCTTCAGCTTTTGTGGATGATGAGTCAGTTTATCTTTTAGAAATCCCATTTCTTGTATTTCCATTAGGAAAATCGATAGATTGTGACGGGCTTCATGTAAAAGGATATCATATAAAGTTTTATAAGATAATTTCTAGAGTCTATTGTATAACTTACAATGTCTGTAAAGTAAATTAGACCATTGTGTAACTCACAATGTCTTGAGAAATGATGGAGAGATCATTGTGTAACCCACAATGTCTTGAGAAATGATAGAGAGATCATTGTGTACTCACAATGTCTTGAGAAATAAATTAGACCATTGTGTACCTCACAATGTCTTGAGAAATGATGGAGAGATCATTGTGTAACCCACAATGTCTTAAGAGATGATAGAGAGATCATTGTGTACTCACAATGTCTTGAGAAATAAATTAGACCATTGTGTACCTCACAATGTCTAGGGAATAATAGAGACCATTGTGCAACTCACAAGGTCTGAGAAATAGTTGAGACCACTGTTTCACTCACAGTGTCTGAGGATATAAGAGAGACCACTGTAGGATTTGCAGTGTCTGAGGATGTAATAGAGACTACTGTATCTCACAGTGTCTTGAAATATGAATGAGACCATTGTATCTCACAATGTCTAGGAAGTAGGAAAGACCATTGTAATCAGTTACAATATCTTAGATAAAGTTTCGTAATCCTAAAATGCACGAGTAGATGCATGATTGGGAGATGGGAAAAAATATGATTGTGCCGTAAAGCCTTAGAATAGGCATACGCAGATATGTTTAGTACATTTTTTATGATTGAAATTATGTCGAGTGTATATATCAATATACTAGTATGTTTGTATAGCTTAAAAAGCCTAAAAGTCACATAATCGTCTAGAGGATGGAAGGCACAGAGAACGGAAGGCTATAAAATGTTTTTGTTTCAAAAAGTAGTTATAGTTTAAGTCTCGATTAGACCCGTTTCTCTATAATCTGGCTTCGATACCAATCTGTAACACCCCAATTTCGTGATACGCAATGAATTCAAACTGGTGTTACTTCATGGCACAACAGTCATAACAAAAAAAAAGGAACTCTAATGGAGTCGTTTTAAAAGATTTATCATTCGATTTATATAAATATCGAGTTTACAAAAATAGGTCCCAAATGGTTCCAAGTTTACAAAATTCATCAAATTGGTTTTTCAAATGATAATAAAATTTATAGCCTTCTTGAGTATCCGTGCTCTCCGTGTACCTAGTACAATATGGACCTAAAATACATGCTTAAAACTGTCAACACAAAGGTTGAGTGAAATTCATTGAGTTTTGGAAATCGCTTGAACACATAATGTTTGTGTGATTTACGTTGTTATACACTCATAATGTTGAAAACAAAGCAGTTTATTATTCACTAAGCATCATGCAATCAATAACGTTAACGTGTTCCAAATTCAATTGGAGAAACTATTGATACGTGCCTTAACAGGTAAAATTGCCACTTTTACCTAATGTACTCAAATATAGTGCGTTTGTTTACCGGACCTGGTCAAACAAACGGGATTCTCAATCCGATAGATCTATCCACAATATTCGCGATCACTTCACTCGTGATTAATGATTCATGATTAGGGACTTAAGATTGGCAAATGCGGAAACTTAGTGCAAGTAGAATAATCAAATAAGTATAGAATTTGAAAGCAATGTGTTCGGTTTAAAATAAAGCATGTATCTCCCCAAGGGTTTGTAAAACAATTTAAGTAATAGAAAGTGGGGCTATGAACTCACCTCAGAGTAAATGATATCAAATGTATAATGGGAATGATGGATATGCCGTGAGAACTTCTACGAGCAACCTAAAATAGAATATTGCGACTTAGGTTTGGAATAATGTTTAGGAAAACATAAACCATTCTATATATATTTCTATGTTGATCATGATGTAGTCAATTATCATTTGGTGTTTATAGAAAGATCTTTAATATGTGAAAACATATTTAGTTTATAGATATCGTACTACCGTTCGGGCCATCATAATTCAGAGGTCATGCAAACGTCGAGGAGCTAGGACACTTTAAATCGTAAATCCAGCAACTCGTCGATCCGTTTACCCAAATAAACCCCTCACATGAAGTTTCCTAGTGTTGTAGTGCTTAATACGTAAAACATGTATTTTGATTACTTGATTATATGATATATTAAGAGTTTATAAATACAATAAATAAACTAACAAAGTTTATAAGTATTTAAATAAGTTTGAGTTTTATAAATACTTACCTTAAAATAGAATGCTTGAGTATTATGGAAAAATAAAATATTAGCGAAGCTTCGACGTAGAATTTGCAATCTTTGAAAACCCAAGGCTATTAGAAGATTATAACGACGTCTTTTTGGAGACTTGAAGATATTTGAAGATTATAACGACTCTTTCTTGAAAACTTCCAAGAACGAAGATCAAACGCTAGTTTTCTTCAAGAACACATGAATGTTCTTACAAGATCTATAAGAAATGCCTTTAGGTTTAGGACTTTAGATGTTAAGAAAGGGGTGGTGCAAGAAAAATGAAGTGATTTAGCTTGGTATTTATAGGCTAGAGAATATGGTTAACTATATATTGGGTTAAAAACTAACCATGGTTAAATTTACACATGTAATGATCTAAAGAAAGCATGCTTAGGATTTTGACACCAAGGTGATGACTCTAATTTCGTTCATGATAAGATAGGATGACTTTGGTGGATAGTTTTGGTATTATCTTGGTTACGAAGTGAGTTTTGGTTCCGTTAAATGCTAACCGAAGCCATAAAACGTAAAACCCGTATCGTAAAAATCGAAATTTGTAGGAATGATAAAACTTATCATTATACTTCATCTAAAAATATAAAATGGGTGATAAGTCTCATTGGGTGCAAAAACGCGCTTAAAGTCGGAAATACGTCAAAAACGCGTAATTCGCAGTTTATCAGAAAATAACGAAATTTCAGGGAAATGACCGTGAATTTATTTAGAGTAGACTAAAATTAGTCTAAAAGTGATATGATATGTCAAAATGTTGTTTTCTTCATACGCGAGATAACTTAACAGTTATTTGGGAAGTTTAAAAGTTACGCGATTTATGCAAAAATGTAGAACGTATAAGGTTAATTCCTTTATGGTCAAAGGAGGAGGGAAATATGTTTGACTTTTCCAAAAAATGTAAAAGTTTCAAAAACATATTAGAAACACAGTGCAGGAATCGTTAAGTCTGGATGTAAGTAGATTTGTTTAAAACGTAAGTTTAGTTTTGTTTCATACAATGGCTTATTTGGTAATATTAAAAATAATAAATCTTAAAAATTCTCAAATTAATCATGAGAGATCTAAAATTTATCCGATGCGAGGCAAATTGTCAGAGTTGATTTTCGTTATGCGCGTGATGTCTAAACGGTGGACCGTCTAAAACGAAACTTTCAAACGATGTTTACTTAAGAACTTTTGTGAAAATGATCTAACGATTGTCGAACTCTCAGGTTATTACTAAAATAAATTATCTCACGAGAATGTGGATTAAAAATTTTACGGGATGAATAGTGAAAGTGAATAGTAAATGTGAATAGTAAAAGTAAATAGTAAATTCTCGAAAATGAAAAGTAACCTAAAAATGCGGGTGGTTACAAAAAATGGATGAGAAATTAACATTTGGTCCAATATCATCAATGCCACCTTTATTGAATCGCAACTATAACAAATGAGTAGCACATTAACCAAAGCATCATCGGTTGAGTAAGATCGAGATACCCCCCGAAACAACCCACTTTAACCAATGTGTTGCATATGCTCTAATCATACAAACAACCAGATATTCTCACATAACAAACATAGGGGTAATGTATAATTTATTATAGCAGCAAGAAGGGCAAGACCATGACCATCCAGTTCAGATATTGAAATTACTTTACAATCGAGACGTAAACCGCACAACAACACACGATTTGTAACAAGGTTTGACTAAATTACTAAAAAGTCAAAGTACTAACCGAGAGAAATCTGAAATTTATACTACAATATGAGGTACCAAATGCAGTATACAATTAGAGAGACAAAATAATAGAAGGATAAGAAGATTACCTGGTTACATGTTGATGCCTTAAGTTGTAAACATGCAAATGGATGCACTGATATGTCTAAGCAGATGCTCTAAACATGCACACTGATGCCTTAATATGTTTGGCGATGCGCTAATCATAGTCACTGATGCCCTAATATGTGATGCCATAATCATACTAACACATGTGGTAACGTTTATTTTAGATTCAATAATCAAACAAACAAATGCCCTATTTTTCCACCTAATGCTCTAATCGTACTAACATATGCCATATCACGAATTTCATGAATTTCTGATGCATTAATTAAACAAACATTTAATTCGCTAACATGTCATGAGATGCCCTAATCATAAACTCTCAATGCCCTCACTTTTTTCATTTCGTGCTCTAATCACACACATTTTATGCCCTAAATTTGTCACTTGATGCATTAACCATACAATCCTGATGGCTTAACTTTTTAACCTGATGCTTTAATCATTCTAACATATATCACAACATTAAAGGCTGATGCCTTAATAAATCAAACAGATGTCGAACATGCCACGCGATTCTCTAATATACACAATGGATGCATCAATATATATCGTGATGCTTTAATCTAACAAAAATATGATGTAAATTATATTCCTTATACAGATGTACTTATTTAGACAAATAAATGCTATAACATATTACTTACAGAGATGCACTAAAATGTAATATTATACATATAAATCCTATAAATGTCATTCCAATGCACAGTACCATTAATTATTTAAAAAATTAAAAAATTTGTAATTAAAAACTCACAATTATTCGTTGTATGGCAGATGTACGACAACTAGTCTGGTGTGAGATGTAGGTGGCTTAAGCTACACCGGTGACGGTGGAGATGATGGTGGCGACGGAGTTGATGGTGGCGATGTGGAGTTGATGTAGATGGTGGCGATAGAGATGATGTTGGCGATGGACATGGTGGCGACGAAGAAGGCGGTGGCGACGGTGAGTGCGCGTGTGTTTGAAACGGAGTGTATTGAATTTTTACAGTGTGTTTGGATCTGTATAAAAAGTCGATTCCTTCTTTTTTTTTCTTTTTTCACTTTTGACCTTAAAGATTCAATTGTTGTCATTATCTACCCTGTAGTTTTAGATGTTTGCAAAATCTACCCTATAACTATTTTTCTCACTTTTCTATCTAATTACACTTTTCTCTAGAACCGGACTCTATATATATATATATATATATATATATATATATATATATATATATATATATATATATATATATATATATATATATATAAAGGTTTAAAGATACATTTATGGTCTAAAGGTTAGCACTAGAAAGTTTCATATGGTTTACATAATTCATATTTGATTTTTGCTCGATTGTATCTGGTTTGGTTTCAGGAAGCTATGGAATTTGTTTAATATGGATCCAATTATTTAATATGGATCCAACTGATTACATGTTAAAAATTTATGGAAGTGAGGCTCACTGATTACATGTTAACAATTTATGGAAGTGAGGCTCTACAGGAGCTTTCTTTTCCCCGAAAAAGTGGCAGCTTTTAGAAAAGATCAGGCCGTAAGTGTTCTTACATGTGATCGAGAACTGATCAATGTTTTCGACAAAAAGTTAGTTTCTTCCTTTTTGAGTTAGTTTTTATTATATGTTTGAAACTTTTTAAGATATCCATTGGCTGGGATACCATGATAGATTGCATGAAGTTGTGATCTTTTAGGTGATACTACCTTAATTTTGAAATTTTTCTACGTTCTACATGATTGGACTGCATCCAGAATCTGTATTTGGTTATGTACTGTCAAAAGCGGCGTTTTGGATCATGGCGTACTGCTGCAGCAAAGGGGTTTGGTTGTTGCATCGAAGAGGGGTTTAGGATTTGCGTATTGTTTTATGTTAATCTAAGGGTGCCCTACACTTGGAATGACAAGGTAAGATTTTGATCATAGTTTTTTTTTTATTGATGATGAAATAAATATACATTTACAAAATGTTTTAGCCATATAAGGAATTCATAAACACCTAAACTAATTTGTGCGAACTTTTTAGGTTTTAGTTAGGCTCACGATTTATCCAAAATTAGTGTTAGATGAGATAAATTAGTGTTAGACGGGATACATTAAACACTCCCCTGTTTCCATTTTTTTCTTGCATTGATTTTTTTGCTAATGCTTTTGATATTGTGGTCGCACCAGATGGTATGTGAGAGATCATGCTAAGCTTTTCTTCTAATTTGCATACTTTTATAGGCTTAAGCTCAGGTTCACTAAACTTCTATGTTGCATTTCATTAGCATCTTCTGCAATTGAAAGTTTTAGGAAGCCGTGTATGACTCAGTTGAAAGTTTTATAAAGCCGTACATGGTACCAGGTTGTGCCAAGGTAATTGACGATATGCATTAAACAAATTCATTAACACAAAATAATAAAATGTATTTATTTATGATATACTCATGTAGTAATATCTTTTCTGAATACAGATTTAAGGTCATTATAAGGGTCATTGACGAGACAGGTTCAGCTCCTTTGGTCGTCTTCGATCATAATGTCAATAAGTTGTCTGGAGCAAATGCTTATGAAATAATGAACAGCCAGGGACAAAACACAGCATATTACTTTCCAGCTGATTTGAATGTAATGGTGGGAAAAATTTCATGTTCAAAGTGTTGTTTAGTCAATTTAACATTGACCAACAACCACATATACCAATGCAAGACGGTTTCCGATGATAATGAGTTGATCGCTCATTTAAAAAAGGATTTCATCCAAGATCTGGTATGGTCTTTAAATATTGATTTATTAATTTTTTGTCTTTTTCATTTGTGTATAAATAATGTGTAGACAATACATGCTCATAGACTATTTATTAAATGCTTATGTTAATGTTTAGTATTTGAATGGGTATAACTGGACCAGGCTACTTGGTTATATTGGCTCGAATAGTTAAAAGGATTATGATTCGGGGTACTTGGTTATAGTGGACATATGGTTACGATTTTTTTCTGGAGCTGTCAAGTTGTTTTATGAATGGGATGTTTAGCATTGCAAATAAATGCTTATATGCATCAAAATTTTCAACTGCCTTTGGTTTAATGGTTTACATGTATATGAATGGGTATAATTGGACCACCTATGAATGGGTATAACTGGACCACTTTGGTTTTTAAATATAACGAGCTTGCCTTTTATCAAACACAAACAACATTAATGGATCAAAGTTATTAGCTTGTACCATGAAAATGTTGAAACTAAATGACCAAAAGGGACTGTAGTAACGGATCAAAGTTATAAAAATGTTAACAGTTTCAAAGTCCCCTAAGCATAAGAAAAAAAGAAATTAAGCATCGTCTTTACAAATACATAAACTGGTATATTCAAATCGTTAGATCATCATTTCAATAGTAGTTACTGTAATCATGTAGAATTTATAAATTACCTATAATATGTTCCATTATGTGAACTAGAATTTGAAATATTTTGATCAGTGTAAAAATTTATTTGGTTGTTTATGTAGTGCAGAATTTGTATTTGGTTATGTACTGTCAAAAGCGGCGTTTTGGATCATGGCGTACTGTTGCAGCAAAGGGGTTTGGTTGTTGCAGCGAAGAGGGGTTTAGGATTTGCGTATTGTTTTATGCTAATCTAAGGGTGCCCTACACTTGGAGTGACAAGGTAGGATTTTGATCATAGTTTTTATTTTATTGATGATGAAATAAATATACATTTACAAAATGTTTTAGCCATATAAGGAATGACAAGGCAGAGAGTGGAAAAGTACATGTGGATGATGAACAACAAACTGTAGCCAAAGCCTATTACTGATATAAAGATTCAACCTAACACAAACCAGCTGTAATAAATATCTTTAGAGGAATTGACAGAAGAAAATTTGAAGTCCATGATCTCTTTAAGTTTTCTGATTTTGGAATCACTGACTTAGATGAACTGGGTCCAATAATTGTGAAGAAAAAGAACACCATTGTTAAAGACCTAATGTCATTACTAAGCAAGAGATATGAAAACATGAAGAAAATGCCTGAAAAGCTTAGAATTCAGTCTGCTCTTCCTGCTCCAGTATCTCAACAAGCTCCAGCTCAGTCCTTGGGAAGAAAAAGGAAGCACATTGGACTAGAACCAAAAATCAAAGTCCCTAGATTGGAATGCAATAGAAGTCTTCCTGAGGGTGTCCCATTTTTAAACAATATGGTCATTAAAGAGCCAGAGCGTAGAATCTTCTTTGTTGATTACTTTGGTGATAAAGCCTTTCAAAGATGGAGTGACATTGACAAGGATGGGATTGAAGCCTTTGTAACATATCTGGTGATGATTGCTCAATTCCAAGCTCCCGAAAATGTAAGATTCAGTCTGGACCTAAGGAAGAAGATAGCTAAACACCCTGATCAAGATAAGCTCAAATTTAAGAAGGTGAAACTGGAAGCGATGGGTTTTCATATGGACTGAGAATCTTTTGATGTAATTTTTTATTACCTTTTGTAGTAGCTGATAGGACCATTGTAATACATGAATGAATGATGTTTTATGTTTATCAATGTTCCTTAGTTACATTATTGTATCTTCAATGTAAGAAGAAGACCTTTGCTCACTTACACTAAACACAAACACTTAGGCTATATTTATACCCAAATAGGGAAGACTGTTTGGTCCATTCAGTACCCAAGTATCTTTAAACTAAGATTTGAATAGAAAATAACTTAAGTGTTAAATAACCGTGAACATCTACAAAGTCACTGAGTGAAAAGTCACTCAACAAGTCATTTTCAGGAAGCTCAGGACAAGCCTAAAGAGAAAGACTTTCATTCAGTGAGTCCGGACTCAGTGAATGATACATGATCCAAAGAAGGAGGTGATGTGTTCAGGGAGTGATGAAAATAACTCACTGAACCCCAAGTCTCCTCAACAACTATGAAGAATGAAGACTTGCAGACTGAAGACTGAAGTAATGGCGGGACAAAGCGGGATAAGTTTGAAATAAATTAGGGGAAGTCCTTATCAAGCAAAGGTCAAACTTTTTCTGAAAGGCTAAAGACCAAGAGTGTGTCATCACTGTTGATCAAAAAGCACCATTGTCCTATACCCAAAGTAGCTATTTGTAACAGAGACAAAATACGTAAGTATTTTGTCCAATATAGCTTATGTCATTCTTGTCTTCTTTGTAATGATAGTACATTATACTTGTGTATAAATAGGATCATAATGTTGGAGTAAAAGTTTGCGGGTTTGTGCACTATATTCTTAGATATTCACAAACACTTTTACTCCTTCAAATACAACTAAGTCCCTGAGGTTAGCTCAGTTGGTTAGCATAGCTGTACTTAAGCTAAGCTTAAGCTTAGAGAGTTGACTACAACATACTTGTTATTTCAATCTCAAGTGTTGTTCCGCAAACACTTGGGGTATAACTTTTTGTTAATTGCAAATAGAATTAAATGTTGAAAAAACTTTGTGTCTATTTTACTTTACGTCTTTCTTCTTTTATTTCAAAGTATTTCATTATAATTACTTAGTCATGCAGCTTGGATAGATTAACTTTGTTAAAAACTAACCAAGTTAACGGGGACAATACTTTATATACACCAACGTAGTCTAACAATAATTCCCAACTTGTATTTATAGACACTGAATTATGACAATGATAGAATTAGCTATATTTGTACCTTATCTGTAAAGGAAAAACTCACAAAGTGGAAAAGTGAAAAAGTGAAAAAGTAAAAAAATCAAGTAAACTATTTATGAAACCATAAACTTTTATTATTATTTTCATCTACAACCCATCTTATTTTTATTCAGTTCAAGTAGTGCTAGTGTTTGATCAATGCTTTGAAAACCGGATCTCTAATCGATCCGGTCGAGTCACCGGTTCAGCCGGTTCGACCTCCAGGTCAACCCGATCTTCCCAAAAATTAAATTTATATATATTTGGAATCATACAGAAAAAGTATATATACATATATACATATATATATATATATATATATATATATATATATATATATATATATATATATATATATATATATATATATATATACACACTAGTTGGATACCAGCAAAGTGGCGATAAATATAGTTACATAATAAATATATTAAATGAATTGCTAACCCAACTCTCCCCACAATTCCCTACGCGCTTAGTGAATTCATTTCACAACACTCCAAATGTATATTTGTTAGTTGTATGTGTTTGTTTGGGTTTTTCGTATCTTTCCCGTGACATCATTATTCTCGCATATAAAAATACTTTCACAATCTATTACCCGTTAAACACTCTTCCAAAAGTAAATGATTTTGATACATCAAGTTTGTATTGATTGAAAAAAAAGGTTAAAGTTATAAAAATTTGAATCAAAATAAAATAAACATACTAAAAATGTAAAAAATAAAAAGTCATACAAATATATAAAAATGGATGTTGAATTAAAGAGCACAAAATTTTAGAAAATATGGTGAAATTAGATCATAAAAAAATTAAACGAATAAAAAGATATTTAAATTTAAAAATAAAAGTGATTAATTAGTTAAGAAGTGACACGTGTCACCCTATTATTGGAGCTCCTTATTTTAGTTTGTTAGAGCTCCTCCATTTTTGTTATATTTTAGTTAGAGAAGTGACACATGTCACTCAATGATTAGAGCTCCTTATCTTAATTTTTTGTGGAGCCCACAACTTAAATGCTTTATCTATTCTAAGTAAGTTTAAAAAAGTCTGAATTTTTAGCCTTCTAATTTTAGCCTAAATGCATTATTATAGTATATATATATATGTATGTATGTGTGTGTATATATATATATATATATATATATATATATATATATATATATAGATAGGGTTAAAATGAAAAGTTTCTTATAATGAAAAGAATGAGAAAGCATGTGGAGGTGACATGTGTCACTTTTGCCACATCACCATGCCATGTCATGTGACATGTGTCACCCCACCCCAACCCCACCCACCCACCCACCCACCCAACCGCAAAAAAATTCGCCAAAAAAATTTTTTGGGCAAAAATCCCGCAAAATTTATTATCTGATCACGCTTATAAAATACTTGCATCACAATCATAATTGTGATATAGTAATTATAATCTTAATGCACTAAAATCATGATTATGATGCGAATTTATAATCCGTGATGCACGTAACTTATAACCTTAATGCACTAATAAGTTTTGGTGCATCTTTATTATAAGTTATTGCATTGTAGTTAATAGTTCAGTGCGATAGGCCAACCGACCGACGCCAGCGGACCGACGGAAACCGAAGTTCGCCAAAGTTAAGACCGAGACCGACCACGGTCCGGTCCGATCGGTCCGTCTGGTCTTGTCGGTCGGCCCAAAACGGCCCAATTCGGTTTGCGTCGGTTTTGGTCCGACCGGACCGACCGACGGACCGAGACCGATTTGCTAAAGCGAGACCATGGACGGACCGAATGTGGTCGGTCCGTCGGTCCTTGTCGGTCCCGGTCGGTCCTTCGGCCGGTCCTGTCCGGCCGTCCGCTTGCCACTTAGTTGCATCAACTATGATGTACTAAAATCAAGGTTATAACATTAATGCACTAAAATCATGATTGTGATGCAGTAACTTTATAACTGTGGATGCGAAGAATTTATAACCTTAATGCACTAAAATAATGATTGTGATGCAGAACTTTATAATCTGTGATGCGAAAAAATTTTGCCGGAAATTTTTGGCGGAAATTTTTTTGGCAGAAAAATTTTTTCGGGTATATCGATGTGGCATGATGATGTAGCAAAGGTGACACATGTCACCTCCACATGCCTTCTCATTCTTTTCATTATAAGAAACTTTTCATAATAACCCAAACCTATATATATATATATATATATATATATATATATATATATATATATATATATATATATATATATATATATATATATATACACACACACACACACATATATATATATATATATATACACACACACACACTAAAGAATGGTCAGTGCTACCGGCAGACAATTAATGATATGCGATATTGTGGTAAGTGTTTCGTATAACGTTCAAAATAGAACGTTAAAAGATCAAAATGTAATTGCAAACTGTCGTAACATGATAATTCAACTCTATCAAAAATTCTTAACATGTATCAAACTACTTCTATTGCTTACTTTCCATGTCATAGTTTTGAAACGTGAGATTGTAAAATTTCAGATTTTGTAGTCTTCTTAAAAAATCTTTTAGTACTCCATAGAAGATTTCAGATTTTCATTGTATTTTACTCGGTTCACTAATTGATATATGTGTTCATCTCTTTATTAACAATGTAAAAGTTTAAAATTATAATTTGAACTTAAATATAAGTCTTCCCAAGATAAACCTTTTTTTTCTAAATATGCTCTAGTTTTTATGACATTGCTAGCCGGCTTTTTAGGGTTCAAACATTTGGTCCAAAATTTTAAATTAATGGGAATTATAAGTCATTTTTTTTCTCTAGTTACCAAGAGATGCAAGTTAACCGGTTAAAACCGGTTTTCGGTTTTTGAAAGACCGGTTTTCAAAAAACCGGTTTTTTTGAAAACTGGTTTTGGTTTTTTTGGTTACAAATGTTTGGAATCGGTTTTTTTTTGTTATAAATGTTCGGAATCGGTTTTGTACCGGTTCGGTTTTTTTTCAGAATTTTACTAAATCCTTCGAATTTTATTTAATAAACTCGTTAATTATCAAACATTTAATTAATCAATACACAGGAAACATACTAAACAAATATAATCATAACTTTTTATTTGCACCGGAAACATACTAAAAAAGTACGATCATAACTTTTATTTAAACAATACAATTATACAACTAAAAATATATAAATACTAATACATTTCGAGCTTCAGCATGGCCGTCACCTAGTGTACTCAAGTATATCGAGCTTCGTCATTGCCATCACCCGTTATACTTAGTCATTAAATTGTCCAATAAATCTTCTACATCTAAGTCTTCAACATCAAAGTCTTCAAATTTACCTTCATCTAATTCGGTATTCAGCCGTGATATCCCAAATTCAACTTCTTCTCTTGCTATAGTTTCTTCAACGTCTTCTAATACTGGACCTTCCAACGATTTTTCATGTTGTATCCTATCTACTCCGTCCAAATAATCTTTTAAACATACACATACTTCCACCGATTCGGGGGTTAGTCTTGACCTTCTTTTCGAAATAATTCTACCGCTAGTAGAAAAGGCCGATTCGGAAGCTACCGTCGAAGCTCGGACCGCTAATAAGTCATGAGCCATAGCGGATAAAATTGGAAATTGGATTTCCCTCTCTTTCCACCAAGCCGTTACACCCAACATTAAATTTTTTAACCGGTTAAATCCGGTTTTTTTTTTCAACGGCTAGTTTGACCACATGTTTGACCGTTATATAACCGGTTTTCGAAGTAATGGCTAGTATTTTTTATTAAAAAAAAGGTTAAAACCGGTTATTTGAAAAAAACCGGATACATAACCGGTAAATAACCGGTCCACGGTTGAAACTGAAAACCGGTCTAACCGGTTCGGTTAAAAAAACCAGGTCCGGTTATTATATAACCGGTTTTTTCCCAAAACCGGCTTTGGTTATTTGGCCGGTTTAAAAAAAAACCCGGTTTAGTTGTTGCATATCTATAGTTACCCACTTATTTTGCTAACTATGTCACACGCACCATTTAGTCGCTGTTACTTTTAGAGAAATGTAAGTTCACATGGGAAATTGATAAGGATTTAAAAGGTACCTTTTTAAGGGGTCATTTAAGCCCTTAATTGATCACTTTTGTATCCGTTATTACTTAATTTCGTTCCTTTTCACTTTTTAGGTCTCTTGAAGGCAAATTGCTGGAATGACACTTATTCGGACGAAAAGGCGCAATATAATGAAGAAAATGGCCAAAGTCAAGAATCGAGACACTCAATCGCTAAATTGATAGGGGACGGCCGGTCTTATTTTTTGGACGCCGTCGCGACACATCTTGTGACGACTCGAGAGCAAATTGACATTTTCAAGTGACGACATCAGGTTTAAAGAGTAGGGCGTCGCACCGCATCGCCTAGATTTGGATCCGTGATGGCGCCGAGAGACTGCAGCTCGGCGTCACGGGCATAAGGTGACGCCGCCACAAGAGTTGACGGCCAAGACAAAACCCTAAGTGGCTGGATTACGACGGCCACAATTAAAGAGTAACGCCGCGCAGGTGCTTTGTAACACTATATATAGAATCCGAATTTTTCAGTTTTAGAGAGTTAGTTTTGTGGAGTAAAAACCTAAATCGAACCAAGGCTGTCTTGTACAGTATTTTAGGGTTCCATACCCTATTTTAAAGCAAGATAAGTGTTTTACTTAATTGATTCAATTATGTCTTCAATTGATTGTGTGTATGCTTGCATGTTCTCCATGTCCTGCTAATTTACTTGTGTGTTTGCTTAAGTAATATGAAACCTAGTTATTGAATATTGATTGGTTGTCTTTTATCCTAATTGTGATTGACCTAGTATTGCGATAGGTCATTCGTTGTGTTATTAATGCTTGATAAATCTTTGATTGTTTATGAATGACTTAGTGGATTTCGTTTACAAAACCCAAAGATAACCTCAAAGTTAGTTTATGAATGACTTAGTGGATTTCGTTTACTACACTTGAGGGTGACCTCAAAGAGTTAGGGATAAACGCATACCCTACGACCTTAGAAACATAACGCGTTAAGAATAAGGATGTGACAATTCAACCATCAATAGGAGATAACTAGGGAGTAATAAAATCTAAGTAAACACATTTTTAATCATCATACGAGCACACAACAATAGACATAGACTACCCCTAGCTTAGTTAATTAGATTAGATAATAGTAGAGTAATCGGTAGAAATATCGACCCCCAAATCCAAACCCCGAGATTCGTACCTTTCCATTTTCTAAAAAAAACATAAAAAAGATATAAAATAATCTTCCTCAACAACAACCTTAGCTTAGTAACTTTTTACTAGCATTCCTATTCCCCTAGAGAACGATATCAATACCCGTGGCTTACCTTAATACTACAGTACAATGATTAGGTTCACTGCCTAGGGTGTTGAAAAACTTGCTCGACGAAAAGGAAGTTCCTTTGACCCCGAACGCGCATTGTAAGCGTATCAAGTTTTTGGCGCCGCTGTCGGGGAATAGAATAGCTAGTTAGATTTCTATCTCGTTTAGGTTTCCTTACTTGATTCCTATCAAGTAAGCTTTTTTCTCATTTTTAGCTTCCTTGTAGTCTATCCCCCTTCTTTGTGTTTGTGTTCATAAAACCATTTTCATTTGTCGCTATGGCAAGTGAAGTTGCATTTGAATCATTAACAAATGAGGAACAATTGAATTTCGCAGATTGGACTGCTTTTTATTCTTCTAATGAATTTGTGAGTGATATTAGAGATATCCAAAAGGAGACGGGTGTAAGGTTGGATAGATTTGATAAATTTTGTGCTTGTGTGGCTTCTATTCAACGATCATTGTTAGAATCAACTCCTTTTAGTGAGACCCTCTGGAAATTTTTTGAGAAAAGCCTCTTAAGCATAAACCATCAATTGTCACAGCTTGAGGAAATGGATAAAGAGGATTTATCCAACCTTAGGCATCATGATCAAAAAGACCTAGTTTTTAAGAACATGGAACCTAAACCCGAACAAGATTGTGAGATGGTTATAGTTGAACTACCTAGTTGCATGCGTGGGATAGATTTCACCAAAACATATGACACGCGTGAGGAATCCTTTAGGAAAATAGAACATAGTGATCAAATTTTTGAGAATGATTCTTATTAATCGAACCAAGAATTTGAAATGGCTAAAGAAGGATTTGAGATACTTAGGAGTGTATTTGGGTTAGATCATACTAAAACACATGATGAACTTTTAGGAGATCTAGATATAATGGAGAATGAGGTGGAAACTCCAAGCCCACAAGCCCTACCATCACTTGAGGAACACACATCACCTATAATCCTACCAAAAGAAGTAGAAGAGACTATAGGAACCCCGATTGATATAAAACCTTTGGACCAAATGCCACTAGAGAATGTAGGTTTAGATGCTTGTTGTCATGACCTCTCTCTTAGTCCTAGGGAAGTTCCTAATTTTGATGAACCGGAGTGTAACATATTGGATTTCACATACACACTAAACCATAATCACAAGAGGCGTACAAGAAGGTTTTAGAGGGAGAAAGTTAGAGGTTTAGAGAACTTAGTGAGAGAAAGAAAAATCTTATTATGAGCTCCAAATCTCTACCTTGGAAGGTAGAGAGTATTTATAGTCTTACAATATAACGCCACACAACGGCCTGTGGATCAGGCATACAGTGGGTAAAGACCCGTCCGTCCTCCACGGTGTTACTTAACTAAATACTACTTAACATAAAATACCTTACGACTACTGAGCTTAACGATATATATACTTGAGGTGACCGACTCTTTACCTGGAATTTCTAATTCGTAACAATCTCCCCCTAAGGGAGGTCACCTCAAACACACATTAAACTTACATTGAATACAAACAGATATTACATTATAAATTTTTCATGCACTCTTGATGTAGTATTTTGCTCTGTAGCTCGTAGTCATTGATTCTTCACATTGCATGTTTGGTTAATCCAAGTGAAGGTCTTTTATCGATCCACGGATACCGATATTTGAGCCGACTTTGAGATCATCACCATATTAAATCTCTGACTCATCCTTTGTGGTGTTGATATTATGTGATGATGTGACATTTGGACCGACATGCTCACATTCCGGATCATGATTTCTTCTTATCAGAGTAGCGGAAGCTTTCGTTGATTCATGATATTGGCAGCAATGAAGGTAAGCATGGAGTGAAAATATCAGAGGCATTGATGCACTAATCATGATTTATTTAGAAATGAATGTGTAGTGTGAGCATGCGGCTATGGATTGACCGCTCCATTCTGATCATCGCAAAACGCCGTCGGCGTACTGCATACAACGTTAGCAATAAAGCGCATAGAGTGTCTTTGACCACTTTCGTCGAATTGAGTACACGCCCACGGTTCCCGTTGATCGTACAGTCAGGATCGTATAATTCAAGAATTTCCTTGACAGGGTTTCGCGAAATACGCTTCTAGCCGTTCTCAAATCGAACGTCTCAAAGAAGACAACACGGAGTGAGTGAACCAACGAATAGAGATTCACTGATTGATGAAAAGATATTTGAAAAACAATCGAGTATCGCTCAATAGAAATTGTTTTTGCAATACAACGAAGGTTTTAATGAAAATCAATTATCAATCATAAACACCTTTTGATTTGAAATATTGCCACGATCGATGTGCTAAAGAAAACAGTTTTTAAGCACAACAACCGGTTTTTCAAAGGTATCCGTCAATCCATAACTGAACCGTGATTGATTCAAGATTGAATCGCCCATCGTTTCGTTGTCACATGGTTGATATATAGAATAGATCTCACATGCCACCCACCAGGAGCTTGTTTAATGTTGGCTCCAGAAGGCTTTCCATCTTCATTGTGAATATGATTGCATATCACTCGGATGTTCTGCAATACCACAAGGATGCTAAGGAATCAAGATATAATCTCTCTTTCCACATTGTGTGAAACAGATAGTCTTCATTGAACGTGTCCTAAGGAGATTTATTGATGATCTCGTGGCTCTAGACTCAATTTGTGCACATTTGGTTCCTATGCGGAGACTAGGGAGAGGGTCTCCTTCTTCAATATCAACAATCTCTAAGAGAAAGTCGATAGATTATGTAGGTTCCCCGTGAGAATGAAACAAGCCCTTTTAAGAGGAACTTGAGTGGTTTGGAAAGTTGAAGTGCAGTGCGTCACTAGGTCCATGACGTCTTGTCTTCAATACCGATGTTACCATCAGTAGTATATGAATTGAACCCGGTTTCTGCCCTAAGGTTGAATAAATGGAGGGCTATTTGTTTTTACCCTTTTTCTCATACAATTCTTTTTCATTCTTCAACCCCTTCAGTGCTTACCGAGACTTCATAACTAGAACCTTGTTGGGTTTGTTCCAGTACTAGCTCATTCTCAGTCCGCACTCTTCCCATATATCACTTTTCTCCTTTTTTCATCATACCTAAGGACTCTACACTATCTAGTGGATTGTCCCCTGGGTAGATCCCTCCGGTTCTGGCGAATCATGGGAACTCAACCTAACCTTATCATCCTTATATCACCATACATAAAGTAAAGTTGGTCGGTCTTTTTGGTATCATTCATCTGCCATTTGAACCAATTGAAAACCATTTGAAAATCAATCAAGATACTTGTGATATAGAATCAACGCATTTTGTATCTTAATTGTTTTGATATTTTTAGAAATGCTTCCCCTCAACATATGCATAAAAATTTAGAGTTTGTTTAGCACATGGAGGCAAGAGATCTTTGAAATCGTTAGATTGAGAATGAAAGGTCCATTCTTTTGTTTAGCATTTTCTAAAATGCTCATCATCACTTCCCAATCAATTATAGTAGATAAAACATTTTGAGAAAGGATGAGGTTTTCAAAAGTTTGCTCCCCCTCAATATGTGCCTCGAATTTTGAAAGAATTTTGCACATATTAGAGGGAATCTGCACTTAGAGACAATTCAAACACGTTTCAATAATTTTGAGGTTTAAAAATAGTTGCTCCCCCTCAACGTGTGCATGGAAAATTTGAAATCGTTTGTCACTTGCGGGGAGGCAAACATACTAATCACTTATGAAACCATCTATTGAATTATCAGTTTAGATCCAATTTAAATCACAAATTCTCTCCCGATCACAATTATCAAATCATTGAGATTTGTGATCTCTGTAGATTTAAATTGATTTTGAAAGCTTTTAAGGAGAATTGTGACTAGTTTATGAAAGAAGTTTTAACTGATAAGGATCGAATTTTGAGACTTTAAACTCCATTGATTAAACATGCATGATTATCTTTTGAAAACATAATAGTTACCAAGGTCTGGTACCATTGTTTTTAAAAAAATACACTTTTTGATTTAATTTGAAAAATTATTCTCCCCCTCAATCAATGACATAAGTTGTTAATTGAGATATATATATTTTTGACAACTGTTAAGTACAGACGATTTTCAAACATTGAATCTGTCACACCCCCATTTACTGCTTTTGCGTGAATGGAATTCCTCGGGATTGACCTGTCATAGCACCACAATCACAGTTATATTGAACGACCTAAAGTGCCGTTTAAAAACACATCGTTGGATATATCATAAAAACATTCAGAGTACAACATCGGTCCCAAAAGGTTTACAAAGTTTGCGGAAATACAAATGTATTACAAATCCAAACGATGTTTTGAAATAAAGTGCCATAATGTACATAATGTGCTCGACGCCGCGACTCAAAATGTAGGTCCCTAAACCATGTCATGATGATAATGCCTCAGCCACGAAAATACATTGCTAATAACGGTCAACAATAATGTTGGTGAGAAATCATAGGTTTATGTAAATGTTTTATACGACTACACAAGTATCTAGCATGCATGACCATCAAGTCAATGCGTAAAAATAATGTTACAATTGCCTTAAGCCCATGACCCCGAAACTAGACCGATCAATTATGTATGCCCCTCCACGAATGTTTGCCGACAACTCCGTAATGAAATCAAATGAAATGCATCCGTTTTCCTTGTTGGGATTCACCAACCCGGATGGAGGCGTCACCCTCGATAGATCTATCCACTCATCCTCGCTTCAAAGATTAACGGTTCATGGTTCAGGAAATGGGGACTTTCAAATTGGCAAATGAGGTAACTTAAGCAATGTAATGAATTTAACATACTTGGTATCGTACAAAGAAAAATGTAGTGCAATGTATTCTCCCCGTGGGTTTGAAAATAATCGAAAGCATGTAAAACGGGGCTATGAAAACTCACTTGATAAACTGAATAATGGCAAAGTGAGTACACTGAAGTTTAATGTAATGCGTCAACCGGGACCTATTATCAATGATATGATATGTCATGAGTTGCAATGTAATGTTATGCATGCACTTGATATGTTATTTATACCATTTATGAGTTTTGAAAATATTACTCGACCAAAAATACTCTTTTGACGCCTTGACCAATCAAAAATCACTTTACATGCTTTTACGTCAAAATGTCATCCTACAATGGTTTTATAATGATTTTTAGAGAAATTACCACTTTTTGTCGCAAAACAATGTCGTTGGAAAAATCATGAAATTACCAAAATGGCTCGAAAAACAGTGTAAAAAGGTAACGCCGGTCGTTAGAGAACGAACTCGACGGTTTTGGAAAGTTTGTATCGATATCTAAAAGTTTCAGTTCAGAGTTTTCGCTCAAAAGGTCTCGGACACAAAGATAATAAGGGTTAAAGATGGTGGTTTTGGCTAATTGAGTGCAGAAAATTAGTTACGGCAAGTTTAAGAAAAAGTGTATATCTTTGTCGTTTCAACTCCGCTTACGCTTAATATGTCCTTAGATTCGTATCAAAGTAAACTAATATATTTTTGACAAGTCGAAATAATTTGTGAAGCTTAAGGCTCATTTTTGACCCGAACAAACTAAAAACATGTTGCTGAAAATTTCTGAAAATAATATATTTCGTCGCCAAACTTTAAAAATTCACCACGGCTTCGTTATAAGTCCGTTTTTATCCGTTCAAGCTGCCACGGATTCGTTTTAAAGTATATTTTCTAAAAATCAAGGCCAAAGTTTAGTACCAACTGTCGGATTTTCCAGAAAAGCAAAACAAGGACAGAACACAAAATATACTTATCGAAAATAGTTTTTCTCGGACAAAACCTATTCTAATCCCTTCAAATCAACTCCAAAACTAATCTAATCCTACCATACACCTTCTTAGGGTGTCATGGGTTCCTAATCACCATCAAGACCAACCATTACCAAGGGGATAATTATAGGATGACCTTAGGTATATATATAACTTAAAAATCATGACATAAATGGTATAAATCACAATACTTGCATAAAAGCTCCAAAAATGATAAGAAACATATGAAATGAAAGAGGAAACATAAAAATGATGAAAACATGCTTACAAGAGAAATGAAGAGGTGTAGGTAACAAGGATTACACTTAAATATCCTTGGTTTTTATTTCAAAACCATATAAAGGATATGATCTAGGTTGTAAACACTCTTGAACTTGATGAAAATTTTTGATCCCTTGGTTCTTGGTGCTTGGCCGGTTTTGAAGACACAAGGAAGAATGAGAGAAACTTTTATTTTTACACTTTGAGAATGAGAAATGAGTGAGTGAAATAATAGAGGTAGACTTTTAAGTTTGAGTGAAAGTATTAACAAACACAACACCATGCATCAATTAATGAACCCTTCCCTTGGTCGGCCAAGGGGAATGCAAGATATTTATTTTTTTTTTCAAATCTCATGTACTTATATATATATATTGTATATTTAGTAAAATGTATAAGTAAAAAGGTGTAGTTAAATGTATAAGTAATGATAAGTGGAGATTTTTGGTACAAGTAAGTTTTTAATAGTTCAAAATAGAATGTAATGAGATAATAAAAATTGTAAAAATACTTTCCTTGTGAAATTTGAGTGATAAAATAATTATCGAGTAGTTTTTAAGAAAACGACGTAATAATTAAACTTTAACGATTTAATATACCAAGTAAATTTGAAACACTAGGGAAACTAAAAATATAGTTTTTATAAACTAAATGTAAGTTTAAAAATACCTCGGGATCATTTTTGAAAGTAACGGATTAAATGTTAAAATAAAAACTCACGCGATAAAGATTATTAAACATAAAAAAATTACGCCAGAAAATGAAATGAAATGTCGTGAATGAATTTATGAGATGCACATGATGTCAATGAAATGTAAACTAATCATAGTCCATATGAAATGTATGTGATGTCATGATCATGAATTCGCCGCTAAACCTCCAAGGTTACGCGAATTTGAAACAAGTAAACCAAGTTTACTAAAATGTTGAAATAATGAGACATAAATTGTGTCGAGAAATGACCTGAAAGTACGGATTGTCACATTCGCCCATCCAAAAAGGGAATTCAGTCCCTGAATTCAATCGTTGTTAGGTCTAACGGTGTCGGTGAAAAGATGAGGATACTGGTCGCCGATCTGGTCTTCCCGTACCCAAGTAAACTCAGGACCTCGTCGAGAATTCCAACGAACTTTCACAATTGGAATACGACTTTCTGTTTCAACCGCTTGACCTCGCGGTCCATGATTTCTACAGTTCTTCCACAAAGTTGAGTTTGTCGCCGTCAACTTCATCCAATGGAATAACGAGCGATTCGTCCGAAAGACACTTCTTCAAGTTTGAAATGTGAAACGTGTTGTGCACATGACTAAGTTCGGGTGGAAGATCAAGTCGATAAGCTACCGGACCAACTCTGCTCAAAATCTTGAATGGTCCAATGTATCTCGGGTTCAACTTTCCACGCTTTCCAAATCGTACCACGCCCTTCCAAGGCGATACTTTCAACATAACTTTGTCTCCCACTTGAAATTCCAAATCCTTGCGTCTAACATCCGCGATAACTTTTCTCTCGACTCCTTGCGTTCGGAGTCTATCACGAATTTGAACAATCTTTTCCGTGGTTTCCCGTACCATTTCGGACCGAAGTTGTGCGTCTCCTACCTCGGCCCAACAAACAGTGAACGGCACTTACGACCATACATTCTAATGGTGCCATCTTGATCCTGGTGTGATAACTATTGTTGTACGAGAATTCAATCAATGGCAAATGGTTAGCCCAACCATTGCCAAAATCAATCACACATGCCCTCAAGATATCTTCTAACGTTTGAATGGTCCTTTCACTTTGACCGTCGGTTTGTGGGTGATATGCGGTGCTCATCTCTAATCTGGTTCCGAATGAATCTTGCAATGAATTCCAAAAGTTTGAAGTGAATCGACTATCTCTGTAGGAAATGATAGAAATTGGTGCTCCGTGCCTCGAGACTATTTCCTTGACATAAAGTCTAGTGAGTTGCTCCATGGAATAAGTCTCTATAATCGGTATGAAATGGGCTGACTTGGTAAGGCGATCAACAATTACCCAAATAGCGTCGTAACCTCCCGATGTCTTAGGAAGTTTAGTAACAAAGTCCATTGTAATGCGCTCCCATTTCCATTGAGGAATTTCCGGTTGTTGGAGTAAACCGAAGGCTTCGATATTCGACTTTTACCTTAGGAGGTAAGACATTTGCTAACGTACGTGGCAATCTCCGCTTTCATGTTCAGCCACCAATAAAGCTTCTTAAGATCTTGATACATCTTATCCGATCCTGGATGAATAGAATACTTTGACTTATGCGACTCATGCATAATCAATTCTCGTATTCCGCCATACAATGGAACCCACATTCTATCCTTGAAACATAGTACTCCATCCGCTCTCTTTACAAAACCATTTGCTTTCGGCATACCATAAAGCTTTTCACTTGGTCGATTCTCCTCTTTAAGTGCTTCGACTTGTGCTTCGTGGATTTTCGATGGTAAAGGAGAAATAATCGTCATTCCCAATGATCGAACTCTTAAAGGTTTAGGCCTCTCTTTCCGACTAAGAGCATCAGCCACAACATTGGCCTTTCCCGGGTGATACTTGATTTCACAATCATAGTCGCTGAGTAACTCCAACCAACGACGTTTCCTCATATTAAGCTCCTTCTGATCAAGAATATATTGCAAACTCTTGTGGTCGGTAAACACCGTGCACTTTGTACCGTAGAGGTAGTGTCTCCAAATCTTGAGCGCAAAAACTACGGCTCCTAACTCGAGATCATGAGTTGTGTAGTTCTTCTCATGAGTCTTAAGTTGTCGAGAAGCATACGCTATCACCTTCTCGCTTTGCATTAAAACAGCCCCAAGTCCTTTATGCCGCACAATATACAACAAAGTTCTCAATGCCTTCGGTAGTGCCAAAATTGGCGCCGCAAAGCTTTTGCTTCAACAACCTAAAAGCAACTTCTTGTTTCTTTCCCACTGCACTTCTTGTTTTTCTCAGGTCAACTTGGTCAAAGGTCTCGCTATCTTCAAAAACCTTCGATGAACCTTCGGTAATATCCTGCTAGTCCTAGAAATTGTCGAATTTTTGTAGGATTCGTTGGAGTAGCCCAATCTTTCACGGCTTCAATCTTTATGGATCAACTTGTAGTCCATGACTATCAATGACATGACCAAGAAATTGCACTTTGTGATTCCAAAAATCACACTTTGAAAATTTGGCATACAACTTCTCATTCTTGAGTAGCCTTAAAATCATCCTTAAATGCTCTTTGTGCTCTTCTTTGCTCTTGGAGTAGATCAAGATGTCGTCAATGAACACTATAACAAACTTGTCCAAATACGGCTTACAAACTCTATTCATGAGATCCATGAATACCGTAGGTGCATTAGTCAATCCAAACGGCATCACTTGAAACTCGAATGACCGTAACGTTCTAAACGCTGTTTTGAATATCCTCTTCCCGAACTCGAAGCGATGATAACCCGAATCGAAGATCAATCTTGGAATAAATACTAGAACCTTGCAACTGATCGAACAAGTCATCAATTCTGGGGAGTGGGTAACGATTCTTCACCGTTAACTTGTTCAATTCTCGATAATCTATGCACATTCGGAAGGATCCATCCTTCTTCTTCACAAACAAGACCGGTGCTCCCAAGGCGAGGAACTCGGCCTAATGAATCCTTTGTCTAGAAGCTCTTGTAATTGATTAGACAACTCTTGCATTTCGGATGGTGCTAAACGGTACGGTGCTCGCGCAAGAATCGTGCACCGCACTAAGTCAATATGAAATTTACTTGACGTGCGGTGGAAGTCCCGGTAAATCCTCGGAAATACTTTTAAAATTCACGAACAATAGGAACATCTTCAAGTCGCTTCCTCCGACTTTTCTCGGTTACATGAGCTAAGAAAGCAAGACAACCTTTCTTAATGTACTTCTCGTTTGATACTTGATATGATACTAATTGAGTTCCACTTCGCTCCCACGAATAATCAAAGTTTCGCCGTTATAGGGAAGATGAACACCTTTCTCATCACAAATGATCTTCACACGATGCTTAGATAACCAGTCCATGCCGATGACGACGTCAAAACTACCAAGCTCTACGGGCATGAGGTCTATGTTGAAGGGATGATTAAGAAAATTGAATGTGCAACCACGGACAATGGTATTGGTGTTAACTACGCTACCATTAGCTAATTCGACAATGTATGATGTATCTAAGGTGGTTGGCTTAATGTTGAGCAAAGGTGCAAATGCATTGGACACAAAACTTTTATCGGCACCCGAATCAAATAAAACTGAAGCATAACGATTATTGAGAAGGAACGTACCCGTTATGACATTCGGGTCCTCCCTATCTTCTCCGCCTCCAATGACGTAAACCCTTCCTCGTGCCAAACCTCCTTGATTCGGATTTGCTTGATTATTTCCTTTCTTACAATCCCTCTTGTAGTGTCCAGCTTCCCCGCAACCAAAACATGTAACTTGTGGTGCCTTGCAATCCCTAGTACGGTGACCAACTTTCTTGCAATTTTCACACGGATCAGACATCGACCGGATTGTGGTGACTCAAACATCTGTATTACATTTCGGCAAAACTCCGTGATATCCTTTTCCTTCTTTCGGTCACCAAGAACATAAGCCTTAGCAACCTCTTGCTCTTGGGGTTGTTGAGTAGCATTCCTACCCCTTGTGTTGTCCCACTTGCGCTTGTTATTGTTGTTGTAGTTGCTGTTCGGTTATTGTTGAAACGGTTGTTGGGGTTGTTGTTGTTCCGGTTGGTGGTGGTGTACTTACCTCGCTTCACCACTTGTGCCATCAATTTCTGAGTCACACGAATAGCTTCCTCAATTGTTTGTGGATCAAACGAAGTCACATCTCCTTGAACAACTTCGGGAAGTCCTCCAATAAAAGCCTCTAGCAACTTTTCATTATCCGATACCATCGACGGGCATAACGGCTAATTCCCTCGAATCTCAATGTAAGTGTCGATATTATACCCAATGGTTACCAATTCATAGAACTCCGTCTCCAACTTTTTGATTTCCGTTCGAGGACAAAACTTCTTAGTCACCAAGCCCTTGAATTCCTCCCAAGTAAGCTTAAAAGCATTCTCCATTCCAATCGGTTGAGCGTATGAATTCCACCATGACAACGCTCCATCGAGTAATGTGCTCGTGGCAAACTTGACCTTACTGTCATCCGGACAGTAGCTAAAGCAAAACACCGATTCCAATTTCTCAAACCATCGCACCATTGCAGTAGCTCCTCTGGTACCTCGAAACTTAGTGGGTTCACCACTCTTGAAATCTTTGTACGAACATTTCTTAACCCCGATCCTCCATTACCAGGTAAAGTAGCTAGCCTAGCGGCTTCAAAGCAGCAGCCATCTGTTTCCCTTTCAACTCTTAGAGCATTAGCAATGCTATCATTCACCAACTTTTGAATTTCTGCTTGGGTCATTTCCTGTAACTTTCTTTAGGCCATAACTCTTCAAAATCACAAGATGAAACAATCATGAGAACTCGTAAGTAGAACAACCATCATACAAATATATCCACAACCACATCATGCATAAAGATAAATGGAATCACAACGGAACAATAACGAAATATCACAAATATAATCACAACACACGTGGATAATATACATGAAAATTTCGCCTACATGGACCGATATCATAGATAATAATAACCATTCCTACATAGTAGAGTCAATACTTGATACATTTGTTTGTACAACAACCAAAATACAACAAGTTCTTTAAACTACGCCACACACCTTGTGACTAGGATAATAATGGTCAAAACTATACAATGACAAAGTCTACATAAGGCACCTCATGGTGCTCACCGCCCCGTCCTCAAGATCACAAATGAAGTAACCAAACTATCCACTAAACTCCTCAACTCATCAATCTGACCCTGCAAAGAAGCAATAGTCTCTCCGTCCTCTAACCGCCTATTCTGAATACTCTGCTGAGATAAGTCAATACAAACCCTGCCTAATATCAAACCCTCGACCTCCTCAACGATGGGTTCAATCCTATCTACCGACAACAACTCCAACCGTCCGTGTCAAACTATCAACTGATCTGGCTGACTATCAATACGGGCTCCTAACTCTCGGTAGAAGGCTCAGTCGAGCACCGCAGCCTTAGAACTCTCTCCTAACTCGAACCTAACGTGGCTCGGCTCGTAGATGCTGGTGTAGGGATATCAAAACGAGCACGCTTTTGGGCGGCAAGTCCGTCGTAGAGCAAAGGATCTCTAATGAAATATGATGGAGATGGTGATGATGGTGCTAGTAGTGGTGCTGGTGGATCGTGAGCTGGGCTAACGGTGAGCTGGGTGCAACCTCGCGCTCCTCGAAGGGTTCGGTCTCAGTGTCGATCATGATAGGTGGAAAGACTGGAGTAGATCCAATGGAAGATACGATCTCGGTGGAATGTGATGCAACATTATCCATGATGGGGTTATCGGGACATCATCCGAGCTAGAGTCCCATGATATGGTGATGGGATGTGAATCAAGACATGTCTGCGACAACCGATATGAAATAAAAGTAAATAATCTCGAATAAAGTGTAAGTGAATCCGCATGAAAAGTGAATATGTACTATGATGAAATGATGAGATGCTATGATAATGTAGCTATAGTCTAGGGTCAATGATGCAACCTAGTTCTCTATAATCGTAGCTCGTACCAACTGTCACACCCCAATTTAATTGCTTTGCGCCGGAATGGAATTTCAGGGATCGATCGCCATAGCACCACATCACGATTATATTGAACGACCTAAAGTGCCGCTTTTAAAAACACATCGTTGGATATATCATAAAACATTCGTGAGTACAACATCGGTCCCAAAAGGTTTACAAAGTTTGCGGAAATACAAATGTATTACAAATCCAAACGATGTTTTGAAATAAAGTGCCATAATGTATAATAATGACGCCGCTGACTCAAAATGTAGGTCCCTAAACCATGTCATGATGATAATGCCTCACACTGAAAATACATTTGCTAAAAACGGTCAACAATAATGTTGGTGAGAAATCATAGGTTTATGTAAATGTTTTATACGACTACACAAGTATCTAGCATGCATGACCATCAAGTCACGTAAAAAATAATGTTAATTGCCTTAAGCCCATGACCAAACTAGACTGATCAATTATGTATGCCCCTCCACGAATGTTTGCCGCACAACTCCGTAATGAAATCAAATGAAATGCATCCGCTTACTGGTTGGGATTCACCAACCCGATGGAGGCACACCTCGATAGATCTATCCACTCATCCTCGCCAAAGATTAACGGTTCATGGTCAGTGAAATGGGACTTTCAAATTGGCAAATGCGGTAACTTAAGCAATGTAATGAATTTAACATACTTGGTATCGCACAAAGAAAAATGTAGTGCAATGTATTCTCCCCCGTGGGTTTGAAAATAATCGAAAGCATGTAAAAACGGGCTATGAAAACTCACTTGGATAAACTGGAATAATGGCAAATGTGAGTACACCGAGGTTTAATGTAATGCGTCAACCGGGACCTATTATCAATGATATGATATGTCATGAGTTGCAATGTAATGTTATGCATGCACTTGATATGTTATTTATACCATTTATGAGTTTTGAAAATATTACTCGACTTCAAAAATACTCTTTGACGCCTTGACCAATCAAAATGACTTTTACATTTTTACGCCAAAATGTCATCCTACAATGGTTTTATAATGATTTTTAGAGAAATTACCACTTTTTGTCGCAAAACAATGTCGTTGGAAAAATCATGAAATTACCAAAATGGCTTCGAAAACAACAGAAAACAAAGGTAACGCTCGTCGTTAGAGAACTAACTCGACGGTTTGGAAAGTTTGTATCCATATCTAAAAGTTTCAACAGAGTTTTCGCTCAAAAGGTCTCGGACACAAAGATAATAAGGGTTAAAGATGGTGGTTTTGGCTAATTGAGTGCAGAAAATTAGTTACGGCAAGTTTAAGAAAAGTGTATATCTTTGTCGCTTTCAACTCGCTTTTCACGCTTAATATGTCCTTAGCTTCGTATCAAAGTAAACTAATATATTTTTGACAAGTCGACATAATTTGTGAAGCTTAAGGCTCATTTTTGACCAACAAACTAAAACATGTTGCTGAAAATTTCTAAAAATAATATATTGCCAAACTTTAAAAATTCACCACTTCGTTATAAGTCCGTTTTTATCCGCTCAAGGCCACGGATCGTTTTAAAGTATATGTTCTAAAAATCAAGGCCAAAGTTTAGTACCAACTGTCGGATTTTCCAGAAAAGCAAAACAAGGACAGAACACAAAATATACTTATCGAAAATAGTTTTTCTCGAACAAAACCTATTCTAATCCCTTCAAATCAACTCCAAAACTAATCTAATCCTACCATACACCTTCTTAGGGTGTCATGGGTTCCTAATCACCATCAAGACCAACCATTACCAAGGGGATAATTATAGGATGACCTTAGGTATATATATAACTTAAAAATCATGACATAAATGGTATAAATCACAATACTTGCATAAAAGCTCCAAAAATGATAAGAAACATATGAAATGAAAGAGGAAACATAAAAATGATGAAAACATGCTTACAAGAGAAATGAAGAGGTGTAGGTAACAAGGATTACACTTAAATATCCTTGGTTTTTATTTCAAAACCATATAAAGGATATGATCTAGGTTGTAAAACACTTGAACTTGATGAAAATTTTGATCCCTTGTTCTTTGGTGTGGCCGGTTTTGAAGACACAAAGAAATGAGAGAAACTTTTATTTTACACTTTGAGAATGAGAAATGAGTGAGTGAATAATGAGGAGACTTTTAAGTTTGAGTGAGTATTAAAAACACAACACCATGCATCAATTAATGACCCTTCCCTTGGTCGGCCAAGGGGGGAATGCAAGATATTTATTTTTTTTTTCAAATCTCATGTACTTATATATATATATTGTATATTTAGTAAAATGTATAAGTAAAAAGGTGTAGTTAAATGTATAAGTAATGATAAGGAGATTTTGGTACAAGTAAGTTTTTAATAGGTCAAAATAGAATGTAATGAGATAATAAAATTGTAAAAATACATTCCTTGTGAAATTTGAGTGATAAAATAATTATCGAGTAGTTTTTAAGAAAAACACGAATAATTAAATTTTAACGATTTAATATACCAAGTAAATTTGAAACACTAGGGAAACTAAAAATATAGTTTTTATAAACTAAATGTAAGTTTAAAAATACATCTGGATCATTTTTGAAAGTAACGGATTAAATGTAAAATAATAAAACTCACGCTGAAAAGATTATTAAACATAAAAATTACACGTAAAATATGAAATGAAATGTCGTGAATGAATTTATGAGATGCACATGATGTCAATGAAATGTAAACTAATCATAGTCCATATGAAATGTACGTGATGTCATGATCATGAATTCGCCGCTAAACCTCCAAGGTTACGCGAATTTGAAACAAGTAAACCAAGTTTACTAAAAATGTTGAAATAATGAGACATAAATCGTGCCGAGAAATGACCTGAAAGTACGGATTGTCACAGAGTCCGAGTAATTTTTCAAAGCAATTAGTTTTCATTAGATAGTAGGTGATTGTTTTATAGAATCAGAGCATGCGATTTGAAAACCAATTTAAAGCCGCTCTCGTTCTTTCATTAAGATCAAGCGGTTGCTCAAAATGACAATAAACCATTTGTTTTACTTTCTCCCAATTTTTTTTTTTTTTTTTTTTTTTTTTTTAATATGAACATTCGAACAACATCTAAAGTCCCGTGTCATTCTTTGAATGACAACACAAAAACCGTAGATATTTTTCGAATCGAGAAAAATATGATAAAAAGACAATATTTTTTGGAATTTTCAATTTTTTTTTTTTTTTTAAATATTTACAAGAGATAGATGAAGAAAGACCTTACTCCTGCCTTCCTCCCAAGATTGAGTGTTTCGGTTGAAGGCTTTTCAAGCCAAGTCGTGGAAGAATAAACTCAAAACGCTTGTCTTGGGAGAGAGCTGGTGAAGATGTTCATAACCGGTATTCATCCTCACAAAATAGAGTTCCACCACACCTTTTTCTACTTGTTCTCTGATGAAATGATGTCGAATGTCGATATGCTTTGCTCTTGAGTGTTGAACATTGTTGCATGAGAGAGCAATAGCACTATTATCACGTAGGATTTTGTTGAATACAAAGCCATAGTCAGCTAATTGAGATCTCATCCATAGGATTTGAGCACAACAAGATGACATGGGTATGTATTCAGCCTTATGAGGAAATAGAAGTACTCATTTGCTTCGACGCACACCACTCACAAGCTTATCACCCAAAAATTCTCCTGCATCGCATTTCGACGAGTATCTTGACACACCGTGATGATCTCACAGACCAATATGTCGTTAGTGACATACCGGTGTCCTTCGGGTACCAAAGTCCCATGTTGATGGTTCCTGGAGGTACCGAAGACCGCTTAACCGCCAAGGTGCTTTTTGGCTTAGCTCGGTATCTAGCACACATTCATACAAATAACGTAATATCAAGTTCATCGGTCGTGGAGGTACATCGTGATCCGATCATGGTACGATTTTTAGTTTGATCTATCATGATCCTGAGTGGTCCTCATCAAGCTTGGTCGCTCAATCATAGAGTGTCAATGGGTCACTTGAATCAAATACAAATTTTTTTAAAATCTCATTTGCATATTTAGATTGATTTATGAAAATGCCTCCTGGACTTTGTGAAATTTGTAATCCCAAGAAAATGACATTTGTCCCATCATTGACATTTGAAATTTGGAACCCATTTCTTTGAAAAACGATCACATTCATTGGTCAATGAGGCAAAGACGATATCATCAACATAAATTTGAACGTGAATTAAATGTTTGCCTAACTGTGAACAGTGGGATCAATCGCTTCCTTTCTGAATCCGGTAGATAGAAGAAACTTTGATAGCGATCATACCATGCCTTGAGCTTGCTTTAAACCGTAAAGAGCTTTCTTCAACGACATAAACGGAGTAGGATGCTCGATTCACAAAGCCTTCGGTTATCGACGTAGACGACTTCTTAAGATCTCCTCGTTCAGAATGTCGTCTTTACATCCATTGATAGACTACCATGTTTTACTTAAAGATTAGCCAAGAATATTCGACGATTTATTCGAAAGCCAATCAAGCAAATGATTCTTCAAAGTCTATGCCCTCCTCCTGACGGTATCCTTTTACAACCAATCTAGCCTTATTCTTTAAAACATCGCCATGCTCATCAAGCTTTACTTTGAAGATCCACTTGAGAGCAATGATCATAGCACAACCTGGAGCAGGTACTAATTCCCATACATCGAGACGATCAAACTCATGAATTTCTTGTTGCATGGCATTGAACCAGCCTTCATTCATTCATGGCGAACATCTTTTGGTTCGATCTTACAGAGTACGGAGTTGAAGAAGCACCATAAGGCATCGGTGCAAGTTGTTTCCGTGTGGATACTGGATGAGAGGGATTTCCAATGATGTTGTCTAATGGATGATCGTGAGTCCATTTTCCGAGGTGTTCATGTGGTTGTTGAGGGATCATAAAGGAGTCGATGTCTCCGTAGAAGATGGTTCGATGATGATTTAGGAGCAAATATATTTTCAAATGGAGCATCTTTGGGAGAAGCAAAGGGATTGACTTCATCCCAGGAATCGAGGCATTTCCATGATATACACTTGATGATTGAAGATTTGTTGATGAACCATTGGTCGCAGCAGCTTTCTGGCTTAATGACATAGAAGTTGAAGGGTTAATTTCATTGACGTGATAGAAGCGACTCTGTTGATTAGATTACATATCATTGTTACTTGACTCAAATTGTTCATCAAACATTGGATCAAACAGTTTCTTTAAATCATCTTCGAGGGGGTACATATGGAATTGTCGATGAGGAGTTTGGTACAAGAAATGAACCAATGGGACTGCTTTGAAGTGCGGGTCCGAATCGAATGTCCAGAGCCATTTGACCGGTCACCATCAAACGTGACGGAATTGTTTCCATGATATTTCGGTTCTCTTGTTATAGATTCGTAACCTTTTCGTTTGGTGCATAGCCTACAAAAACTCCAATGTCCGCTTTATTCTCGTTTTCCTAAATCTTGACCATCATTAGTTGGATAACATAAAGCACCGAACAAACGAAGAAATGAAAGATCAGTTTTCTCATGGACAAGTTCATATGGAGTTTTTCCATGAGCGGTATAATCGATTTTGTGTAGCATGCGTGGCGATGGCTTCACCCCAGAAACATTGGAACCTTGAGAAAATCGTGAGTCCTTGCGGCTTCCACAAGAGTTCGATTCATCTTTCAACTACACCGCTCATTGGGAGTTCGAGGAACACTTCTTTGATGACTGATTCTAACACTTTCATAAAACTCACTAAGTTGTTTGTTAACAAACTCAGTTCCATTGTATGTTCGAATGATTCTGAATGTTTTGTTAAGATCGAACCTCGTAGCTGTTTGATAAGTTTGATGATGATATCCGAGTTTCATCCTTGACCTTAGGAACTTTACCCAAATGAATCTAGAGAAATCATCAACCACAACTAACACATATTTCTTTCCAAATATATTATGCATTCTCATGGGTCCACATAAGTCCATGTGAATTGTATGAAGAACTTCTAAGACTGAGTTTGTAGGTTTGGGTTTATGGGCATACTTCTTGCTTTTTTCCAATTGGCATGTCGAAAAAGATGATCTTTTCATACTTAAGTCTAGGTAAACCCGCAACTAAGTCCTTTCTAAAGAGATCATTGATGGTGCCGAAGTTCAAGTGATTGAGACGACGATGCCATAACCATGACTTTGTTTTTGAAGCCTTTGACAAGCAAATGGAGAAGACTTCATTATGTCTTCGATAGAGATGGTGTATAGGTTTGAACCACGTGTTCCTCTTAAAAGTTCCTTACCATCAAGTTCTAAACTAAACATGTATGTTTTCAAAGCTACTTCTAGATCGTAATCGCATTGACCAACGAGAACGTGTTATGACCAAGACCTTCCACATAATATATATACCGGAGATAACACTTTTTACAACAACATAATCTCCATAACCCTTAATTGCACCGAAATGATCATTCCCGAATCTAACCGTCCCGATGAATTTGCTCACGAAGTTCATGAGCGCACCTCTCCAACATATGCTTGAATACCGGTCCAAGTTAACCACGAACGATTTGAACGACCGCAGCTTGAACACGTGACAAGAATGGATAATCAATAATTGGGATCCCCATGCAAGAATGGGTCCACTTGGTTAGTAACAAGAATTGGAACACCCACATCGTAAATAGACACATCTATGTCGGAGGTAGAAGCAATGGAGTCATTGATCGGCAATGCGGTGTTCAGATGAGCTATTCAAAGTATGTTCACTTCTAAGTGGAATAGTTCTACCAAGAGGCATCCATTTTCTAGTGGGCATAGTCTTAGCATGAGAGCAAACCTGATTATTCTTATGGCCAAAAGGTATCCAATAATAACCTATCTTTATAAATGTTCTTCCCTGGTTTCCACCGTTTTCTAACAATCTTCTTGCTTTTGCCTTTGCCTTCTTTGCACGATTATAGCTTAACAATTTTAACCTGGGCATTTGATAGCATTAGACAAAGCATTCACACCACATTCATGATTAGCAAACAATTCAAGGACATCATTACAAGGTTTGCAAATAGTATCGTAATTGAATTAATTACGTATCGCTTAAGGCTAATAGTAGAATCAACACGATTCGTTTTATTCAACACAAGCTTAAAGTTCCTAGATTGGTCTTCTACTCTTTTCCAATGCACATTCTTAGCTTGCAAGGTCCTATCATTCCTTGTATTGTCTTGAGACTTTGACCTCTCGCTTTAGTCACCGACACTCCTAGAATGGGAACATTAGTTGGTTGATCTAATTTTTCATTCTCGAACTTGATGCAAGGATCTGAATACTAGAAGGCACATTAGTGTATACTTTCTTAAGATCTGAATTGAGCTATTTGCAGGCACACTAAAGTTCACTTTCTTAGCACTAACATAACCGAATCGAACTACTTGAAGGCACATTAGTGTTTACTTTCTTAAGAGTGGGCATAGAACAGATTTCATGCTTGGTACTAGGCATAGAACAAGGCTTCCACTGCTTGATTTTTCACCTAAGGATTTTGGACATGTTGCAATTACACATTCAAGCTCTTGAGATCGCTTTTGGCCCTGAGGCAAGCAAACCTAATTTCTCTATCAAGAGGTTTATTAATGAAGTCCTCTTAAACAATCTCACGGAGACATTCTAGACTATCCTTAAGGTGAGCACAATAGTCATGAACGCATGTTCATTATTCCTAAGATGAGGAGAAATATATTTAACCGTCACAAAGGTATTTGCAATCTAAGGGTGACTTTGAGACAACATTCTTATTGAAAACAAGTGGCGCTTCCCATTTGCCCTGACTTCTCGATTCTCAATTTCCTTTGTAAAGACGTTATTTTTGTTTTTTGGTCAACGGGTTTCATTGAATCATATAACTCTTTAAAGTGTCGCTTAAATTTTTCATTTTCTTCTAGAAAACTCTCATTTTCCTTTTGTAAGGCATTAACTAAGTTTTGAAGATGAAAAGTTTGAGAGTATTGAGAATCTAAAGGAGGAGGCATTTGAGATCCAATACATTGTTCTTGTCACCCTTTAATGAGAGATTTGGACTTTCAACTTTTGATCGTGTTACAATGAGCTCGAATTTGTTCATCGCTTGCTAATTTCAAAACTGCATCAAATTGTGAGCATCCAAAGAAGTCTTGATATTTTAGGTTTTAACATTTTCTTTTAGATGTTGATATTTTAGTTGTAAATCAAAATGTTCAACTTCTAGTTTAGAAAGATGTTTTACCAAATTATCATGATCATCCTGATCAATTTTCTCATTAAGTTTCGAATTAATCTTTTCAAGCTCAATGACACGATCATGGGAGACTTTCAGCAAATGTATAATTCATGAAATTAAGAAGCATTAATGGAGCAATTCAGAGCAGTAGTAAAACACATCTTGAGCAATACATTCGAATAAGATGCTCATCTTTCAAGGTATGCAAGTTATTCCTCTCAATCTCATTATATTTTAGTGCTCGCTCATAGTCACTAACCTCAACTACCATTGCATCAAATTCTTTTTCCATTCCTTTAATATATGAACTTATCCCTTTTTTAAGACTCTCAAAATGATCTTTTAGTAGTTTGAAGAAAGGCATTACCTCCGCTAGAACATTCTTTTGTTTGCTCAAAACCCCTTTCCTTCAGTTATCCCAATGGTGTGATCATTTTTCTTACAAGTTTTCTCAAAATCGACAAATAGTTGAAGAATAACATATTGATTGATTAAGGTCTTGCTTTTAGTGGCAATAGTCCTAGGAACTAAATGCATTGGTGTATTGGAGGATACACGTCAGTTGCATTTTCCTAAAGTGGGGGTTTGTTACAACAAGATTTCTACTTTTGCTTATTTAAATCCCTTTCCGAACACTTGTTCGGTGTAACAATGTCTCGAGGCTTAAACTTGTGCAAGGAAATCCAATTCTCCTTCTTGTAATCATGGGGTGTGATATTTATTTTCTTTTCTTTACATTTAGGATCATCTAGTTTCTTGTTCATCTTTTCCTAGTAGCATCATCTCCGATTATCTTCCTTAGTGCACTCAAGGTAACTAGGTTTAGGCTTAAGAATTTCATTTCCATCATAAATAACCTTATGAGCCTTTAGCCTTTTAACAACTTCCTCGATTTGTTCCTCACAGGGGAGTACTATGCTTATCACTCAAAAACTGCTTAGTGATTAAGTGAGCACTGAATGGTATTTCCTTGACGCATAACTTATTTTCAAGCTTGTTTTTCAAGGTTTTAGATTAGAAAAATCATTCAAAAGTTTTGATTCCTTAACGCTAAATTCTTTGCTTAAGCTTTAACATTCTTGAAGTTCTTGTTTTTGCTTAGCGCTTTAGAAAGCTTTTCTTGTAAGGAGTTTAACTCTTGTTTTAATACTTCTTTTCTAAATCTACTTTTTCTAATAGTTGTACGCATTTGGTCATCCATTTCCGCCACGGGAGGTCAACTCAAATTTAGCACATTGTTCATAAATAGCAACACGTTCTTTATAGGCATTCGTAGATAACGAATCATTGGGGCACATATGTGTATTCATCAAAAACATAGTCATCGATCGCAGAAGATGCATCACTTGGTACAACTTCACTTTCACTTTGTTTAACATATTGATCATATGGGACAACATTGATATTACCCATATCTTCAATATTTGACTCAATAGTTTCTGTTGATTGTACTTTGTCATGCATCTTTGCATACAAGATCATCAGATAGTTTTAGTATTTCAGAAATGAGTTTGTCTTTGGATGGACCAGCTTGTAGGTGAAGATGAGAATTAGGAGAGACCATTGGAGAAATGCTAGCCATGAAAATTTTTTGTGCAAGTAGGGTCCATCATCAACATCGAGTCGTATGCATCACAGTCGACTACTTAAAGGCATTCTGATGATTATGGCTATCTCCTCGAATGGGAATGCCATCCACATCTCATCATAGGTCTTGGCATTGCCCTCAGCGAGAAACAACAACTCCTCTTCATCCAAGGTTGCTCCATTGTCCTGAGCTTGCACTAGCAACATCTTATTCAGTATTCAAAGATGAGGACGCTGGAGATGCAATTCTTGCAATGTGTCCCTCACCACCACAGCTTGTAACACTTAACTGCCTTGACTTGTCCTTGATTTCCATTCCTTCTCGATTCGTGTATTTCCATAGCCTCCACCCTCTCGGGATCATACTTTCTTGGATTGCTGCACCATAACCTTTCCTTCCTAATGTATAGCTTGATTGTGTGGATTGGATGCTGTTCAGAGGTTGTTGTTGGTGTGTGGGAGAGTGTTCATGTTAATCGATCATGAGAGCTAGTTGACTAATGAAGTTTCCTACTGATGCATCGATCGCCTTGTTTGAACATTGATCAGAATGAGTTTGTGAGTTCCATCACCCATGGGTACAACTTGTGAAGCTTTAGTGGTAACCCCAATGTTTGAGTAGAAGCGCAAATGAATCATTTGATGAGCTTGTCTCTCCCGGATTTGTTTTGAATTGTTCAAGAATCCTCTTTTCAAACATGGCATGTCTCTCATTCAAGAAGGAAGGCATACGTTGCTCATAATTCGTATTCTTCAATCCTTTAGTGAGCTTCAATGGTGACAAACTTGTGCCATTCAGATTCATGTTGTTTACAAACTTTGAGTTCGCATGAATGTTAGGCATGGTCATTTCGTTGTTCCTCATGTCATTAACGAAGTTTGTGGAATCTCACGTAATACTCATAGACACTCTCATCCTGTTTCATCTTGAAGTGCTCAAATCATTGAGTTGTGATTTCTCTGTCTTCCATGGTTAATGTAAACTGAAAGAAGCATCTTGACATTATCCCATACGCCTTTGCTTTTGTTGTGATTAATAAGCTTGTAGATGTCTTTTGGAAGACCTTGCAATATGATGTTAGAAGCCCCGATATCGTGATCAATCTCTTTTCCTTATCATTGAGCATCATCATGTATCAATTATCTCTAGTAGTCTCAACCTGATATGGTCCTTCATCAATCGATTTGAGAATATTGACCCCATTTTCCTTTCCAAGACAATACAATCTGATTCTTTGAGCCCAAGAGTCGAAGTCGTTTCTGTCAAGCATGCGTGGACGAGTATTCGAACCCTTGCTTAAACATCCTCGGGCAAGGGAGATGATTGTAGGAGCGCTTGTGACATGATGATGATTAAACGGATTTTATAACTCTATGATTAAACCGGGAAATAGATTCTTTCACGGATTTTACTAAATCAAGAGAAAACCGTATTCAAAAGGATATCACCCGTCGCTAGGAAACTTTGAACCAAGTCGCTAAGTGCCAAGTCACTATAGTCCCAAGTCGCTATATAACAACTCGCTACAATCCAAGTCGCTAGCAAAATTTGGACAATTCGCTTAGCACCAATTCGCTGATTTGTCAAGTCGCTAAATAGCAACTCGCTAGGTACCAACTCGCTAACACCAAGTAGCTAACAATATAACAATATAAAGTACAAGTTGCTAACTTACACCAAGTAGCTAACAATATAAAGTGTACTTTTTGTCGGCTTGTCTCAATAGACAAGTCGCTAACCCAACTCGCTACTTCCTTTAACAACAACTCGCTTCCAAATTGCAAAGCAAGTCGCTACCAAGAAAACTTTTCCGTGGCTCAAGTCGCTAGCATGAAAAACACATAAACACCACTTTTCAATCCAAAAACAATCCAACCACGATGATTCAAGCCTTCTAAATCAAAACCTAAACAATAGTGATGATTCTAAACACAAAAATACAATCAAAATCCAAACTTTAACACTAGAAATCAACCAAATGATGCAAAAAACCACTAAACTTTTTCAAACTCAAAAACCTCCTAAAACCACTAGAAATCCAAAGATATGTAAGAGATGATCTAACCATGGCTCTTGATACAATTGTAACATATTGATTTCACATACACTCTAAACCATAATCACAAGAGCGCAAGGTGTTTAGGAGAAAGTTAGAGGTTTAGGAACTTAGTGAGAGAAAGAAAAATCTTATTATGCTCCAACTCTCTACCTTGGAAGGTAGAGAGTATTTATAGTCTTACAATATAACGCCACACAACGGTCATGGATCGTGCATACAAATGGTAAAGACCCGTCCGTCCTCCACGGTGTTACTTAACTAAATACTACTTAACATAAAATACCTTACGACTACGAGCTTTCTAACGAATATATATACTTGAGGTGACCGACTCTTTAATACCTGGAATTTCTAATTCCTAACACACCTCAACCAAAAACCTTAACCAATTTTTCGTCTTTAGATGTGAATCTTGGAATTGAATTAGGCCCCAATTCACCCATCAAAATAAATAACCGGTAGTTGCTTGATAAAGTGGTAGACTCTAGGCCATGTAGAGAAGCTAATACAGAGTAACCCATGACCTACACACTATATCACCCATTCATGGTTGATAACAAGAAACATTATGGGTTTAAACTAGGTTTATTAGGTCAAGATGGATCCTTAACTAAGAATCTTTTGAAGTTGATAGAAGATGATTCATTTATAGGAGATAGACTTGATTAACCCGCTACACCAATAGAATTAGGTAAGGTTATTATAATGAATACACCTTTAGCATATAAATCACCCATCACCTCTCCTCATCCGTAGCAAATTTCCCACCCTAAGGGTGTATTTACTATCACCCGCACTTAAACTTAAGTAGGGAAAACCTCCCTTATCCGTTAAATAAGGGTAGAGTCAAGTTTGACTCGAACAAAAACAAGCGTCAGGAGGCAAACCCATGCTTAATTTTTTTCTTGTTTGTGTGTCGTGTATCTTTTATTGATTGTTTATTCTCATGTTTAAATTTGTAAAAATGCTTTATTTTGTCTTTAACCTCGTCTTAATTACTTATAAAGGTATTTTACATAAGGGATAAGTGTAGGGAGGATTACACACGTTTTCAAAAGAAACGGAACATGAGAACTACAAAAGAGATATACATGTGTGTTTGTTCGAGTCAAATGCTTGTATCGAGTCATAATGGATGTTTTGCAGAATTTTTCCATATTTTAAAGATAAAAATTTCCGAATTTTTCCAAAAATCGCAGACCAGTTTGTCATGATAACCACGGCATCGAGCAACCGACGGGCCGAGGAGTAGAAACACTACTAATTTTTCTCGCTTTCTCGAGCTACTTATAAATTTTTGGAATTTTCGTGTCTTAATTTTCCAGAAAATCCGAAAACATCCATTCCACAAGCATATATCCTAGTTTAGTAGAGTCTTATATATATTGTTACCGCATTTTAAGGTTTCGTTTTGTTTTCTTCAAGCTGCAGTTTAATTTGTCAAGAAGAAGATACATATGATGAGGGAGTTTTCACGAACATTCTTCTTGAAGAAAGATGTAACCACCACTTCACACCGGATCCTACCGAGCTAATCAGGGGAGTACTAGTTTCTTTTGTTTTTAATTACCTTCCATTATCATAACTTTGATACTTTCGGGAACATTGGGGACAATGTTCAGTTTAAGTGTAGGGAGGGAAAATAAAACGAGAACTTTGAAACTATGCTTATCCTTGACTATTTGCTTTGTCCAATTTCATTTGTGTAATAAACCATGAGTAATATCGGTTAGGGTAATTTTGGCACCAAATTTAAAATTTTTCATGACATATAGGAGTGGGCCATTAGTCTTAATAAAGCGTCTCATGGATAGTAAATTATATGACTATCACAAAACCCTTTACCACTTAAATTCCACCCAAAATGTGATGATCGCCCTTAGATTTGTAGGAATTAAAGCATTCATCTTTAATGCTTAGAGCGTGAACCGGTAGTATAATATATTCTAGAACTTATTTTGTGATGCATTCCGAGATCGCTAGTAAGACTACACTTGTGTAGTTAGGAATAACTAAATGATAAGAGGCATTAGGATAACCCTTGTTTGATACCTGTAATATAATTACTTCTTCAACAACGGTTGAGTAATTCCCCCACACCCTTGCGTTGTACTCATCTTTAGTACACGATACCCCTAGTTAACCCCTCAGAGCCTATCCTTTTCGCGGTTCTCGTGATGTTTCAGTTTTCTAGAATATCAATGAAGAGCAATGTTTACAATCCACCCCCAAATGTACACCCAAATCGCCTTAGCCTACCTTGTATGCACTCACTTTTAGTGCATTATTGTTATCACACTAAACCCTTAGTTCAATTATCTAGTTGCTTGCATAAGTTGCTAAGTCAAGTCATATCATTTGTACACAGTTTTGGGACGATTGGGACTCATGAGAAAAGTTAAATTTTATGAAATGATGGGAAGGGAATGTTAAATTCAAATTCCCTTTATTTGCGTAACAATGTACCCCAAGTGTTTTGATCTTTTCAATCGGGTCAAATTAGTGTTAGAGTAATAAAAACTCAAGTGTAGGGATGTTCCTATAAATCCCTATCATTTTGATGTTATCGTAGAGGATGGTAGAGTAAAAGTGTATGAAAAAAAATTGAAAATGAAAAAACATACGGGCTACTATCCTACATCTATCTTTAAATTTATGTTTTTTTATTTTAATTTATCTAGAGTTTAGAGTGTCGAAAGGTTGGCTTAGCAAAGCCATTCTTCGCATGCTTGTAACATAAAGATTTTTGACTTGCCACCATTAAATCGTCTATCCCACCAAACCCTTTGTTTTCCTACCGTAAGCCTTATGTTACAACCCTTTAAAAGACCTCTTAGATAGTTTTTCCTAGGTGCTTACGCCAAAGCGATGGAGGTTTGATCTAGTCTCAAGCCTATGGTAATCTATGTACTAGGACCGGTTAATGAATGTTTATCTTCCATTTCCAACTTGTTATTTCATATACACCTGAGATATGTGAGTATCCAAACACCCCATGTAAGGTGCTAGTATGTAATTTCCATGCTTGTTATGACTTTTGCGGGGCTTATATGTGTTGTGAATCGTTCTAAACTAATGCTTCATGACCCCTAACTTATAAATCAATTGGCTAAAAGCACATTTGCTTGAGGACAAGCTGTTAATACAAATAAGCCGTAAAAACGTTTATTTATATTTTACGATCTTCTAATGTTTTGTCGATAACAAACGTAAAATCATGTTAACGAAACAAATAAAATACGTAAATGGTTTGAACTAATAGTTTCTAACATATTCACATTTTTACATAAAAAACTAAAACAAGTATCAGTGACTTTATGATTTAGTAATACATATGTACAACAACTAGTGTTTACATATTTGAGTATAATATACACATAACTAGTATGTAGTATATTAGGTAATATAAATGGGTAGAAACTTAAGTATCACAACCCATTGGGAAAATACATTGAATGTAGTTGGGTACAACCCAAAGCCTATGACCCATGGAGCTTGACCCATAACCCATTGCATGACATCATGCTTAGATCATACATGGATAAAATCCATAACCCATGGATCAACCCATACCCAAGTCACCAAGTGCATTGCACTTAAAGATACATTGTATCTAGCTAAATATCCATGGTTCAACCCATGACCCATAACCAAAATACTCATGGGGATGCCCCACGGATCCCTAGCATTATGCTAGACGGATCCCTTGTGGAAGGGATCCGTGGGATCCGGGGAACAATAGATTTTTTCTTCTATAAATAGTGATCTATTTCTTCATTATCTTTCACCCTCAAGACACTTCTAAGTGTAAACTCTACTAACCTCTCCATCAAGAGATCTATGTTTGTGTTTGTTTTGTGTGATCTTTTAGGTTCCTCTTAAAGGCAAGATCATCACTTTGAAGTCGAGCAAGCTCAAGTCCATGAGTTTTCCATGCTTCCTCATCATCAAGGCTACTAAGTCTTCTTGTTGGTGATTCCTTTCTTTCTTCAAAGAAGTGTAGTGTTGAAGACATTAGTGAAAGATGTCTCAAAGAGTAAGCACGAAGATATTAGTGAAGGGTATCTATCACTATACCATATAAGCACTTGTGGTAGGTTCTTAGAAGCCAAGATTAGAAGCATTAGTGAAAGGTGCTTAGAAGTCAAGACTAGAAGCATTGATGAAAGATGCTTAGAAGTCAAGACACAAGACATTAGTGAAAGGTGTCTTGTAGATCTAGTCAAAGGCACAGTGAAAGGTGACAAAATATCTCATCGATATGAGTTTCATGTACAAGAATAGTTTTAGATCCAAGGATATTGATATCCCTGATGATGTTGTAAAGGAGTGCAGATCCTTTGGGATTAGTCGTAGGTGTAGTGTGGTAGTAGTTCCTCCATTGCAATGGAACTAGGTGCTTAGCCTAGTACCTAATAAAGGGTAGCTGACGTTGTGAAGGTGTAGCTTGCCTTTGGAGTAAGAACTAGGTACTTAGCCTAGTACCTTATAAAGGCAGTGTAGCGACGCTGTAGGTATGGTTCACTTGGAGTGAAAGAACCCTGGTTAGCCTAGCACTGGAAAAGGGTAGGCACGTTAGAAGGCTCCGCCATAAGGAGATTGGTGTAGTGATTAATAACTCTCGAGTAGGTGACTCGGGGAGTGGAGTAGGGCAAGGAAGGTGTCCTTGTAGTCAAACCACTATAAATACTTGCGTTGTGGTTTTGTGTTTCTTACTCTTATCTTTTCATTACTTACCTTTATATGCTTGTTTATCAACATCCAACACACACATCCAAATAGATTGACATAAGTCGATCTAAACAGATTAAAAGGAAGTTTTAATTGGTAAAACTATTCAACCCCCTTCTAGTTTTCCACACAAGCAAATACCATGTGTAGGGATATTTGATAAGGATTTAAAATGTACCTTTTTAAGGGGTCATTTAAGCCCTTAATTGATCACTTTTGTATCCGTTATTACTTAATTTAGTTCCTTTTCACTTTTTAGGTCTCTTGAAGGCAAATTGTGGGAATGACACTTATTCGGACGAAAAGGCGCGAATATACGAAGAAAATGGCAAAAGTCAAGAATCGAGAAACTCAATCGGCCTGAATTGAAAGGGGACGGCGCCGGTCTTATTTGTGACGCCGCGAACACATCTTGTGACGACTGAGAGCAAATTGACATTTTTCTGGCGATCATATCGTTTAAAAGAGTAGGTCCGCAGCCAGACGGCCTAGATTTGGATCCGACGGCGCCGATCGGCAGACGGCGCGGCATAAGGTGACACGCCAGAGTTGAGGTAGCCAAGACGAAACCCTAATGGCTGGCGACCACGGCCGCACAATTAAAGAGTGACGTCAAGCAGCTTTGTAAACTATATATACAATCCTAATTTTCGTTTAGAGAAGTTTTTTTGGGTAAAGGGTTAATTCACCCCGTAAAGTATATTACGCCAAAACATTGAGTACAAAGGATGAGGGGGAACCTCATCTCAAATCTGGGACACTCTACAGACTCTTCTATAGGAATGCACATCATTCCTAATCGACAATATAAGTGACATATACACTTATAACTAAACATCGACTACAATGATAAAACAATAAACTATAATGCACTGGTAAAAATACTTGAATCTTCAAATCACCATAGTAGTCCAAACTTCCAAATCCGTCCAAATATACAATATCATGGTCCTCAATCAAGTAATCCACAAGTTTCACACAACGTTGGTGGGGACTCTAAAACCACTATGATAGAAAGAAGCTCGAATCAGCTCAAAGGTGTATGTTGAGATGCAAAACAAAACCCAAAGAAAACCCAACAAATACGTATAAAACCAACCACATCAACTCCATGATCATGTAATCAAAGAAAAGAGTCACAAATTTCGACAACAATTGATGGAAGACTCTAAAACCACGGATAGAAAATAAGCATAAAACTCGCTCCAAAAGTGGCTGAAATGCTAAACCAACAACCCCAATGTGATACCGAGCATAGTAAAAGAACCAGTTCAAAGAACCACTTCCATAGTGAGCACCCCTGTCTTCACGTCGTCATTGCTTGACCCGCGAGTGACACCAACTCACCGAACCGTAGCAAAATCGCCAAGAGTTGTATCTCCAAACAACTTACACCCCTAGAGCATTTATCCCCCCGGTTTCAAACCTTGTTTAGGTTTCAAATTTTTGAAAATACCACTCATCAAACCTAAGGATTCTCGCCATACAACACAACAACAGTAATCCTAACTCCCATCAAATCGATCACAAAGACCAAGATAAACCATTATTCGATGTTTGATAATCGATACACATGGTTTTCAAAACCCTAACTTCCAATGCAACATCCTCCCATAACCCATATTCAAACCAAAGAAGATCCATATGGAATCGAACCAATAACCAAAACCCAAAGAGGGTTACATGCAAAGATGATATCAAAGCCAAAAGGCTATCGAATATACAATAATGAATCAAAACCAAAAGGTTTGATTACCACACCCATCATCGGATCAAGAAGATAATGAACCCTAAAAAGGTTTTGTATATCGTTAAGCCCCATCCAAAAAATACCATATACCAAAGATAATAATAATGAAACCCTAAACAAGGCTCCATGCAATGATAAACCTGATATATGAAGCACCATCAAGCATCTAATAAAGATAATACCATGACATTATAAACGATCGATAATCAAGCATAAGAAACCCTAAAAAAAAGTAATCGTTTTAGGGTTAACACCTTCAACGATTCAAGATTAGCATTAAGAAATCGCTAGGTTTAAAAGTAATGATCAATAAACCTAATCCCAATAAGTAATCGATTAAAAACCGACAAAAAGAAAAAACATACGATTAGGGTTTATGTTGAAAGAAAATGATTTCACAAGATACTAAAGAGATAAACAAGACACAAACCCTCCTATATATAATCACATCCATAAACCGATTTCATATTATTATAAATAATAGAGAGGCGGTTTAATGGAATGTTTAGATCTGATCGGAAAAGGGGAGGGGAGGCCGGAAATCGCCCCCTTATATATAATGCCAGACGAATTATTTTTGTAGAGGTAGTTTTGTGAAGTAAAAACCTAAACCGAACCAATGTTGTCTTGTACAGTATTTTAGGGTTCCATACCCTATTTTACATCAAGATAAGTGTTTTACTTCATTGATTCAATTATGTCTTCAATTGATTGTGTGTATGCTTGCATGTTCACAATGTCCGGCTAATTTACTTGTGTGTTTGCTTATGTAATATGAAACCTAGTTATTGAATATTGATTGATTGTCTCTTATCTTAATTGTGATTGACCTAGTATTGCAATAGGTCATTCGTTGTGTTATTAATGCTTGATAAGTCTTTGATTGTTTATGAATGACTTAGTGGATTTCGTTTACAAAACCCAAAGATAACCTCAAAGTTAGTTTATGAATGACTTAGTGGATTTCGTTTACTACACTTGAGGGTGACCTCAAAGAGTTAGGGATAAACGCATACCCTACGACCTTAGAAACACAACGCGTTAAGAATAAGGACGTGACAATTCAACTATCAATAGAGATAACCCCGAGTAATAAAATCTAAGTAAACACATTTTTAATCGTCATACGAGCACACAATAATAGACATAGACTACCCTATTTAGTTAATTAGATTAGATAATAGTAGAGTAATTGGTAGAAATACCAACCCCAAATCCAAAAACCCGAGATTCGTATCTTTCCATTTCTAAAAAACATAAAAAGATAAAAAAAAATAATCTTCCTCAACCCCAACCTTAGCGTAGTAACTTCTTACTAGTATTCTTATTCCCCTAGAGAACGATATCAATACCCGTGGCTTACCCTAATACTACACTACAACGATTAGGTTCACTGCCTAGGGTGTTGAAAAACTTTCTCGACGAAAAGGAAGTTCCTTTTACAATAACGCTGCGTAAAGTGACGTAAATACTACACTCACAAAAACAAGTCCACAAAACCAGCCACAAAATGACGTGTCAAAATGTGAGTGGATGAATCAGAGAGAAGAGAGAGAAACTATCACAAAGTTCACCAATCAGGGAGTGACACCTCATTTTGTGGACCATTTTCTAGATGTTCTTTTGGGAGTGTATCATTCCTCAGTTCACATCAAACCATTTCGTCAGGGACATGATTTGGACACTCCCATAAATGATCGGGACACTCAAATTTAGAGTGTTTTGACATTTATACCCTTACAGGATGAACATGACTAAAAGTAATGTGAGGATATATATGTGAAGACACTCTAAATTTGAGTATCCCAATCATTTATGGAATGTGCAAATCAACTCCCATTTCGTCAACATCATTAGTTGTCAACATCAACTTTTGCTTTTGTCATAAAATCTCATTCACACATAATATTATCCATCGTATCTTTAAACTTTCAAAAATTTCGAATTCCAAAAAATTTAAAAGTATCACAATGATTAAATTTAAAATTATATTCAACTTTTATTAAAAACTTTGAAATATTTTAGACTTTCAGAGTTCAAGTTAACTTTTTAACTATATAAAAAATAGTTCAAGCATTTTAGCGTCATTAGTAATTTATACACATTATAATATTTAGTTTGCAATGTACACATTTAAGTATTTTGTTCAAAACATATACCCACAATTTACAAAGCATAAATAAGAAATTAAACACACGTAATAATTTTAGACAACAACTTTACCTAAAATTTACTAAAAAACAAACAAATTATAACAATACTTGCCAACTAAACCGACAAACAAAATACGCTGGCCAATAAAATACACAAAATAGCTTGTGAATAACATTCTACAACAAACTATATAAAGAAACTTACAAACAAAGTCTGCCTACAAATTTACCAATAGATTAACAAAACACATACCTGTATAAGAAATTGAAATATATATAGATCTATAAAAAAATTAAAAAAAAAAACTTCAATACTTGAATAAACCTTCGATGATGCGGGATTCAAGTGGTATAATCTTGGTCACAAAGAGCTTTCCACATAGCAACAACAAGCTTTTGCGGCAGTGACATCAACCGCGGTCGTAGATGGCGGAAAACGATGGTTGAAACATAATATGTCAAAGATTTTATAAACACTTATATATATATATATATATATATATATATATATATATATATATATATATATATATATATATATATATATACATATACATATATATATATATATATATATATATATATATATATATATATATATGTATATATATATAGTAGGGATCCAAATATGAGAAGTAAATTAAAATAAGAAATTGTGAGAAGTGACCAAAATCACGCATTTGAGATGCAACGACTTGTATTAGATGCATTTCTATTCATATAGATGCAATATCTGAGTTTCAAAGTTAATTTGATTTATGATGGTAAATTGATTTTCATGATTTCTAACGTGAAGAGGAACAAAAACAAGAGAAATCATGAAATGCATCTAATATACCAATGGCATATGATTAAAAGCTAGAAAACACATTATGGTATGCTATAATGCATCAAAGATTATAGGGATGCATCTAATTTAGGTCGGTGCATCTCGGATTTTGCGTTATAGTTCTTCTTATTTGTAATCTTCATCCTATATATATATATATATGTATGTATGTATATATATATATATATATATATATATATATATATATAGAATCTGGATCGATTGAGAATGTTTTTATTTTGAGAAGATTGAGAAGGTTTTCAAAAATGATAGATTTTTAACTTTGATTCATGTTTTTCAAGCGTAAAACTCTTTTAATGTGATTAAATCCAAAATGTTTAAAATTTTTTGAATCAATGTTAAAAATTTCTCGATTTTGCGATATATGTAGAATACTGAATCATCTCAGACAAATTTAATGAATCATCATCATAACCTCGAGTTTAACAATGATTTGTGAATCAAATTTTAGGATTTATAGATCGATTCACCATAAAATAATGTTTACTTGTGAATCAAATCAAAAACATGAATCCCTACTATAAAAACCTTCTTCGAACCTTTCTATTATTTTTCCCATAACCGCTTAGTTCTACAATTATAATTATACCGCTCATGTATATATATATATATATATATAAATATATATATATATATATATATATATATATATATATATATATATATATAGGCTCCGGTTCCATTGAGAAGGTTTTATATATATATATAGGCTCGTTCCAAGTAATCAATTTTCTCAAAAACCTTCTCAATGGAACCAGAGTATATATATATATATATATATATATATATACTAGACGACACCCGTGATTAATAGCAAATGAAATTTTATAGCGACAAATTGTTTAGAGGAACGCTATGAGTTATAAACGAAAATAATAGACGCTTGAAGATTTGGGGATTAAATACAACGCTTTTGAAACCCGGTTCGACCGGGTGGTTCAACCGTTGAATCGGTTCGTCAAAAACAGGTCGATTAAACCGAAGCCCGATGGTTGGATCGAGAACGGGTCAAATTAAATGGTCAACTCGCCAGTTTGAAGCCGCCCCGTCAACCCGATTTTCGATGTGTATTAATAATTTTGAAATATATGTTTTGATTTCTTTTTAGTTTCAACTTTTCACTTTTTACTTTTTGGTTTTTCCTTTATATATATTATAGCAGTACTCAGCAAAGACCAATTTACCGCAACCTGCGGACGATTAACCGATAAATAGATCTCGATAGACCTAATTCCACCCAGTTTGTATCGTTTCCAGTGTGTCCTCTCGGTTCGCTGGATGGCTTTTATTGGTTAGCAAACCGGTGGCGACACCGGTTCCTGGCTGAACCCCTTTGGTCCGGTCCGGTTTTCAAATCTATATATACTATTAACTTGTTACTTGTTAGCTTGTATGAAGCTTTGTGTGTTTTATCAATTTGTATAATGTGTATAATAACATGTACTTTTCATTTTAGGGTGTTTTAAAAATAATATTAATTTTTGTATTTAATTATTGTATATTTTGGATTATGTTGTTGCTTTTTAATTGGTGTAAAATTGTAAATAAAATTATTGTAATTTGTAAGTAATGCAGTGTTTTAATATATAGTAGTTGATACAAAAGTTGCATTGCTCCTTTGTTGGACTCCTGGGTTCCCATATCAATTGGTTCTTAATGCTAGAGACCCCAAGGCACTAAGAAAATGATAAACACCGTTAGCTTACCGTGGGATTGTTTCCACGGTTATCCTCCCGCGTGAGAGTAAGTAACGGTTTAGGGTTTTATTGAAAGTTAAGGTTGTAGATCGCACTTTTATGAGGCCGGATACCCTTTATATATACACTAAAACCTTGTTGGTTCCGTGGTTCCCCAATCTCCGCGTGATCCCACCTAAGTCGGTTCATTAATATATCTCATAAATAGGACATCCAATACCAAAGCCATAATAACTTCGGTTTGGCCTCAGAGCCCAAACCATTACCGGGTTAGACCATGCGCATCGGGCTTAATTGTTAGTATCATTAGTCGGGTTCATGACCGAATGTAGACTATACTCATCATTGTTAGAATTAGAAATTCCAAGTAATAAAGAGTCGGTCACCTCAAGTATATGTAATCGTTAGAAAGCTCGTAGTCATGCATTCTTTTATGTTAAGTAGTATAGTTTAGTAACACCGGAGAACGGACGGTCTTTACCCAATCGTGATGCCCGACCAATTTCCCGCAGTGGCTTTTATTGTGTTGATTATAAATAACTCTCTACCTTCCAAAGTAGAGAGTTGGAGCTCATAATAAGAATTTTCTTTCTCTCACTAAAGTTCCCTAAACCTCTAACTTTCTCTCTAGAATTCCACCCTTATAATGCCTACTTTGTGTTATAGTTTGATGTGTATGTGAAATCCAATATCCTACAATTGGTATCAAGAGCCATGGTTAGATCATATCTTACATATCTTTTGGATTTCTAGTGGTTTTTAGGTGGTTTTTGAGCTTGAAAAAGTTTAGTGGTTTTTGCATCATTTGGTTTATTTCTAGTGTTAAAGTGTGGATTTTGGTAGTACTTTTGCGTTTAGAATCATCACAAGTGTTTAGGTTTTGATTTAGAAGGTTTGAATCATAGTGGTTGGGTTGTTTTGGACTGAAAAGTGTTGTTTATGTGTTTTTCATGCTAGCGACTTGAGCCACGGAAAAGTTTTCTTGGTAGCTTAATTTGCTTTACAATTTGGTTTGAAGTTGTAGTTGAAAGTCTTAGCTTAGCTGGGTTAGCGACTTGTCTAGTGAGACAGTCAAAAAAGTACAAGTAGTGATTCTCCACTCATTAACGTAATACTTGGTGTGTTAATGACTTGTAAATTTATTTTGTTAAATAATTTGTGTTAGCGAAGTTGGTACCTAGCGAGTTGCTATTTAGCTTAATTGACAAATCACGACTGGGTGATGTTTAATTGTCACGTGTAAATTTTGCTAGCGAATTGGATTGTAGCGAAGTTGTTTATAGCGACTTGGGACTATAGCGACTTGCACTTAGCGACTTGGTTCAAAGTTTCCTACGACTTTGGCACTTAGCTTAATTTGGTTCAAAGTTTCCAGCAACTTGAGTGATTTCCTTAAATACGCTTCTTGATTCAAGAAACTCGTGAAAGAATCTATTTCCTAAGTAATCATAGAGTTATAAATTCTCGTTTAACTTGTCATCATGTCTACCAACGTTCCTAAAATCATCTCCACTGTTGTCGAGGATGTTCAAGCACCGTTCTGCACACTGCCAACCATGCTGACTCAGAACTGAATTGATTCTGGGCTCAACGAATCGATTGTACTGCCTTGGAAAAGAAAATAGGGTTAACATTCTCAAATCCATTGATGAAGGACCTTACCGAGTTGAAACTACTAGAGATATATCTTGATACCGCCAAGATGGAACTTTGATTTACTAATTAATGCACCAAATATGTATGATGAGCCGCGAGAAAAAGAGATTCTGATGATATCCCGAAGCCCAACATTATACCGCAAGGTCTACCAAAGGACATCTACAAGCTTATCAATCACAACAATCGAGGCAAAAGTCAGAAGGGATAATAATGTCAAGATGCTTATCAGTTCGAGCTAACTGTTGAAGACCGAGAATCACAACTCTATGATGAATTTGAGCACTTCAAGATGAAACCAGATGAAAGCGTCTATGAGTACTATGTGAGATTTCATGTCGGGTGAATGACATGAGGGAACATCGTAATGACTATGCCTACATTTAACTCAAATTAAACTGTACAAACGAATCCCAATAAATTTGTTACTTCTGGAAGCTCACTAAAAGATTGAAGAATACTAACCATGAAAGCAACTCTATGCCTTCCTTCTTCAGAATGAGAGACATGCCATGTTTGAAAAAGGGATTCTTGAACAATTCAAAACAAATCTAGAGAGACAAGCTCATCAAATGATTCAACCCTGCTTCTACTCAAAACATTGGGATTACCACTAAAGCTTCACAAGTTGTACCTATGGGTGATGGAACTCACAAACTCATTCTATCCAAAGTTCAAACAAAGTCGATGTGATGCACACGTGGTAACTTCATTAATCAACCTCTCCCGATTAGTCAAAATTATGAATTCTCTCCCACCAAACCAACAACAACTCTCGAACAGCTTCTAACCCACAATCAAGCTACTGCAGAGATGGGAAAATTGTTTGCAAAACTGTTCAGAAAGACGTATGATCAAGGAAAGAGGAGGAGTCGGTGAGGTTATGTTGGTAAACTAAATCGAGGAAGAAATGGAAATCAAGGCCAAACTAAGCCCATCAAATGCTATAACCGTGGTGGTGAGGGACACATTGCAAGGAACCCATCTCCAAAACGCCCCTAATGTCAATACTTCGTAGATAAGATGTGCTTGTACAAGTCAGATAATGGTGCGCTTGGATGAAAGAGGAGTTATTGTTTCTGTCTGAGTGGAAATGCCAAGACCTATGATGCGATGTGGATGAGCTTACCACCCGAGATAGGTCACAATCATCGAACGCCTTTCAAGTCGCCATTGATATGCATACGACTCGATGTGGATGATGGACCTATGCGACACATAATTTTTAGGCTAGCATTTCTCCAATGTCCAAAGGTCTCTTTCTTCACCAGCCGCCCATCCAAAGACAAACTCATCTCGAGGGTATTAAACTATATGATGATTCATGTACAAAAGATGCATGACAAAGTACAATCAACTAAAACTATTGAATCAAATATTGAAAACACGGGTAATATCAATGTTGTCCCATATGATCAATATGTGAAACAAAGTGAAAGTGAAATTGTATCAAGTGATGCATCTTCTCGAAATAACAATGACTATGCTTGATGAATACACCGTGATGTGCCCCCGATGATGTCATATCTCTGTATGAATGCCTATAAAGAACGTGGTTATATTATGAACAACGTGCAAAATTTGAGTTGACCACACCCGAGAGTGAAATGGATGACCAAATGCATATAACTATTAGAAAAAGTAGGTTTAGAGAAGAAGTATTAAAACAAGAGTTAAACTCCTACAAGAAAAACTTTCAAACCCGCTAAGCAAAAACAAGAACTTCAAGAAATGTTAAATGCTTAAGCAAGAATTACAAGGGAATCAAAACTTTTGAATGATTTTCTAATCTAAAACCTTGAAAACAAGCTTGAAAATAAGTTGTAACGCATAAGGAAACACCATTCAGACTGCCTCATGATCACTAAGCATAGAGTCCTGCCGATAAGCATAGCATGCCTTACAGGAAAACCAAATCCAGAGGTCATTAAAAGGCTAGAAATGCTCATAAGGTTCTTGCATGGCAAGGAAACTTAAACCTAGACAAACCTAGTTATGCTGAGAGTACAGAGGAAGATAAGAAATCGTATGAATTCACTAGGGAAAAGTTAAACAAGAAACTAGCTGATCCAAAATGTAATGAAAAGAAAGTAATCATCACACCCCATGATTACAAAAGGAGAATGGATTGCCTTAAACAAGTGTAAGCCTCAGACATTGTTAACTCGAACAAGTGTCTCGAAAATGATTTAGATAAGCGTAGTTTGAAATATTGATGAAACCAACCCCCTTGGAAAATGCCTAGACACTGTATCCTCCAAATACACCAATGCATCTAGTTCCTAGAAACATTGCCACTAAAAGCAAGACCTTAATCAGTCAATATGTTATCCTTCAACTATTTGTTGATTTTGAGAAAACTTGCAAGAAAAGGATCACACCCACCGGTATAACCGGGAGAAAGAGGTTTTGAGCAAACTAAAGAATTTATTTGAACATGCCTTTCTTTAAAACAACTAAAAGATCACTTTGAGAGTCTTAAAAGGGGAATAACGTACATTAAAGAAATGGAAAAGGAATTTGATGCTATGATGGTTGAGGTTAGTGACTATGAGCGAGCATTAAAATATAATGAGATTGAAAGAAGAACTTGCATACACTGAATGAGAATATGATTTCAATGTATCAAGCTCAAGATGTTTTTCACCTGCTACAACTTGTTCTATTAATGCTTCCAATTTCATGAATTATCTCTGTTGCCCCCAAAGTCTCCCATGATCGTTGTCATTGAGCTTGAAAAACTAATTCTAAAGTCCTATATAGAAATCAATGAATGATCACCTAAAATTTGGTTAAACATTTTTCTAAACTAGGTCGAAAGAGCATTTTTAATTTACAACCAAAATATCAACATCTTAAAGAAAATGTCAAAACTTCAAATATCAAGACATCCTCAGATGCTCCAGAGTTCGATGCGCTTTTTCAAATTAACAAACGTGATGAACGTATTCAAGCTCTTCATACACGATCAGAAAGTTGAAAGCCCAAATTCTCATTAGGGTCAAAAGAACAATATGACAAGCTCCCAAATGCCTCCTCCTTTAGATTCTCATAATTCTCAAACTTTTCATCTTCAAAACTTAGTTAATGCCTTACAAAAGGAAAACGAGAGTTCTAGAAGAAATGAAAAGTTAAATCCACATTTTAAAGAGTTATATGATTCAATAAAAGTCACCCATGACCAAAACAACGAAAAATAACGTCTTTACAAAAGGAAATTGAACTGAGAAGTCGTGGAGAATGGGGAAACTACCACTTGTTTTCAATAAGAATGTTATCTCAAAGTCACCCTTAGATTGCAAATACACCGTGATGCTTAAATATATTCCTCCTCATCTTAGGAATAATGAACATGCTTTTCATGATTACTGTGCTCACCTTAAGGATAGTCTAGAATGTCTCCGTGAGATTGTCGAAGAGGATTTCATTAACAAACCTCTTGATAGTGAAATTAGGTTTGCTTGCCTCCAGGCCAAACGATCTCAAGAGCTGCTAGAATGTGTAATTGCAACATGTCCCAAACCCTTAACCTTAGGTGCAAAAGGCAAAGCTGTGATGCCTTGTTCTATGCCTAGTGCCGAGCCTTCAAACCATTCTAGGCCAGTTTTAAGAAAGTATACATCAACGTGTCGCCTAGTAATGCATCCTCGCGCTCTAGTTCAGAATGCAAAAGTAGATCAACCAACTAATGTTCCCATAATTCCTCTACAGAGTAATCAATGACATTAAAGCGAGCAGGTCAAAGTCTCAAGACAATACAAGGAATGATAGGACCTCGCAAGCTAAAAAAGTGCATTGGAAGAGAGTAGAAGACCAACCTAGGATCTTTAAGCTTGAGTGAATAAAACTAATCGTGTTGATTCTAGTATTAGCCTTAGGCGCATCAGTAATTAATTCACTGATACTATTTGCAAACCTTGTAATGATGTCCGCTTGAATTCTGTTGCTAATCATGAATGTGGTGTGAATGCTTTGTCTAATGGTCAAATGCCCAGCTAAATGTTAACGCTAATAATCTGCAAGAAGGCAAAAGGCAAAACGAAGATTGTTAGAAACAAGGGAAACCCACGGAAGAACTTTTATAAAGATAGGTTATTATTGGATACCTTTTGGCCATAAGAATAATCGCTTTGCTCTCAAACGCTAAGAATATGCCCACTAGAAAATGGATGCTACGGTAGAACTATTCCTTTAAGAAGTAAACATACTTTGAATAGGTCAAATACGACACCAACATTGCATCTATTCCCCAATGATTCCAATGCTTCTACTTCTGATATGGATGTTTCTATTTCTGATGTGGGTGTTCCAATTACTGTTACTAACCAAGTGGAACCCATTCTTGCATGGGGATCCCAATTATCCGCTATCTATTCTGTCTGTGGTTCAACTGCAGATTGTTCAAATCGCTCGGTACCGACTCGGTGTTCCAAGCATATGACTCAGACCGGTCGCGCTCATGAACTCGTGAGCAAATTCATCGGGACAGTTAGATTCGGTAATGATCATTTCGTGCAATTATGGGTTATGGTGATTATGTTGTTGGTGATAGTGTTATCTCTAGAGTATACTATGCGGAAGGTCTTGGTCATAATCGGCTCGTCGGCCAATTCTGTGATTTCCATCTAGTAGCCTTAAGAAAATATACTTGTTTTGTTAGAGAACTTGATGGTAAGGAACTTTTAAGAGGAACTCGTGGTTCAAATCTTTACACCATCTCTATCGATGATATGATGAAGTCTTCTCCAACTTTGTTGTCAAAGGCTTCAAAACAAAAGTCATGGTTATGGCATCGTCGCCTCAATCACTTGAACTTCGGCACCATCAATGATCTCTCCAGAAAGGACTTAGTTGTAGGTTTACCTCAACTAAAGTATGAAAAGGATCATCTTTGTTCAAAGATGTCATTGGAAAAAGCAAGAAGTATGCCCATAAACCCAAACCTACTAACTCTGTCACAGAAGTTCTTTATACAATTCATATGGATTTATGTGGACCAATGAGAGTGCGGAATATCTTTGGGAAGAAATATGTGTTAGTTATAGTTGATGATTACTCTATATTCACCTGGGTCAAGTTCTTAAGGACAAAGGATGAAACTCCTGATATCATCATCAAACTCATCAACACTGCGGTTCGACTTAACAAACCCGTAATTATCCCATTCATAATGGAACTGAAGTTTGTTAACAAACAACTTAGTGAATTTTATGAAAGCATTGAATCAGCCATCAAAGAGTTCCACGAACTCTCAAACATAATCGTGTAGTTGAAAGACGAAAATCGAACTCTTGTAGAAGCCGCTAGAACAATGCTGATTTACTCAAAGGTTCCAATGTTTCTTCAATGGCTATTGCCATCGCATGCTACACACAAAATCGTTCGATTCACACCGCTCATGGAAAAACTCCATATGAACTTGTCCACAACAGAAAACCTAATCTCTTTCCTTCGTGTGTTTGGTGCATTGTGTTATCCAACTAATGAGGGTCAAGACTTAGGCAAACTAGAGCTAAAGCGACATTGGAATATTTGTAGGGTATGCACCAAACAAAAAGGGATACTGAATCTACAACAAAAGAATCAAAATATCATTGAAACACCCATGTTACGTTTGATGAGTGGACCGTCAAATGGCTCCTAGACAATCCAGCCAACCCGACTTCAAAACAGTCCAATTAGTTCATCCCTTGTTCCAAACTTTTCTCAAGAAACTCCATATGTACCTCCATCTGAAGATGATTTAAAGAAATTGTTTGATCCTATGTTTGATGAACTTTATGATCCAGGTACTAATGAGGTGTCGATTCCTACAAACAAGGTGCTCATATTCCCGTGAATGAAGTCAATCCCTCGCCTCAATATCATTAAGTCAAGTTACCGCCGCCGATCCTTCAGCCTCATCATCAACAAATCATCATTCTTCAAATGTACATCATGGAACTCGTTGCATCAATGATGAAGTTAATCCCTTTGCTACTCGAAGATGCTCGTTTGAAAACATATTTGCTCCTCAATCTTCTCATCGAACCATCTTCTGAGACATCGACATCGCTACTTCGCCCTCAACAACTACCACATGAACACTCAGAAATGGACCCACGATCATCCATTAGACAACATCATTGGAAATCCTTCGCCCGATCAACACGGAAACAACTTGCAACCGATGCCTTGTGGTGCTTCAACTCCACTTCTCAAGATCGAACCAAAAAGATGTCAAAACCGCCATGAATGAAGATAGCTGGTTCAATGCCATGCAAGAAGAAATTCATGAGTTTGATCGACTTGATGTATGGGAGTTAGTACCGCCCGTGATTGTGCTATGATCACTGCTCTAAAGTGGATCTTCAAAGTAAAACTTGATGAGCATGGTGATGTGTGAAGAACAAGGCTCTGATTAGTGCTAAAGGATACCGCAAGAGGAGGGTATGACTTTGAAGAATCTTTTGTTCTGTTGTTCGAACGAGGAAATTAGAATCTTTTAGGCTAATGCTGCAAGTAAGAACATGGTAGTCTATCAAATGGACGTGAAGACGGCATTCCTGAATCCAGATCTTAAGAAGTCGTCTATGTCGCCAACCGAAGGCTTTGTGAATCCGAACATCCTACCCACGTTTATCATTTGAAGAAGGCTCGTATACTAAAGCAAGCTCCAAGGGCATGGTATGATACGCTATCAAAGTTTCTTCTATCACCGGATTCGCCAGGAGGCAGTTGATCCAACATTGTTCACCTGAAAGTCAGGAAAACATTTAATTCATGTTCAAATTTATGTTGATGATATTGATTTGTTGAGGTTTAGGGGTGTGTGTGTATGGATAAAACCACAATATCGATATCAAAAATAACCACAAGGAATGACTTAAAATCCCTTTAGGAAAAAGGATAATGAATCAAAACCCCGTGAGCTGATAAATGATTTGATTAGAACCGAGTCGTTTCCCAACGTGAATGGTAACGTCATATCGGTTCGTTATTAAAATCCTCGATGTTTTGGATTTGATT